>CM073605.1:41392125-41992125 GCA_037074985.1 Solanum bulbocastanum
TGTTTGAAACAAACTCATTTTTGGTTTAGAAATAACTAAGCCATTTTGAATTACAACTTTTTTGAAAATATCAAGGTGTTTAATATGTAGTTCAAAAGTTTTAGAAAATACTAAAATGTCATCAATATAGACGATAATAAATTCCATATAAGGGTTAAATATATCATTCATAATTTTCTGAAATTCAGAAGGGGCGTTTTTCAAACCAAAAGGCATGACATTCCATTCGTATTGTCCAAATGGGACATTGAAAGCAGTTCTATAAGAATGTTCTGCAAAAATGAGATTGATAATCTACTGGAAAAGGGTTTGATAAAACCTTCCAAGTCTCATTGGTCTTGCACAGCCTTCTATGTTAATAACGCGGCTGAAAGAGAACGATTACTCCCATTCAAAGAGCTATTGATTTTGCTGATAAATTTCCTGATGTCATTACAGATAGAACTCAACTACAGAGATTTCTGGGAAGTTTGAATTATATTTCTCCATTCTACAAACATCTTTCTAGAGATTTAGCTCCATTATATGACAGACTGAAGAAAGATAATAAGTCTCTTTGGACTAACTTCTCTCCTATATAAACCATGAACGGATCTAAGCTCTATTTAAATATAAAGGAATTTTAGTATGGCTTTTCGACTTGGTTCCGGGATCGAGGTACAGTCGAATTTAACACTACTCTTATTGGCTTTGTCTTAGTGACTCCGCCTGGCAAGCCGTGGTTTTAGCCCAAAAAATGAGTTTTGATAAGTAGGGCACTCTATACCCGGTCAGAATCGCCAGGCACATGGGCTCAATAAGTAGTATGTATTAAATTCTGACAGACCCTTTGCTCGGGTAAAAGGTCTACCATGCAGTCTGAAAAACTATGCCAAAATTCTTGTATATTTCGATTCTTTCGCAGGCGGACTACCGCTAGCTTAAGGATGCTTGACTTGCTTGATCTATGACTGGGCGGACTACCGCCAGGTCCTTGATCCTGTAAAGATGGTATCAGAGCCAAGAACTTTTCATGAAATATATATGAGATTAGAGGTGAACTATTCGACATAGATCTTAATCTTTCACTTATGGATCTGGGAGATACAAGTACTAAGAGTACTAGACTAGAAGAGGTAGATATACCTCATAATCTTGACTTGTTAAACAAGTGGACAATTCCTAAAGTCCCTATAAAAACTATTTATGATTATGGTTGGTTTGATAAACTTTCTTCGAAACAATTGATTAAAACAACTGAGCAGTCTCTTGCTTTAAATTCTTCTGAACAGACTATTCGCTTGTTAAATGAAAGAGATGTGATTTTTTATAAAAATCAATATAATTTCTTGCATATTGGGATGGTTCAAATCGCCTTTAAACCTTTGACTCTTAAAGGGTTTCCTGAGACTTTCCTAGCCGCTCTTAGGGATGCTAGAAATTTAAATTTTCGTCAGTCTCTTATGGGTTCGATTGAATCTACAGTAGCCTATGGTCCGGTATATTTTAATACGCAACCTAATTTGCAGTTATCTCTTACGGATGCATTATTCTCGATGCTCTAACATTAAATGTTAAAACTCATGGTTATAACTATGCTCCTGGTTCGGAACTTATTTGTTTATCTTACCGAATTTATTTTAAATTATTATCCACTCTTAATCCAAAATGTAAAATTTATGATATTTCCAATCAAACTATTTTGGTGGAAACCAATTTTGCAAGGTCCAAGGTCACTACTAGAAGACCTATTAAGTGGGAAGAAATAGATTTCCCTACTTCGTGGACTCTAAATTCGGTTATATCCCCAAATCAGTTAACCGATGCTGTTACTAATTTTGATCTTTCTCATATTTCTCAAAATCCCGATGGAAGGATTAGTATACAATTTACAGATAATAGCTACGGGCCTCATAGGCAGTCTTTTAATGATAACAGGCTTATGTCTTCAGTAAGTATGAGACATTCTTTGTCTAGTCGTCAACTTTTGCCTACGATGCACCATATTTCTCCGATTGACCTGATTTATGGTTTAGCTCGAAATCGGGCTACTTCATTACATACTATGGATTTCGATGGAAACTCTGTGGTCGAAAAGGTAAGGATCGACCCAAAGACAAATATAGTACAGGTGAATAATGATGGATCTGATAAGGAGATCCCTACTGCTTCTGAAATGGAGTTTGATTTAAACGATTCTTAATGATTTCACACCAAATTGATTTCAGTCCAGGTTCACTGGCAAGAAAACATATTCAAAAAGAATTCTTTGATGAGAAATGAAATCAGTTTAAAACTTGGTTCTTTGAAGCTTATAGCAAAGAAGATTTAAATTGTATTTCTCAAGAGTTTTATGAAACTTGTGCGTTGCATAATCAAATTATGTATTTTGTTCCTTGGTTTATAACCACTTATTTGCCATTATATATTAACGTAATTGAAAGAACTTATAAAGATGGAAGTGGTAATCTTTTGAAGGCTATATATCCTCCTTAGTCAACATTTGTTTTACCAAATAATACTGGTATTACTTTTTCTGCTTTTCAAAAATTTATTGAGGAAGATATTGCCTCAATCAGTATTAATGAAATTAATAAACTGATCACTCAAAATAATTATTTAAGTCTTTATGTTAAAGTGTTAGGAGAGCATATAAGTTCTCTTGACAAAAAACTTGATAATTTAACTATTTTGATAAAAGATATTAAGGCGGGCATAGTCAAAACTGAGTTTCAAGCAAAAACTGATATTGCTTCAACTTCGTCTAATAGTCCTACAGTGGTCTCTACTTTTATTCAACGACCAATTGAAATTTCTGATTTTAAACCAACTTCTCTAAAAAACTTAGAGGATCTTCTAAGCGAAAAATTTTCTAAATTAGATATCGGAGAACTTGCGGCTAAAAAGATTGCAGGATTGAATGTTGGTCCTATGGAATTATCGTCTGAAATACCAGGTGAGACTTCAGAAGTTAATAAACTCAGAGGTTATCCCAAGAAGAATAGCAGCTACGCTACAAAACCAAGTGTGAACACATACTACTATCCTCGTCCTACTCCTCAAGATGTCTTGATCGAAGAACGAGATTGGAATCAGACAAATACGTCTTATAGTGGTTCTGAGATTTATGAATGGAACTTAGACGAGTTAACAGATCGACAGTTAACTATTATGGTACATCGGATGTTGATGTATTCAACTATTTGTAAAAGTGTTAAAAACACTGATAGAACTATTTGCAAGATGATTGTTGCAGGTTTTACAGGTCAACTCCGAGGTTGGTGGGATAATTATCTTACCGCGGAAGAAAAAGCTTCGGTCATAAATGCAATAACAGATGACGAAGGAGTTGATAATCTAGGAATGACATTGGTAAAAAACAGAGAAGATGCGGTTTACACCTTAATCCTTACTATTTTGGAACATTTTAATGGTAGATTTACCAGCCAGCATGAAACAGTAAGAACTATGCTAAATGGTTTGAGATGTCAAACTTTGGCTTATTTCAGATGGTATAAAGATACTTATCTCAGTAGGGTTATGGAACTACCCCAAAATAAGCATCAATATTGGAAAGCTAAGTTTATTGATGGACTTCCTCCTCTTTTTGCAGAACGAGTTAGAAAAGTTCTAAGAGGAAATCAAGTTGATATACCTTATGCCGCTTTAAGTGACGAAAAAATTATAGGAGTATGTACACAGGAAGGATTAAACCTGTGTAATGAACTTAAAATGGCAAGACAACTTAAGATGGATAAGCTAAAAGAACGGTCTCAGTTGGGAGATTTCTGTGAACAATTTGGTTTACCTAATCCCACACCGAAGAAAGATAATTACTACAGATCGTCAAAAGACGAAGATTCTTCGGAAAGAAGGAGAAGATCTAAGCGAAGGCATAGATCTAAGGAAGATAGAGAGGCTAGAAAAAGCCATCGTAAATCTAAAAGATTTACTAAAGATAGGTCAGGGAGCGATCTCTCTAAAGTAAAATGCTACAAGTGTGGTAAACTTGGGCATATTGCTCCAAATTGCAAGTTACACAAGTTGAAAACTTTGGAACTTGAAAATGACACTTATGACAAGATATACAGTATGTTATACACTTCAGGTTCCGAAGATGATTATGAATCAGATACAGGTTCTAATATAGAATTATTTGATTCCTCTGAATCTGATGATAATAATCATACTAATGCTTGTACTACTTGTCAGGGTAATGATTGCACCTGTGAAGACGACGAGATCTACAAATTGCAATCCCAATTTCAAGATTTCAATTTAAACACCATCACTTCTGATAATGTGATTGAACTTCTTAAAGAAGTCACTGATAATAGGCTTCGTGAGAAAATTATTAATTTGGCCGTTTCAAATGAAACTAGTTCTTCAAAAATTTTTGAAAAATGAAATACTGATTTAAATGATTTTCACTATGAAAGTCCTTACTCTTTAAAAGTGGTAGAGGATTGTATTGCAAAAAAACATAATGTTATTGGAAAAGATTCCTCTTTTGATGATTTAAAAATTGAGGTTGAAAACTTGAAAAAGGAAATCAAATTTCTTAAACAAAGTCAGTTGATTTGTGATCACCGTATTACTCAGATTGAGATTAATAATACTGACGAAGATCGGTTTTCAAAAAATAAAGGAAAACAGGTTGAAAGTGATAATCTTCAGCTTAAAAGTTCTGATCCTAAGCAAGATTCTTTTTTAGGAATGATGCAGATTGTTACAGCTCATAAATGGTATATTAAATGTACTATTTTAATTGATAATAATTTCTCAACTACTAACATTGCAATGATTGATAGTGGTGCAGATGTTAGCTGTATTCAGGAAGGTTTAGTCCCGACTAAATACTTTCAAAAAACAACTCATTTAGTAAAATCTGCTTCAGGTCATGCTCTAGATATAGAGTATAAGTTATCTAATATGAAGATCTATCAGAATAAAGTCTGCATTCCGCACTTCTTTTTCCTGGTTAAGAATCAACTAAACCCTCCAATTATACTTGGAACTCCTTTTATAAATGCTATCTATCCTTTTACAGGAATCGATGCGAAAGGCTTTTCAGCAAAATACAAGGATAATGAGATAACATATTCTTTTGTTACAGATCCGATAACTAGAGATATTAATGCTTTAATAAAAATGAAGCAGAGCCATATGGACTCATTACAATTGGAGTTATTCAGTATGAACACTGAAGATTCGATGAAATCTGCTAAAGTAAAAGAAAAAATCAAATTGATTTCTGAGCAGATGGCTGTAGATATTTGTGCAGATCATACTAGCGCTTTTGGGATCGTAAAAAGCATATTGTGACTCTTCCATATGAAGAAGGATTTGTAGAGGATGATATCCCTACTAAATCTCGGCCCTGTCAAATGAATGCAGAGTTAGTAGATTTCTGCAAAAATGAGATTGATAATCTACTGCAAAAGGGTTTGATAAAACCTTCCAAGTCTCCTTGGTCTTGCACAACCTTCTATGTTAATAACGCAGCTGAAAGAGAACGAGGTGTTCCACGGTTAGTGATTAACTATAAACCGTTGAATAAACACTTAAAGTGGATCAGGTACCCTATTCCTAATAAAAGAGATTTATTATCAAGATTATATGATGCCAATATATTTTCAAAATTTGATTTAAAATCAGGATATTGGCAAATACAGATTTTTAAAGAATATTCTTATAGAACTGCTTTCAATGTTCCATTTGGACAATACGAATGGAATGTCATGCCTTTTGGTTTGAAAAACGCCACTTCTGAATTTCAGAAAAATATGAATGATATATTTAACCCTTATATGGAATTTATTATCATCTATATTGATGACATTTTAGTATTTTCTAAAACTTTTGAACTACATATTAAACACCTTGATATTTTCAAAAAAGTTGTAATTCAAAATGGCTTAGTTATTTCTAAACCAAAAATGAGTTTGTTTTAAACAGATGTTCGATTTCTAGGACATCAGATTTGTCAAGGGAAGATTACTCCCATTCAAAGAGCTATTGATTTTGCTGATAAATTTCCTGATGTCATTACAGATAGAACTCAACTACAGAGATTTCTGGGAAGTTTGAATTATATTTCTCCATTCTACAAACATCTTTCTAGAGATTTAGCTCCATTATATGACAGACTGAAGAAAGATAATAAGTCTCTTTGGAATGAGACTCTTACCAATTTGGTAAAGGACATTAAGCGAAGAGTGAAATCACTTCCTTGCTTAGCACTAGCCAACCCTACTTGGCAAAAAATTATTGAGACAGATGCGTCAAATATCGGTTATGGAGGAATTCTTAAACAGATTAATCCTCATGATAAGAAAGAATATTTGATTAGATTTCATTCTGGGAAATGGAACGAAGCCCAGAAGAAATATGCGACGGTAGCACACGAAATGTTAACTATCGTTAAATACGTTCTCAAATTTCAGGACGATTTATACAATCAAAAGTTTTTGATAAAAACTGACGCTCAATCAGTCAAATTTATGTTTGACAAAGACTTTAAGCACGATGCTTCAAAATTAATTTTCGCTAGGTGGCAAGCACAATTAGCCCCTTTCGATTTCGATATTCAGTATAAAAAAGGAGTTGATAACTCTTTACCGGATTTTTTATCCAGAGAATATTTGTTGTAAAAATGACCTTCTTTTCTCCATTTTTTACTGATAAGACCTTAGTAACTATTCTAAAGGTTCTTCGTCTCAATCAAGATATGAAGAGGGAAATATTGTGGAAAATTATAGATGACATGCTTAGAGATGACTTTTCGATTCATATGATTGAACAGATCATCAACTTTGATGATGAAGTACATTATTGTAATGAATATTATGGATTCGACTAATAATTGGTGTTATGTTTGCAGGATGGATCCACCCTGAGTTCATATCAAAGGAAGAGGAAGGGGAAGAACAGCCCCGAGTAGAGGCAACTATGGTTCTTATGGAACCAGATCATCACAAGGATCGTCATACCGATCCGACTCAAATTCTCAGGTGATACCAACGGGAAGGAAGACGATACTTAATAAAAGAATTTCGTCTCAAGAGGAATCGTCATCCAGTTCACAGCAATTGGTAAGTTTGGAAGATATTCCGAAAGATAGTCCATTATATGCACATATGCAGGCCTATCTAGAAGGAAAGAAACAAAAAGATACTTTTGTTTCGATAATAAAGGAGGACCCTGATGATATTAAGTCCTATGAAAAATGGCCAAAAAGAGAGATAATATTTCTCTTAGAAAATTCTGATCTGCAGAGGAAAGATGAACCTTGGAAAATATTCCAAAGACACTTAGTGAACGGATTATATTTTCCAGGAGAGTCATATAAGACTCGATCTTATTATGAAGAAATTCTAATGAGCACAGGGAGTGTAGATTTTCAGCACTTCAGCACAGGTAATACCTAAGAGAAGAGTTATAACTTTTCTAAATTTATTATTAAACAGATTATATCTGCTGAAGATTGGGGTATGTCCGCTATGAAGGAAAGACAGATAAGTCTTAATAATTCAAGAATGAATTTCACATATTGGGATTATATCCGAGCGTTTGATATAGCGTTATGTTACAACAATGACAAACATAAACATACTTGGTTTATAAAGGTATGTGCGAAGATATTCGCTGATATAATTCCTAACTGGTTTATAAATTGGTGGTCATACCACGGTCCTACTACGCAGATTTTGCCAGAACCATTTTTTAACTTATACAGAGAATGGAGTAAAGTCTCTCCGGATCTTAATCGATTATATCATGAAGATCACGTATGTTGGATAGAAAGAATAGATCAAATCTATTTTTTCATTGAATTTTCAATCCCATGGATTCATAAATGGACTCCCGAAGTAGGATTCAATGCGGAAAATATTCCTTGCTTATACAGAAATTATTATAATAATTTCTGGGACAAACTGTTAAAAATTGATCCTAAGACCAAACAATTAGTTGGTCAAGAGCTTATAGACTCTATTAAGGAAAAGATTGAAGAATATCAAACTATTCTTCCCAAAAAAATCATTGAAGATAATTCAGTACGACATATTGCTAGGAGGATCTCCGTTCAAGAAGGCGATAAACAAAAAATGATTCAAGATTATCTGGAAGAAGTAAGAAAAAATTTGCTTCAGACTATAACTCAAATAGATAAATCAGACACTTCGATGAGGAGTGAAGCCAGTAATGAGATGAACGATTCACAAAGGGCGGAGTCAGAACATATGCTGTCGGCCACCGAATTACTAGAAGCGGAAGATTTTTTGCTGCAAATGAAAGCCTTAGAAAAAGGCAAAAACGTGAAGGAAGCATAGACATGTGAGGACATGTGAATAGCAGGCCCACTCAACAGTAAAAGAACTGTTGAAACAGTAGATTCACTATTTATGGACCCAGATGAGGGCCCTCTTTGTACTGTACATAGATGCTTTGTGTTTCTTTTCTTTCCTATATATAGATGTGAGTTTATGTGGAGGAGGGCATCAGAAAAATTAGCTCTCTCTCTCTCTTTTTTGTTTCTTGTTTTAAAGTTTGTAAGTCTTGTGTGAGTTTGCCGAAGTACTATTTCGGCCATTACTTAAATAAATCGGTCAGTTATTTCGAGTTCGTTTGGATCTTGAAGACGTCCTTTATAAGGTATTTATTTTCTTTTAAGTCTTTTAATTAGTAAGTTTCTCCTAGCCAGGACTATGTCCTGCTAAAGATTATCTATGTCGAATAACTAACTTCTCTCCTATATAAACCATGAACGGATCTAAGCTCTATTTAAATATAAAGGAATTTTAGTATGGCTTTTCAACTTGGTTCCGAGATCAAGGTACAGTCGAATTTAGCACTACTCTTATTGGCTTTGTCTTAGTGACTCCGCCTGGCAAGCCGTGGTTTTAGCCTAAAAAATGAGTTTTGATAAGTAGGGCACTCTATACCCGGTCAGAATCGCCAGGCACATGGGCTCAATAAGTAGTATGTATTAAATTCTGACAGACCCTTTGCTTGGGTAAAAGGTCTACCATGCAGTCTGAAAAACTATGCCAAAATTCTTGTATATTTCGATTCTTTCGCAGGCGGACTACCGCTAGCTTAAGGATGCTTGACTTGCTTGATCTATGACTGGGCGGACTACCGCCAGGTCCTTGATCCTGTAAAGATGGTATCAGAGCCAAGAACTTTTCATGAAATATATATGAGATTAGAGGTGAACTATTCGACATAGATCTTAATCTTTCACTTATGGATCTGGGAGATACAAGTACTAAAAGTACTAGGCTAGAAGAGGTCGATATACCTCATAATCTTGACTTGTTAAACAAGTGGTCAATTCCTAAAGTCCCTATAAAAACTAGTTATGATTATGGTTGGTTTGATAAAATATCTTCAAAACAATTGATTAAAACAACTGAGCAGTCTCTTGCTTTGAATTCTTGTAAACAGACTATTCGCTTGTTAAATGAACGAGATGTGATTTTTTATAAAAATCAGTATAATTTCCTGCATATTGGTATGGTTCAAATTGCCTTTAAACCTTTAACTCTTAAAGGGTTGCCTGAGACTTTTCTAGCTGCTCTTAGGGATGCTAGAAATTTAAATTTTCGTCAGTCTCTTATGGGTTCAATTGAATCTACAGTGGCCTATGGACCAGTTTATTTTAATACGCAACCTAATCTGCAGTTATCTCTTACTGATGCGAATATTCTCGATGCTCTAACATTAAATGTTAAAACTCATGGTTATAACTATGCGCCTGGTTTAGAACTTATCTGTTTATCATACAGAATTTATTTTAAGTTATTATCTACTCTTAATCCTAAATGTAAAATATATGATATTTCCAATCAAACTATTTTGGTGGAAACCAATTTTGCAAGGTCCAAGGTCACTACTAGAAGACCTATTAAGTGGGAAGAAATAGATTTCCCTACTTCGTGGACTCTAAATTCGGTTATATCCCCAAATCAGTTGATCGATGCTGTTACTAATTCTGATATTTCGCATATTTCTCAAAATCCCGATGGAAGGATTAGTATACAATTTGTAGATAATAGCTATGCGCCTCATAGGCAGTCCTTTAATGATAACAGGCTTATGTCTTCCATAATTAATGACTGTATGGAAGGTCTAAGTATGTTTGTGTCACTCGTTATTATAAATGAGGACTTTATCAAATGCATGTATATAATCCCAGTATGTAAAATTCATAGAGACAACTCCGGCAAGTATTCCGGCAAACTTACAAACAAAGAGAGAGAGAGAGAGAGAGACAGATTACAAAAGAAGGGAGAGAGGGGGTTTCTAAAACCTGCCTCTTTTATCTAGTAATGCTCTTATTTATAGAAAAGAAAAGAAATCTAACTATAGTAATGGGTCCTTATTAATGGGCCCCTATAACAGCATATCTACTGTACATTAATAGTAAATCTAATACTTGCCGGAGTTTATAAATAAAGCTTGAAGGTGTAATTCCTTATGGAAGTTATACCTATGGTAGATTGATAGGCGTCTGCACTCAAGAGGGAATAAATTTGTTCAATGAGTTAAAATTGTCTAGACAACTTAAGATAGATAAGTAAAGAGAAAGATCTTAGCTATGAGACTTTTGTACCCAGTTTGGTTTACCAGAAATTCTAGACAAGCAGAAAACAAAACATAGAGGAAATAATCCTGATGAACATTATAGGAGAAGAAGACATAGACGTAGGTCTAGAGAAGAACAGGATGAGAGAAAAACCTCTCGTAAATCTAATATATTTACTAAAAATATGTCTAGGCGGGAACTCGCCCTTGTTTTTAAGACAAATAAGCTCATAACTGTGCGTATAACAGGCTATCTTCTGGAATATCGTCCAACTAATAATGTATTGCATCAAATCTGACTATACCAGCCATCTCGGAACCAAGTCAAGAAACCATATAAAATTTATTCATATTTAGACAAAGTCTAGATCTTTCATAGTAGATATAAAAGTGAAGTTTTATATGCGACATAGATACTATCCTTTTAGCCGGACATAGTCACGACTCTAGATTGGAGAAAATAATTTTTTTTAAAAGAAGTAAGAATAGTACCTTTAAGGGCAAACACCAGGGCCTATACAAACTTCAAGTACTATAATAATAATTCGACATAGATTTTAATCTTTCACCCATGGATCTAGGAGATACGAGTACTAAAAGTACTAGACTAGAAGAGGTAGATATACCTCATAATCTTGACTTGTTAAACAAATGGATGATTCCTAAAGTCCCTATTAAAACTATTTATGACTATGGTTGGTTTGATAAACTTTCTTCTAAACAATTAATTAAAACAATTTGGTAGTCTCTTGCTTTGAATTCTTCTGAACAGACTATTCGCTTATTAAATGAACGAGATGTGATTTTTTATAAAAATTAGTATAATTATCTGCATATTGGTATGGTTCAAATTGCCTTTAAACCTTTGACTCTTAAAGGATTACCTGAGACTTTTTTAGCTGCTCTTCGAGATGCTAGAAATTTAAATTTTCGATAGTCTCTTATGGGTTTGATAGAATCTACGATGGCCTATGGTCCGGTTTATTTTAATGCGCAACCTAATTTGCAGTTATCTCTTATTGATACAAATATTCTCGATGCTCTAACATTAAATGTTAAAACTCATGGTTGTAATTATGCGCCTGGTTCGGAACTTATTTGTTTATCTTACCAATTTATTTTAAGTTGTTATCTACTCTTAATCCTAGATATAGATTATATGATATTTTCAATCAAACTATTTTGGTGGAAACCAATTTTGCAAGGTCCAAGGTCACTACTAGAAGACCTATTAAGTGGGAATAAATAGATTTCCCAACTTCATGGACTCTAAATTCGGTTATATCCCAAAATCAGTTAACCGATGGTGTTACCAATTCTGATTTTTCTCATATTTCTCAAAATACCAATGGAGGGATTAGTATAAAGTTTGCAGATAATAGCTACGTGCCTCATAGGCAGTCTTTTAATGATAGTAGGTTAACGTCTTTTGTGAATCACAGTATGAATAGACACTCTTTATCTAATCATAGACTTTTGCATGCGATCCATCATATTTCCCCGATTGATCCAATTTATGGTCCAGCCAGAGATGGTGCAACCTCGTTACATACCATTGGTTCCGCTGGGAACTCAGTGGTAGAAAAGGTAAAGGTTGACCTGCGAACTAATATTGTTCAGGTAAAGGATGATGATTTTGATAAGGATATTCCTTCAACTTCTGAAATGGAGTTTGATTTAAACGATTCTTAATGTTTTCACACCAAATTGATTTTAGTCTAGGGTCACTAGCAAGAAAACATATTCAACGAGAATTTTTTTGACGTAAAATGGAATCGGTTTAAAACTTGGTTCTTTGATGCTTATAGCAAGGAAGATCTTAATTGCATTTCTCAAGAGTTTTATGAAACTTGTTCTTTGCATAATCAAATTATGTATTTTGTCCCTTAGTTTATAACCACTTATTTACCGTTATATATTAACGTTATTGAAAGGACTTATAAATATGGGAGTGGTAATCTTTTAAAAGCTATCTACCCTCCTTAGTCATCGTTTGTTTTACCAAATAATACTGGTATTACTTTCTCAGCTTTTCAAAAATTCATTGAGGAAGACATTGCTTCTATCAATATTAATGAAATTAATAAACTTATTACTCAAAATAACTATTTGAGTCTTTATGTTAAAGTGTTGGGTGAGCATATTAACTCTCTTGACCAAAAACTCCATGATTTGACTATTTTGATAAAAGATATAAAGGCCGATATGGCTAAAACAAATTTTGACAAAACTACTGATATTGCTTCTACTTCTGAAAGTAAACCTACGGTAGTTTCTACTTATGTTCAAAGACCTTTGGAAATTTCATATTTTAAACCTAGTTCTTTAAAAAATTTAGAAGAACTTCTTGATAAGAAATGGAAAATACTGTTGATTTTTAAAAATCAAGTCTCGTCAGAGTTTAATAAACTCAGGGGTTATCCCAAGAAAAATAGCAGATATGCTACCAAGCCTAGCATGAATACGTACTATTATCATCGTCCAACTCTGCAAGATGTTTTGATTGAAGAACGTGATTAGAATCAGACTAATACGTCTTACAGCAGTTTCGAAATTTACGAATGGAATCTCGATGGATTGACAGATAGGCAATTAACTATTTTGGTACATCGTATGCTGATGTATGCAACTATCTGTAAGAGTGTTAAAAACACAGATAGAACAATCTGCAAAATGATTATTGCAGTTTTTACATGTTAGCTTCGAGGATGGTGGGATAATTATCTCAGCACCGAAAAAAAGGCTTTAGTCGTTAATGCTATAGCCACAGATGAAAGAGTTGATAACCTGGGGATGACCTTGGTAAAAAATAGGGAAGATGTTGTTTATACCTTGGTCCTTACTATTTTAGAACATTTTAATGGTAGATTCACCAATCAACATGGAACGGTAAGAACTCTTCTCAATGGTCTTCGATGTAGGACTTTAGCATACTTTAGATGGTATAAAGATACTTATCTTAGTAGGGTTATGGAATTGCCTCAAAATAAGCTTGAATATTGGAAAGCCAAATTCATAGATGGACTTCCCACTCTTTTTGCTGAAAGAGTTAGGAAAACTCTAAGAGGGAATCAGGTTGAAGTACCTTATGGCCATTTAAGTTATGGAAAAATTATAGGAATTTGCACACAAGAAGGCTTGAACTTGTGCAATGAACTTAAAATGGCAAGAAAACTTAAGATGGACAAGCTAAAGGAACGATCTCAATTGGGAGATTTCTGTGAGCAATTTGGTTTACCTAATCCCATTGCTAAGGAAGACAAATATTACAGGTCTTCAAAGGATGCATATTCGCATAGAAAGAAAAGATCCAAGCGAAGTCACAAATCTAAAGAAGATCGCGAAGCTAGAAAGAGCTATCGTAAATCTAATAAATTTACTAAAGATAGATCTGGAAGAGATCTTTCGAAAGTAAAATGCTACAAGTGTGGTAAACTTGGGCATATTGCTCCAAATTGCAAGTTAAACAAGTTGAAAACTTTAGAACTTGACAACGATACTTACAAAAAGGTTTATGGTTTGTTATACACTTCGAGATATAAAGATGATTATGAATCCGGTTCGGATTCTAACGTAGAATTATTTGATTTATTTGATTATGATTATAATCGTACTAATGCTTGTGATACTTGTCAGGGTCCTGATTGCAATTGTGAAGATGACGAAATTTATAAACTTCAATCTCAATTTCAAGATTTTAATCTAAATACTATCACATCTGATAATGTTATTGAACTTTTAAAGGAAGTTACTGATAGTAGGCTTTGTGAAAAAATTATTAATTTAGCTGTTTCAAATGAAGCCAATTCTTCAAAAGTTCTTGAAAAGAAAAAGAATGACTTTAATGATTTTGAATATGAAGCACCCTTTTCTTTAAAAGAAGTCGACGATCATATTTCAAGGAAAAATACTTTTCTTGAAAAAGATTCTTCTTTTGACGATTTAAAAATTGAAGTTGAAAATTTGAAAAGGGAGATTAAATCTCTTAAGAAAAAATAATTAATTTGTGATCACCGTATTACTCAAATTGAGATTAATAATACTGATGAAGATCGATTTTCAAAAAAATAAAGGAAAGCAAGTTGAAGAGGAAACTCTCCATCTTGATAATTATGATCTTAGACAAGATATGTTTTTAGGAATGATGCAGATTGTTACAAATCATAAATGGTATATTAAATGTACTATTTTGATTGATAATAGTTTTTCAATTACTAACATTGCAATGATTGATAGCGGTGCAGATGTTAGCTATATTCAGGAAGGTTTAGCACCAATTAAATACTTTCAAAAAGTGACTCATTTGGTGAAATCTGCCTCTGGCCATGCTCTAGATATAGAGAATATGTTATCCAATGTAAAGATTTGTTAAAATAAAGTCTACATTCCTCACTTCTTCTTTTTGGTTAAGAATCAGTTAAACCCTCCAATTATACTTGGAACCTCTTTTATAAATGCAATTTATCCTTTCACAGGAATCGATGCAAACGGATTCTCAGCAAAGTATAAGGATAATGAGATAACTTATTCTTTTGTTATAGATCCGGTAAGAAGAGATATTAATGCATTGATTAAAATGAAGCAGAGTCATATGGACTCATTACAATTGGAGTTGTTCAGTATGAATATTCTGGATTCAATGAAATCTGCTAAGGTAAAATAAAAGATTAAATTGATCTCTGAGCAGATTGTTGTCGATATTTGTGCAGATCATCCTAGCACTTTTTGGGATCGCAAAAAGCATATTGTGACTCTTCCATATGAAGAGGATTTGTAGAAGATGATATCCCTACTAAGTCTCGGCCCTGCCAGAATAATGCTGAGTTAGAAGATTTCTGCAAAACTGAGATTGATAATCTTTTACAAAAGGGTTTGATAAAAACTCCTAAGTCTCCGTGGTCTTGCACAACCATATATGTTAATAACACGGCTGAAAGGGAATGAGGTGTTCTGATGTTGGTCATTAACTATAAACCGTTGAATAAACACTTAAAGTGGATCAGGTATCCTATTCCTAATAAAAGGGATTTATTATCAAGATTATATGATACCAATATATTTTCAAAGTTTGATTTAAAAACAGGATACTAGCAAATTCAGATTTTTAAAGAGCATTCTTATAGAACTGCTTTTAATGTCCCATTTGGACAATACGAATGGAACCTCATGCCTTTTGGTTTGAAAAACGCCCCTTCTGCATTTCAGAAAATCATGAATAATATTTTCAACCCTTATATGGATTTTATTATTGTCTATATTGATGACATTCTAATATTTTCTAAAACCTTTGAAATACATGTCAAGCATCTTGATATTTTCAAAAAAGTTGTAATACAAAATGGCTTAGTTATTTCTAAACCAAAAATGAGTTTATTCCAAACGGATGTTCGATTTGTAAGACATGAAATTTTTCAAGGAAAGATTACTCCCATTCAAAGGGCCATTGATTTTGCCGACAAATTTTCTAATGTTGTTACAGATAGGACTCAACTATAGAGATTTTTGGGAAGTTTAAATTATATTTCTCCGTTCTATAAACATCTTTCTAGAGATTTAGCTCCGTTATACGATAGGCTGAAGAAAGATAATAAGTCTCTTTGGAATGAGACTTTTACCAATCTGGTGAAAGATATTAAGGCGGCGAGTGAAATCACTGCCCTGCTTAGCACTAGCCAACCCTGCTTGGCAAAAGATTATTGAGATAGATGCGTTGAATATTAGATATGGATGAATTCTTAAACAGATTAATACGCATGATAAGAAAGAATATTTGATTAGATTTCATTCTGGGAAATGGAATGAAGCCTAGAAGAAATATGTGATTGTAGCACATGAAATGTTAACTATCGTGAAGTGTGTTCTCAAATTCCAAGACGATTTGTACAATCAAAAGTTTTTGATAAAAACTGATGCTCAATCAGTCAAATTCATGTTTGACAAAGACTTTAAGCACGATGCCTCGAAATTGATATTCACCAGGTCGCAAGCATAATTAGCCCCTTTCGATTTCGATATCCAATATAAAAAGGGAGTTGATAACTCTTTATCTGATTTCTTATCCAGAGAATACATTCAATAACTATGTTTTTTCAAGCCTTTCTTGATGATCAAACTCTCGTTTCTATATTGAGGGTTCTTGCGATTTTGCCTTGAGATATGAAAAATCATATCATTGATAAAGTGGTAGATAAAATCTTGATAGAAGATTTTCCTCATATTCAGATAGAATATTATTCAGATGATAATTACTTGACAGATTATTTTCTGAATGATAACAAAAAGGTGCTATGTTTGCAGGATGGATCCACCTTGGATTCACATTAAAGGAAGAGGAAGGGGAAGAACAACCCCAAGCAGAGGCAACTATGGTTCATATGGAACCAAATCATCTCAAGGATCGTCATACAGATCCGAATCAAATTCCCCTATTATACAAACGGGAAAAAGAAGCTTAATTAATAAAAGAACTTCTTCTCAAGAAGAGTCTTCATCCTGTTCGCAACAGCAGTTGGTTAATTTGGAAGATATTCCAAAAGATAGTCCATTATATGCTCATATGCAGGCCTATCTAGAAGGAAAGAAGCAAAAAATTTTGTTTTAATTATTAAAGAGGATTCTGACGATATCAAATCCTATGAAAAGTTACCAAAAAAGGAGATGATATCTCTATTAGAAAACTCTGATTTACAAAGGAAGGATGAAGCTTGGAAGATTTTCCAACGATATCTTATAAATGGATTATATTATCCAGGTAAGTCATATAAGACTCGATCTTATTATGAAGAAATTTTGATGAATACAAAAAGTGCAGAATTTCAGCACTTTTCAGGAATGGGTCATAACCCACAAGAGAAAAGTTATAACTTTTCTAAATTTATTATAAAACAAATCATATCGGTTGAAGATTGGAGCATGTCAACCATAAAAGAGAGACATATAAGTCTCAATAATGCCAGGATGAATTTTACATATTGGGATTATATTCGAGCATTCGATGTAGTGCTATATTACAATAACGACAAACAAAAATACACTTGGTTTGTAAAGGTATGTGCAAAGATATTCACTGATACAATTCCTAATTGGTTTATTAACTGGTGGTCATACCATGGTCTTACTACTCAGATTTTACCTGAACCATTTTTTAATTTATATAAAGAATGGACTAGGGTATCTCCAGATCTTAACAGATTATATCACGAAGATCATGTATGCTGAATAAAATGAATAGATAAAATCTATTTTTTCATCGAATTTTCGATACCATGGATACACAAATGGACTCCTGAGGTAGGATTCAACGAAGAAAATATTCCTTGCATATACAGAACTTATTATAATAATTTTTGGGATAAACTTTTAAAAATGGATCCTAAGACCAAACAATTAGTTGGCCAAGAGCTTATAGACTTCGTTAAAGAAAGGATTGAAGATTATAAAACAGTCCATCCCAAGAAAATTATTGAAGATAATTTCGTTCAGCATATTGCTAGGCAAATTTCTTTCCAAGAAGGCGATAAAGAAAAAATGATTCAAGACTATCTGGAAAAAGTAAGAAAAAATTTACTTCAAACAATAACTCAGATAGATAAATCAGACACCTCGATGCGACGTGAAACTAGCAATGATGTCGAAGAATCACAACGGGCGGAGTTAGAACATATGCTGTCGGCCACCGAATTGCTAGATGCGGAAGATTTTTTGCAGCAAATGAAAGCCTTAGAAAAAGGCAAAAACATGAAGGAAACATAGACACGTGAAGACATGTGAAGAGAGACCCACTCAACAGTAAAAGAACTGTTGAAACAGTAGATACACTGTTCAGGGACCCAGATGAGGGCCCTTTTGTACTGTACATAAATTCCTTGTGTCTTTTCATTTTACTATATAAGTGTTAGCTTATTTTAAAAAAAGGATCAGAAAAAATTAGAGCTCTCTCATAACAATAACAACAGTAACAACAGTAACAACAGTAACAACAATAACAACAATAAAAATAACAATAATAAGAACAATAAGAACAATAAGAACAATAACAATAATAACAACAATAATAACAACAATAATAAGAACAATAATAAGAACAATAATAATAATAACAATAATAACAATAACAACAATAATAACAATAACAATAACAATAACAATAACAATAATAACAATAACAATAACAATAACAATAACAATAACAATAACAATAACAATAACAATAACAATAACAACAACAACAACAACAATAATAATAATAATAATAATAATAATAATAATAATAATAATAATAATAACAACAACAACAACAACAACAACAATAATAAGAATAATAAGAATAATAATAAGAATAATAATAATAATAAGAATAATAATAATAATAAGAATAATAATAATAAGAATAATAAGAATAATAAGAATAATAAGAATAATAATAATAAGAATAATAAGAATAATAAGAATAATAATAATAAGAATAAGAAGAAGAATAACAACAATAACAATAATAATAAAAATAATAATAAGAATAACAATAATAATAATAATAATAGAAGAAGAAGAGCATATCAACTTTAACTAAGAAAAAACCAACAACAAATAGTAATAATAAACAAACAGATCAAATCTAATTAGAAGACAAAAACTAAACAAAATAAAACAATAATAACAGTAGTTTAGCAACATCATGCAAGTTAATCAACAAATTAATAGAAATGGTAATAAATGAGTGGGGTTTTGGGTGGTTGTTTTCGGGTTCTGTTTTGTTGTTGTTGTTTGGAGAAAATGCAAGAATGTGGTTTTTCGGAGATGGCAATGGAAAATGGAGAGGATGGGGGTCGTTTGGGTTTGGTTTGGAGAAGATGTGTTGTGGTGGTCGGAAAAATATGGCGAGGGAATGGAATCAATTGGGGTGGTCTGGTGGAGTGACCTTGTCATTGGAAAATGAAGACAAAAATGGGGGTTGGGTTTGCTGGAGATTGGCCGGAATCCGGGGTCACCGGAAGATTGATGAAAAGTGAATTCCCTTTGTGAATAAAAATGTGAAAATTCCCAGCCCTAATCTAACAATATTTCACCACACTAACTTAATAACCAAGCTATTGTTTAAATATGAAATTGAAAACCACCAATAGT
Organism: Solanum bulbocastanum; assembly: GCA_037074985.1. Lineage (NCBI taxonomy): Eukaryota > Viridiplantae > Streptophyta > Magnoliopsida > Solanales > Solanaceae > Solanum > Solanum bulbocastanum. The sequence goes on from CM073605.1 coordinate 41,411,818, forward strand.
TTATATTATTATCTTAAAACCGTGGGCTAAAAACACTAGTCAATAAAATATCTATGTACGAAATCTTATCCATATTTGAATAATTTTTGGACTATGCAAAATATTAAAAATGAATATTAACAAAAGTAATGAATAAATGAATATTAAGAAATGTAACTAACGTAACCAAGGGCATGTAAAAAATGCAATTTAAGAAAAACAACGATTTAATTAAAAATGAACAAATATTTGAACATATTCTTGTAACCCAAGCAATACAAACAAAATTAACAGATAAGAATCCTAAAACTTGAGAAATAAGGATAATTATCAACAAAGTGCATTAAAATTTCAAAACATGTATTTTGAACTATTTAACGAATGAAATACTCAAAAGTACTAACTTTAAAAATATCAGACCAAAATTTGGTGCCAACAAGCTGTGCTTAAAAAGTTTGTTGAGACTTTCTCCCAAGGGGGAGATGGTGTGCTTAGATATCAAGGTCATTTGTGTTCCTAATGTAGTTTACTTGAGAGATCAGATCTTGTTAGAAGCCCATAGATCTTGATATTCCATTCACCCGGGAGCTAACAAGATGTAGTGCGACTTGCAGGAGATCTATTGGTGGAATGGGATGAAGAAGGATATTGTAAAATTTGTGGCCAAGTGTCCTAATTGTCAACAAGTCAAAAGTTGTGAATCAAAATCCCGGAGGTTTATATCAAGATATGAGCATTTCCATTTGGAAGTGGGAAGATTTGAATATGGACTTCATTGTTGATTTACCACGCACCCGACGACAGCATGACTTGATTTGGGTTATTGTTGAACGAATAACGAAATCGGCTCATTTCATTCCATCAAGGTTTCTTATTCGGCGGAGGACAATGGTAAGTTGTATAAGATGGAAATGGTAAGGTTGCATGGAGTTCTATCATCCATTATCTCCGATGTTAGAAGAAGAGATCTTGAGTTCCTCTGCTCCATGCAACCTTACCATTTCCATCTTATACAACTTAGCATAGTCCTCCGCTGAATAAGAAACCTTGATGGGAATGAAATGAGCAGATGTCGTCATTCGTTCAACAATAACCCAAATCAAGTCATGTTGTTGTCGAGTGCGTGATAAATCAACAATGAAGTCCATATTCAAATCTTCCCACTTCCAAATGAAAAGGCTCATATCACTTCCGATGTTAGAAGAAGAGATGTTGAGTTCAATGTTCATGATTGGGTCTACTTGAAAATTTCACCCATGAAGGGTGTAATGAGGTTTGGGAAGAAAGGGAAGCTTAGTCCACGTTATCTAGGCCCATATCAAATTATGAGGTGGATTGGCAAGGTTGCATATGAACTTGATTTGCTTAATGACGTGGCATCAATGCATCTAGTTTTCTATGTTTCATTGTTGTAAAAGTGTGTTGGAGATCCAACATCTACACTTTCATAGAAGGTTGGTAGTTACGGAGAATATTTCTTATGAGGAAGTTTCGGTTGAGATTCAAGATCTACAAGTTAAGAAGTTGAGAAATAAAGAAATTGCTTCTGTGAAAGTTCTTTGGAGGAATTTGCTAGTTGAGGGTGCTGCTTGGGAGGCCAAGGTCGATATGATGTCCCGCTATCCTCATCTCTTTCCCTCCATTCCTACTCAAGCTTGAGGTATTTAGCTCCTTATAGTTTACTCAATATGTGTCATGTCTTAGATATTCCCATGATTTCCTTGTTATGCATGTTTCATGAAAAACTTAAATTTTAAGAAAATGAGTTTACTTGATTTATTGCTACTTGTTTATGTGCATTGAGTATGAGTTGCATATAGACTTCATGATATGATGTTTTGAATATTCTTTAGCTTGGAGTTGATGTTTCCTCCCCGGGTATGTGCATTTATGAAGTTTCATACATATTGGGCTTTTAAATTAAGTTTCTACCTTCCTTAGATGTTGTAAATCTCATTCGAGGATGAATGCTCCCAAGGATGAGATATTGTAACACCTCAGGTTCGCGAAAGACCTAACAAGGGATAATGAGAAGGAGCTCACAGGACAACACCTGAACCATGGACCCTCCACAAAGGCCAGATGGATTGTGAATGGGACCACGGTCCATGTGGTGGCCTGTGGTAAGTCCCCCAAGGCAGGCTAAGCAAGGATCCCTCCCACGAGGGCCTTAACGGGCTGTGGGGAGGTAGACGGGTCGTTATGACTCCCGTGTGGGGGCGGCGAAATCTACCCAATGTTGGCCTCCTCCCACGAACCACCAGATAGGTCGTGAAGAAGTAGATGACCCGTTAAGGTGGTCGTGAAGAGGGCAAGGCAACAAGGGGCCTCTTCCTAGTCCATTGGTCAAGGACCACGGCAGTGTAATACCCCGTATTCAAAAAATGGTAATGAGCCAAAATTATAGAAATTGTAGGTGCAACAAACGCCGGCTACCTACGACTCGTGGATGGGACCACAGACCGTAGGTGTGGTCCATGTATGGCCACCCTTTGGCAGACCAGAAAGGCCAGAACCATAGCCTGACCAACATACTGTTGGTCACACCACGGTCCATCATTAGGGTCCGTGTTTCGATGGAAAAAAATCAAGTCTCTGAACACCATCGACGACCGTTCAGGATAGTCCGTCGTACTGACCACGGCCCATCAGTAGGGTCCTATAAGGCAGCTGCGAGCAGTTATTTTCATGGTTAGTTGGGTTTTTTTCTAATTAATTAGTTCCTATACTACATCGTTTTGCCTATGTTTTGAACCCTTATATAAGGATTTTAAACCCCAAATTCACCTCATTCTTCCAAAATCACAAAAGAAGAACTCTCCAAAATATTCTCTCTCTAGAACTTAAAGAAGAAGAAGGATTCATCTAGGGTTTCAAGTTAAGGTTCCAATTCCTCCATTAAAGGATAGCATTTGGACTTGAGGTATGATAGTTTTCATCCATGGATTCCTTCCATCCACGTAGTTCCCAAATTCCTCTATTTCAAAAGGTAGAATCCCCAAATTGTTAGGGTTTTTCTTCAACTGGAATGGGTTGTTTTGATTATTGATTTGAATGATTGAATTATGACCTTCTAAGCATGAATTGATGAAACACTATGGATTTTTATGATGTTTTCCCCTATGAGCCCATGTAATCCCCATGTTTTCAAGTTGTGAATCATATGATGTGGGACTTTGATCTTCAAGGATGAGTTTTATGAAATAAAGCATGTATTGCAAGCTTTATATGAATTTATGATGAAATCCATATCTAACCTATGTTTTTAAAGTGTTGATGATATCAAGTGGGTTTTGAACCTCAAGAGGTAAATTATGAGCTTATGCATTTTCTTATGAAATTTATGCAATTGTTTTAAGGGTATTTGAGAGTAAAGTACCAATGATGATGATGTTGTTGTGTTGTTGAAAAGATATTCTCATAAACACATACTAGCATGATGTGAGAGGTGTTTCTCATATAGTAAGGATTCTTAGGTTGAAAGGCTTTCTCACCTAATTAAATCAAAGATTAAAAGTGATCATGGATGGTGAAAGGTTTTCTCACGCATGGTCTAAGGAGCTATCCTAGTGTCACGACCCGAGTCTATATCCTAGACGTGGCCGGCACTCAAGAACCATTGATGGTCCCCAAACGAACCCTCATCCTGACTGACTACAAGCGGAAGACTAACTTAATCATGCGAAATATTTAAAATTGAACTAAATTCAATAATCTAAACTTTAAAATAATATGAAAATTACTCAATAGATAACTCAAAGTTTGTAAAAATAACTCAAGAAAGATACATATTGAAAAATACTCAATTAGTCTATATATGAAGCCTCTACTATTAGAGAAGGATATCGGGACAAGACCCACGACATCTCAAAACTACTAACTGTAAGATAAAGGTGAAGTCCTCCGAAATATAAGAAGGCTCACCAAAGCTAACTAGAATATCCCATGACCTCAACGAAACACTTGTTAATTATCCTGAATACTTGTATCTACATCATGAAACGATGCAGGCCAAATGGCTCAGTACATGGAATGTAGGAGCATGTAAGGGGAAATATAAAGCATAAACATAAGCTTGAACGGGTGGAAAGGAAACATACTTAATTCCTCTCAACTCACTCAACCCAACTCAACTCAAAGAAATATAGTTCAACTCAACTCAAAGAAAATAGGGCTCAACTCAATGATAAAACATTTAAATCAGTGAAATAAGGCTCAACTCAATAATAAGATACTTAACTCTGGGTGCTGGGAGTTATTTGAACTCATGTTGGCTACATGGTTTATGGGTGCTGGGAGTTATTTGAACTCTCCCCCATATCGGTGCTCAATACTACTCCAAAAATATACTAGCTCATATTCTTAAAACATAACTTTTTCTATGGTTTGAGATTATTTCTCAAAAATCTTTCTCTTAAAAGAGATGGTACTCAGACTTCTCAAAACTTTTATGGAAATCTCAGTTTCCTGTCATCTTAAATGTTTTACTATTAGAATACTTAGTTCCCATATATCATTTTACATAAAATGAACTCAACTCTGCTCTTTCTCAAAAAAATTTCAAAATCATATTAAAATATTATCATTGATGACTCGAGAAGTCATACTGCATAACATTGATGGTATATCTAGATACCATACTGCTCATACATTGATGGCATACTTGATTGTCATACTAATCATTATTTAGAAAACTCTTTTCTTAAAACTCATTTTATTTTCTCAAAACTCAGTTTAAGAACTCAAGTGTTGGCTTTAAGAAGCTTTTTAAAAGTTATAACTCAAATCATATGGTTCATGTGGAATTATGAACATGAACGACTCAACTCAGGATCTTAATAGCAATAAATAAGCTTAGTACTCAAAACTCAAGACTCAATGATAATACTCATCTCTAGACTGCTCGACTAATAGGGTTCATGTAGAATTATGGGCATGAACAACTCAACTCAAGGGCTTAAAAACACTTCTCATCTCAAGACTGCTCGACTTTTAGGGTTCATGCAGAATTATGGGCATGAACTATCAACTCAAGGAATTCATGGGTAGCATGTAATAGTATCATGATTAGGAAAATAATCTCAAAACGGATAGGAACTTGATACTCAAGACTTAGAACTTGAAGATACTACTCCTCTCAAAGATACTCAACTTATGAAGTTCATGCGAAATATATGGGCATGAACGACTCGGCTCGAAGGTATAAATAACAATATGGAACTCATTTATACAACTCTTCTTATTTTCGTACTTACTTCCTCAATAGTTATTCTCAATGGATTCACACTTGAACTCAAAGGCTTTCTTGAACTCTACTCTTAACACTCTCTTTAATTTGAATTATGAATTCAAGAGTTATGGTTCATAATATCAAGGATCTCGTGATGATAAAGTAGATTCATGAATACATTTTCCTCATTTTCATATATACTTGCTCAAGTCTTGAAACAAATTAGTAGAAGTTATAGACGACTCCTATAAAAGACTCAAAGGGACTTCCTCAAAATGGTTGAAAGAACTCTCAAGACTTAACTCTTAGCTATACCTTGAATTTGAATTATGGATTCAAGGGTTATGATATCATGTTGTGGATGATCTCTTGATATTTAGACATACCTTAGAGTGTAGAAATCAATTAGAAAACATAGGTATGATTCAAGGGAACTCAAACGGAGATAATTGGGAAAGGGTAGATGACATGGTGACCCTGGCATACTGAGTGGCGTGGTGCCCCGAGCCAAAACTACAGAAGGAAAGTCATGGCGTATGGAGTGGTGTGGCACCCCAAATCCAAAACTACAGAAGGAGAGTCATGGCGTACTGAGTGGCGTGGCGACCCACCCCTTTTCCCAGAAAACTTGACGAATTTTCTTACTCGTTTTCTAACCCCAATTCACCTAGAATCTAATGGTTTCTTCCCCAATCACTTTGATTAGAATACCCAATATTAATGTACAAGAATCTACTAAAAAACCACATTAAATCTCGTTCGATTATCTCAAGAACTCATCAAAGCATCAACAATGTAGATTTCAAAAGAAACTTCAACAAAACTCATCAAGAACTCAAATTCTTTACTTTCAAGAATTAAATTATGCTGAAATAATAATGATTGGCACATGGGTGAATGAACCGAGCGCTATATGAACTCACATACCTCTTAGGGATTAAGCCCATGGTGAAAATCCGCTATAAAACACAAGAATCTCGACAAACTCTCTGATCCTCTCCTCTTTTCTCCTGTTTTCTATTCTTTTCTCTTCTTGAACTCTCAAGTGAAACCCTTGACATATATTAGGATTTATAAACATAACCTAATCAGATTAGACCCCTAAAACCTTACTAAAAATGAATTAAATTTGATTGGATAAGGAAAAGACCAAAATACCCCACACTATTTTTGGGTAACTATCCTTAATTGGACAGCGTGAGTTCAAAAGGGCATATCTCACTCATCTAACCTCAAAACTTAGAAAACTCGATGGCGTTAGAAAGATAATTCAAAGACATTTTTTTTTGATATCTTATGGGCCATCTAAATCATCTTACATTGAAAGTTATGGTCGTTTAAAGTTGACCTAAAACTTAAAGAACTTACGAATAACTTGAACGAATTCTTATTAGTTCTTTTTGGAACTGAAGTTTCTATATCTAGTGACATTAACACTCAAGAAATTTTTAAATTCCTCGGTTAAATCGTAATCAAAATGAAGTATGGCTCAAGCCTTTGTTCAAATAAAATTCTGGGGTGTTAGAATATCTCCCCCTTAGGACCATTCGCCCTTGAATGACGACTGGATTGGGTATGGAACAGGGTTACTCTTATCATCTTCATTATACTAACTAAAATTTTCCCGTATTACTATTCAAAACCAACTAAGGGCTCTCATTTAGTTATTTGTCATAGCAAAACCTCATCCTCCTCATTTATAACCTTAGATGGAATTATCACACTATCATTATCACAATAGGATTTGTCACGCTCTGAGGCTACCCCCTTGACGTAAACACAATACCTAGGATCATGAGTGACCCCAAGCTAACCTTGAGCTGGTATATCATAGCATACTAAGATAAACTAAAACAAGAAATACTGTGCGGAAGCTTAAGCATGAGATAAACTGAAATAACAAGTTTCAATTATCGAAAGGTGTTTTGTAAGCAATTTTCAACTAAAGTGACAACTAAAGCAAAAATGCAAATATGGAGACGAGATTCTTGGGATGTGATACGAATATGAGCTAAAATACACAACCGATTAAATGCTATTGATAGTAACTTGCTGCAAATTGGTAACTAGGCTAGACTTTAGTAGGGGTAAATTTTCTCTTCAACAATTTATCCCGAATCAAATCGGTTTCTCTCTAACATCGATAAGCATTAATGAAGCACAACCTTTGCCTTAGTCCATTCACTCTCTTGAGATGAATGTGTGGGAAAGGGTTTAGGATTCACTCTCTCTAGCTGAACCCACGACAACCCAATAACCACCGACTATCGATTCAGTAGTTTTGGTTTTAAAACTTTTCTCTCAAGCAAGTAAAAAACACAAAGATAAAATTGTATTTGCAACTTCATCCCCATCTAATTCAAACACAACCACTGAATGAAATCACCTCTAAACAGCAAATAAATAATCAATAAGCAATACCCAACAATAAATTAATATTCACAAAATCACACCCCAAGAATTGGGGTTTTAGCTAGACATAGTAAAGAAATAGAAATCGATACCGAAAAGTGTTTCCATCAAATGGGTACGATAAATATTGTCTTTACACATGTCAAGGATGAAGAATCTTCAATACCCACTTCCAATTGCTTCGGAAATGAAAATCTTCAACTCTTCAAAGCTAAAGAAAATTGTCTTAAAAAAACTAAGTTCTAAAAAATGAGTGATTCTAAAACTGAGTTCCGAAAATGTAAAACTTGATACTAAACTAAAAATTCAAACATGTATGTAAAGTTGTCAAAAAGTGTGCTGCAAAGGATTACTCGATGCAATTAGTCGGGATCACCGATCCACTCGGTGATCTTCCCTTTGCTCTGGTTCATCGCCTTTCTGCATTATCCTTGAGCAACTTCAAACTCTGTAACTTTGGGCTATATGGCATTGCCTCATGGAACTGTTCGGCTACTCGCCAACTGCTCCTTTCTAATACCTATTTTGATTTTGTCCTTTAAGGCTTGGCACTCTGGAACATTGGGAGATACTAAGGCCATTCAGTGACTCGCCTAATGGTTTAGGTGATCCTCAGACCTTCTTTTCTTCATTCTTTCGGCTTCCTTGTTGCTTTTTGCTCCATAGTGTCCATGCTTTGTCCCTAAGTTCAAATACATGAAATTTAAGTATTTACATCAGTTATTGAACAAAATATGCATTTGACGACACTAAATCCATTAAAATAAAGCCTTAAATGAGTCTAAATCGGGGACTCATCAATACCCAATCTAAGTATGATTATATAAATACTGAGAAAAGTTAAAGATACTGAACTAAAACTCAAATACTAAAGTTGAATCTGTCGATATCTGAAATGAGCCTCTAACTGACTAGAGATACTGGGACATGCCCCCAACTAACTCTAGTAAAACCGAAACTAAAATATAAAAAATCATGTCAATCGTCCTCGACGAATGAGGACTCACCACTAATACTGCTAAATATGGATCGAGAACCAATCTACACGTGATCTGGATGCTAAGGACCTAAACCTACATCACGAAAAAATGTAGCGTAGAGTATGCATCTATACTTGAAGGGTACTGAGTATGCAGGATAGGGTAAGCTGATTAATATATACATAATTGAAATAGAGCATACCGATTAATGATATAAGGTAAATATAAAGAATATGCTAAACATGCTGAATATGAAATAAACTAAATATAGTGACCAAGTTCATAACATAGTGATACTGAATACTGAACTATAACGGATAACCCAGTCAATACACTAGAATCTAACTGTGGGAGCTACTAATAACCGACGTAAAAAAACATAAGCTAAATATGGAGTCCGATGTATACACCCTATCGAGAGGAACCAATATATCTTGCCAAAGGTATAGAAGAATGACAGGCGTGATCACTAAGTATAATGCCCATAGAGGGAACTTACCTATGGGGGCATGTAGTTCTGGGACTATGAGGGTGACTGAACCTACTCTAACTCGGTATTAGGCCTACTCACAATAAAATATATACAATACAACATAATTAAAAATAATCTGGATAGCTCGATATTTTGAAATGCTAACTAAAAATACAACATTAATATATTGATAATGAAATATTCTTAACCGGAGCATGTATATCTGCGTAAACTGGCCTAGCAAGTGTAATTAATGAACTAAATGAATCTACACAACTAGGGTTCTAAATTTCATGCAAGGATTGAGTAACATAGTTACGAAGACGTAATATTCTGATTAGGATTAATCTAACAACTAAATCATAACAATAATCTGAAGTTCTAGAAACCCTAGGTCTAAGCACAATGAAGGGAATCAAGAATCTGACTGAATTCTAAGGACCTAATGGGTGAAAGGAACCCACTACTGAAATCCCACACACCTGGCAACAAATTCCACGGAGAAATATTTTGATTTTGGGGCTGGAACTGGAGGCAACCTTGCTGCGTTCTTGGAGAAAGCGATCGCCTGAATTCTCTTCTTTTGCTCTAAGTTTCGTTTGACTTAGGTGAATGATCGATTAGGGTAGGGTCTAATTAAGTTACTAGGCTCAAACTGACCAAAACTATGTATTTTAGGGGTTAAACGACATAGTTTAGGTGTCCAACGCATAGGGGAAAAGACCTAAACAACTTTACTTAAAATCTGATGAGGGCTGACTATGGCTGCAACGACGGGCCATCACAGGGACCATATATCGTCAATCTGGTTGTTGTCCTTGGCCAGTAGCTACTGGCTCTTGGCTCTTCCCACTACAACCCTCTCCACGAGCCGTGTGAAGGATCACGAACCATGTGAAGGATCACGGATTGTGAAGGTCGACGTGGTCCTTCACGTGGGCTAGGGGCCTACTGGCCTAGCTTCACGGAAACCACCACAGCCCATCATCAAGACCACGACCTGTGAAAGGCTCCGTGGTCTGATGTCAAGGCCTGAGGGGTTCTGTCTCCCTACCACGAGCGCTGGTACAACTTGTGTGGTGGTTAACGGCCTGTGAAGTGTCCCTTGGTGCACTATTTCTGGTTAGGTGTGAACCACTGGGCAGGTCGACGAACCGTGGTCCCTATCACGGTCCATGAACCTTGCCGTGGCTCACTGATTTTAGTGATTTTCTACTGTCAATTCTAAGTATGTTTTTTGAGGTGTTACAATATCTCATCCTTGGGAACACTCGTCCTCGAATGAAGTCTAAACTAGCTGGATAGTGAGGGAAAGAGCTGTAAACCCTACCACTAAGTACTAGAAACTGATTTCTGACTGAACTAAATCCCAAGAACATGCAAATAGACTTCAAATTCAAGTATAAACTGAAGGAACATGACACTAAGAGTGAATATATGCGAGAGTAATTGAAAAACTGCAAAGGAACTATTACCTCAAGCTGGAATGGATTCAGAAGGAAAGGGATGAGGATACTTAGCCTTTATGGCTGTTTCTGCTTCCCAAGTAGCTCCCTCTACTGATTGACTCCTCCACGAAACCTTAACTGAAGTGAATTCTTTGTTTCTCAACCTTCGAACCTGATGATCACGAATCTCAACTGGTACCTACTCATAAGTGAGACTATCCTTCACAGCCACACTTTCCAATGACACTATGAATGCTGGATCACCCACACAGTTCTTGAACAACAAAATGTGAAATAATGGATGGATTGTTGCTAGTTCTGCTTGCAACTCTAACTCGTAAACCACTTTACCAAGCCTTCTCAAGATCTTGTAAGGACTTACATATCTAGGAATGAGCATTGCTTTCTTGCCAAATTTCATCACTCCTTATATAGGTGACACTTTCAGGAAATCCCAATCATCAACTTGGAACTCCAAGTCCCTTCTCCTTACATTAGTATAGGACTTATGGCGACTCTGGGCTGTCTTAAGTCTATCCCTAATGAGCTGAACTTTTTCTATAGCATCATGAACCAAATCTGGCTCTATCTAGGCTGCTTCACATACTTCAAACCAACCAACTAGAGATCTGCATCTATGTCCATACAATGCCTCATAAGGGGCCATCTGAATGTCGGAATGCTAGGTATTATTGTAGGTGAATTCTATAAGAGGAAAGTGATCATCCCAACTACCATTGAAGTCGATCACATAAGATCTCTACATGTCCTCTAAGGTCTGAATGGTACGCTCTGCTTGACCATCCGTTTGTGGATGAAATGCTGTGCTGAGGTTAACCTAAGTACCAAGACCCTTCTGATATGACTCCTAGAAATGAGAGGTAAATTAAGGATCTCTATCTGAGATGATAAACAAAGGAACACCATGCAACATAACTATCTCATTAATATAAAGCTTGGTGTAGACATCTGCCGAATCTGTAGCTTTGAAAGCCAAGAAATAAGCGAACTTTGTAGCTCTATCTACTATCACCCAAACGGATTCATGCTATCTGTGAGTACGAGGTAAATTTGTAATGAAGTCCATGTGGATCACTTCCCACTTCCATGTAGGAATGTTGATATCTTGAGTCATATCTCCTGGTTTCTGATGTTCTACCTTCACTTGTTGAAATTAGGGAATTTAGCCACGAAATCTACTATATCCCTTTTTGTGCCATTTCACCAAAAGACTTCCTGCCGATCACGGTACATCCTAGTGGCACCTAGATTAATAGTTTACCTAGAGTTATGGGCTTCTGGAAGGATTTGCTGTGTCAACTCACCCGCCTTAGGAACACATAAACAAGCCTGGTAGCGAAACACACCATATCCCCCTTAGAAGAAAACCTTAACTTTCTGCTGATGAACTGCATCATTCAATTGAGGCAATATGTGATCACTATCTTGTTTTTCCTTAACTTTCGCTACCCATGAAGATTCTGACTCATTTTGAACTACACCATTATTTGATATGCTCATAAGGCAAACTCCTAAGAGAGCAAGCCGATGAAAATCTTGTGCTAATTCCTTCCTTTCTTCCTCAACATGCCCTACACTACCCATTGATAGTCTGCTAAGAGCATCAACTACTACATTCGCCTTACCAGGATTGTAAAGAATATTCATAGCATAGTCTTTGAGGAAATCAAGCCATCTCCTCTAGTGAAGATTCAACTCTTTCTGGGTTAACACATACTAAAGGCTCTTATGGTTTGTGAACATATCTACATGAACACCATACAAGTAATGTATCCAAATCATTATGGCAAATACTGCTACTGCAAGTTTGAGGTCATGAGTTGGATAGTTCTTCTCATGCACCTTAACTTGTGTAGAAGCATAAGCTGTAACCTTGCATCGCTGCATCAACACACAACCAAGGTCGACTCTGGATGCATAACCATAGATCACATAACCATCTGAACCCTCTGGTAGAGTCAAAACAGGAGTTGTAGTCAACCTAGTTTCAGTTCTGCGAAGCTCTCACACTCATCTGACCACAGAAACTTAATCTTATTCTCAATTAACTTATTCAATGGAGAAGATATGGATGAAAATTCTTCCATGAACCTTCTGTAATAACCCGCCAAACCGAAGAAGCTTCTGATATTTTAGGAGAGGTAAATCTGGGCCACTGCTTCACTGCCTCTGTTTTCTAAGAATCCACTCAAATCCCTTTGCTAGAAATGATATGCCCAAGTAAAGCAACTGATTGTAACAAAAACTCACACTTGCTAAACATAGAGAATAAATGGCGATCTTTGAGAGTTTGCTGGACAACCCTCAAATTAGTCACATGTTCTTCCTCATTCCTAGAGTAAATGAGGATATCATCAATAAAGATGATAATAAATTCTCTACTATTACAGAAGGATATTGGGACAACAGCCACGACATCTTAAAACTACTAACTGTAAGATAAAAGTGAAGTCCTCCGAAATATAAGAAGGCTCACCAAAGCTGACTAGAACATCCCATGACCTCAATGAAACATTTGTTGATAATCCTGAATACCAGTATCTACATCATGAAACTATGCAGGACAAATAGCTCAGTACATGGAATGTACGAGCATGTAAGGGGAATTCTAAAGCATAAACATAGGATTGAACTAGTGGAAAAGAAACATACTTACTTCCTCTCAACTCACTCAACCCAACTCAACTCAACTCAAAGAAACATAATTCAACTCAACTCAGAGAAAATAGGGCTCAACTCAATGATAAGACATTCAACCCAGTAAAATAAGGCTCAACTCAATAATAACATACTCAACTCTGGGTACACAACTCTAGATAGTCAACTCTGGACACTCAACTCAATATAAAGTAACAATACATATGCAATATATATAAAGCTTTTAAAATAGTAGAAAACAAATCAATGTATTGAAAAATACAATAGTAACTCAATTTGTATGCAAGGATACAAGATAAGCTCTGCTTGTATATGAAAATACAAAGTAGACTACGTGTATATAAGAATACAAAATATCTCTATGGGAGTTTCTCTAATTGACTACCATCACTATGAGCTATGTGATGTTACAACGTCTCACCCATGCTGCCACAATTATCCTATACTTTGCGAGGGTATAAGACCTACTACTTAGTGGATCCACTAGTATATGCTAAAAGCATTAGGGAATCATCTAAAAAGTATACCCTTGCTATCCATGTTGGCTGCATGGTTTGTTGGTGCTGCGAGTTATTTGAACTCTCCCCCATATCGGTGCTCAATACTACTTCAAAAATATAATAGCTTATATGCTTAAAAACATAATTTTTTTTGTGGTTTGAAATTATTACTTAAAAATCTTTCTCTTCAAAGAGATGGTACTCAAACTGCTCAAAACTCTTTTTGAAATCTCAGTTTCCTCTCATCTTAAATGTGGAATCAGTTAATCTTGGAATACTTAGTTTTCATATATCATTTTATAGAAAATGAACTCAACTCTAATCTTTCTCAAAAACATTTCAAAATCACATTATAATATGTTCATTGATGACTCGAGAAGTCATACTGCATAAACATTGATGATATATCTAGAAACTATACTGCTCATACATTGATGACATACTTGATTGTCATACTAATCATGACTTAGAAAACTCTTTTCTTAAAACTCATCTTTATATCCTCAAAACTCAGTTTAAGAACTATAGTGTTGGCTTTAAGAAGCTTTCACAAGTTATAACTTAATTGATATGGCTCATGTGGAATTATGAGCATGAATGACTTAACTCAAGGATCTTAATTGCAATAAAGAACCTCAGTACTCAGAACTCAAGACTCAATGATACTACTCATCTCTAGACTGCTCGAATAATAGGGTTCATGCAAAATTATGGGCATGAACAACTCAACTCAAGGGCTTACTTCTCATCTCAAGACTTCTCGACTTATAGGGTTCATGCGGAATTATAGGCATGATCTACTGAACTCAAGGAATTCATGGGCAATATGTAATAGTCTCATGATTAGGAATAAAATCTCAAAAGGGTTAGGAACTTGATACTCAAGACTTAGAACTTGAAGATACTGCTCCTCTCAAAGATACTCAACTTATGAACTTTATGCGAAATTTATGGGCATGAACGACTTGACTTGAGGGTCTAAATAACAATATGGAACTCATGTATACGACTCTTCTCAGTCTCATACTTACTTCCTCAATACTTAGATTGAATCAATAGTTGATCTCAAAGGATTCACAATTAAACTCAAAGTCTTTCTTTAACTCTACTCTTAACTCTCCCTTGAATTTGAATTATGAATTCAAGAGTTATAGTTCATAATATGAAAGATCACATGATGATTAAGTAGATTCATGAATACATTCTCCTCATTGTCATATTCACTTGATCGAGTCTTAAAACAAGTTACTAGAAGTTGTAGAAGACTCTTATAAAAGACTCAAAGGGACTTTCTCAAAACGGTCAAAAGAACTCTCAAGACTTAACTCGTAGCTATACCTTGAATTTGAATTATGGATTCAACGATTATGATATCATGTTGTGGATGGTATCTTGATGTTTAGACGTACCTTAGAGTGTAGAAATCAACTAGAAAACATAGGTACAATTCAAGGGAACTTAAACGGAGAGAAGTGGGAAAGGGTAGAGGACATGTAGACCCTGGTGTACTGAGTGGCGTGGTGCCCCAGAGCCAAAAATATAGAAGGAAAGTCATGGCGTATTGAATGTTGTGGCACCCCAGATCCAAAAATACATAAGGAAAGTCATGGCGTACTGAGCGGCGTGGCGACCCACCCCTTTTCACATAAAACTTTATGATTTTTCTTACTTGTTTTCTGACCCCAATTCACCTAGAATCTAATATTAGTGTACAAGAATTTACTCAAAAACCACCTTAAAACTCATACGATTATCTCAAGAACTCATCAAAACTTCAACAATAAAGGTTTTGAAAGAAACTTCAACAAAACTAATCAAGAAGTCAAATTCTTTACTTTCAAGAATTAAATATGCTGAAATAATTATGATTGGTGCGTGTGTGAATGAACCAAACACTATGTGGACTTACATACCACTTAGGGATTAAACCTATGGTGAAAATCCGCTATAAAACACAAGAATTTGGACGAACACTTGGATCCTCTCCTTTTTTCTCCTATTTTCTATTCTTTTCTCTTCTTAAACTCTCATCTAAAACCCTAGGCATATATTAGGATTATAAAAATAACCTAATCAGATTAGACTCCTAAAAACTTACTAAAAATGAATTAAATTAGATTGGGTAAGGAAAAGACCAAAATACCCCTCATTATTTTCGTGTAACTTTCCTTAATAGGACAATATGAGTTCAAAAGGGCATATCTCACATATACAACCTCAAAACTTAGCAAACTTGACGGTGTTCGAAAGATAATTCAAAGAAATTTTATTTTATATTTTATAGGCCACCTAACTCATCCTACACTAAAAGTTATGGTAGCTTAAAGTTGACCTAAAACTTAAAGAACTTTCGAATAACTTGAATGAATTCTTGTTAGTTCTTTTTGGAACTCGAGGTGCTACATCTAGTGACCTTAACACTCAATAAATTTTTAAATTCCTCGTTTAAATCCTAATTAAAATGAAGGATGGTTCAAGTCTTATTTCAAAAAAAATTCTGGGGTGTTACCATATCTTCCCGTTGGGATGATTTGTCTTTGAATTACGATTGGACTAGGTATGGAACGGAGTTACTCTTATCATCTCAGTCATACCATCTAAAATTTTCCTATATTACTATCCTGAACCAACTAAGGGCTTTCATTTAGCTATTTCTCATAGCAAAACCTCATCCTCCACATTTATAACCTTAGATGGAATTCTCACACTATCATTATTACGATAGGATCTGTCACGCCCTGAGGCTACCCCCTTGACGTAAACACGAGACCTAGGATCATGAGTAACCCCAAGCTAACCCTGAGCTCGTTTATCATAGCATACTAAGATAAACTGAAACAAGAAATACTGTGCGAAAGTTTAAACATGAGATAAGCTGAAATGATGGGAATACCCAATCTAAGTATGATTATATAAATAGTGAGAAGAGTTAAAGATACTGAAGAAAAACTCAACTACTAAAGTTGAATTTGTCTATGTCTAAAATGAGTCTCTAACTGACTAGAGATGCTGGTATATGCCCCCAGCTAACTCTAGTAAAACTGAAACAAAAATGAAAGACTGAAATATAAAAAATCATGTCAATCGTCCTCGAAGAATGATGACTCACCACTAATATTGCTGAATATGGATTAGGAACCGATCTACACGTGATCTGGATACTGATGACCTGAACCTACATCACAAAAAAATGTAGCGTAGAGTATGCCTCATTACTTGAAGGGTACTGAGCATGTAGGATAGGGGAAGCTGAACAATATATACATAACTGAAATAGAGCATACTGATAAATGATATAAGGTAAACATAAAGAATATGAAATAAACTAAATGTAGTGACCAAGTTTATAACATACTAATACTGAATACTGAACTATAACTAATAACCTGGTCAATTCACTAGAATCTAACTGTGGGAGCTACTACTAACCGACGTAAAACCATATGAGCTAAATGTGGAGTTCAATGTATACACCCCATCGATAGGATCCAATATACCTTGCCAAGGGTATAGAGGCATAACTGGCGTGATCACTAAGTATAATGCCCACAGAGGAGACTTACCCATGAGGGCATGTTGTTCTGGGATTATGAGGGTGACTACTTTCCATGGACATGATATAAGTCAATGCTTAATTAACTACTCTGTGGGATTTATGCTTAGCACTGAGTCGATATTAGTGTGAGATGGAAGCTCGCATGTTAGTAGAGGCCAGGTTTGTAGAAGCAGTCTCTTGAGATGAAAGATCTGCTGTTAGTAGAGGCCAGGTTTCTAGTAGCAATATCCTTATACCTTAAACTATGTGTACCTGTAGGATGATTAGCTAGTGGATCCACTTAAGCTAGAAGTTCATAGTTCTACCTTCATCATGCAGAACAACCCTTTTCGGTGTGGGAGATACTGGGGGATCATGTTATAACTCATATGGTCTCTATGTCGGTTAAGGCTAATTTCCCACAATAAGATGAATAATGAACTAAGGTTACTTCAAGAAGTATAACATATAAGTACAAAGGTTTTAAAGATGATGCTAGCTTGCATTGACCATATTTTATGAAGGATATTTCCTAACTCCTATTATGTATGTTTTAACTTGGTTAATTACATGTTGTGAAATGAAAGGTCCTGCTTGGAATGTTTTAAATGTTTTTATGCATGTCTATCATACTTGGTGCATTTTTGTACTAACACATACTTTGCCTACATTTTTTTCCAAATGTAGGGTCTGACATACATGGTTCCCAGTTTAGTGGCTAGATCTTGGATTTGATTGATTCCCGAGCTTGGTGAGTGTCCTCCTGGTTTGAGGACATATTTCTATTGTTTAGTTTCTTTCATCTATTTATATATTGGACATAATGTATGGGCTAGGCCAAATTTCATTCTATTGTAATAGATGGCTATGATGAGACAAAGTATCTAGACTTGTGCTTTCCTTTATAAAATGTTTTGGACTTAAAAATGTTGTTTTAGTCTTCTTGTTCTATTTCTTATGTTATGAGAGCTAAGTAGCTTGTATGGAGTCCTTACATGTTACATCTAGGGTGAACCCTGAGTCGTGACAGGCTGCCACCACGGCTTATGAGGTCCGTTACGACTTGTGAAGGCCACCATTAGGTGGTTGCGTCAGCTTTAAGTCAAGTGCTTTTGGGTCCTTTCCTAATTATTATATCCCAACACTATGTCATTTTACCCTTACCTATAAGTTCTATATAAGTGTTTTCAACCCCAAATTTATCCAATTGAAATCGTTCTCTCAATTGACTAAAAGAAGAATAAGTCTTCCTCTCCCAAAATATTTCTCTCTCTAGAAAGCTTGAAGAAGAAGAAATCAACCGAGGGTTTCAACTCAAGCCTCAAATTCCACCATTGAAGCCTAGATTTTGGCATTGAGGTATGATAGTTTTCATCCACAAAGCCCTTTCCTCCATGAAGTTCTCAAATTCTCCAATTCACAATGTTAGAATTTCCCAATTGAGTTAGGGTTTTCTTCCATGTCATGAGTTCCTTTAAATATTGAGTTGTTTGATTATTTTATGATCTATCAAGATTGAATTGAGATAATTACACAATTTTATGATGAATTTGTAACATCTCTTTATTTGAAAGAACTAGAAAGAGTTAGAATTGGAAAGAAACATCACTCTTTCTGTGGTTTGAGATTATTACTCAAATATCTTTTTCTTAAAACAAAGGGTACTCAAAACTCTTTTGGAAATCTTAGTTTTCTCTCATCCTAAATTTGAAAATATTTACTCTTGGGAATACTTAGTTCCCATATATCATTTTAAAGAAAATGAACTCAATAATGCTCTTTCTAAAAAACATTTCAAAATCATATTATAATTTGATCATTGATGACCCAGGAAGTCATACTGTATAAACATTGATGGTATATCCAGATACCATACTGCTCATACATTGATGGCATACTCAATTGTCATACTAATCATGTTTCAAAAAAATCTTTTTTCAAAACTCATCTTTACTTTCTCTAAACTCAGTTTAAGACCTCAAGTGTTGGCTTTAAGAAGCTTTGGAAAATTTATAACTCATATCATAGGGTTAATGTGGAATTATGAACATGAACGACTCAACTCGGGGATATTAATAGAAACAATGAAACTCAGTACTCAAAACTGAAGACTGAATGATACTTCTCATCTCTAAACTACTCGACTCATAGGGTTCATGCAGAATTATGGGCATGACCAACTCAACTCAAGGGCTTCATGGGTAACATGTAGTAGTCCCATAAGTAGGAATATAATCTCAAAAGGATAAGGAACTCAATGCACAGATTTAGAACTTGAAGATACTACTCCTCTTGAAGATACTCAATCTATGAAGTTCATGCGGGATTTATGAGCACGAACAACTCGACTTGAGGGTCTAAAGAACATTATGTAACTCATGTATACGAATATTCTCATTCTCATACTTAGTTCCTGAAAACATAGATCAAATTGATAGTTGATCTCAAAGGATTCACAATTGAACTCAAAAGCTTTCTTGAACTCTACTCTTAACTCTCTCTTAAATTTAAATTATGGATTCAAGAGTTATTATTCATGATATTAACGATCTCTTGATGATAATGTAGACTGATGAACATACTATCCTCATTCTCATACTCACTTGCTCGAGTCTTGAAATGAGTTATTAGAAATTTTCGAAGACAGTCAAAGAGACTCTAACGGACTTTCTGACAATGTTCGAAAGAACTTTCAAGACTTAACTATTAACTCTACCTTGAATTTGAATTATGAATTCAAGGTTATGATTCATGTTATGAATTATTTCTAGGTGTTTAGAAGTAGTTTAGAGTAGTTAGCATCAAAAGGGAGTGAAGGTACACTTTTAAGGGACTTAAACGGGACAACCAGCTAAAAATGAGTGAGGCCAGGTGACCCTGACACATTCCTGGCATAGGGCACCAACCTTTTAACTTTAGAGGCTGATTATTTGCGCAATTTTGGGGCAGTGCCCCAGGCCCTCTAGCGCATCTGGGGCACACCACCTCCCCAGTAAACATTTTGACGAATATCATCTCTCGTTTTCTGATCTTAAATCGCTCTAATCCATTTATTTTCTCAAGTTTTTCTTAGATTCAACTACCAAACCTAAGCACACACTAATCTACTCAAAACAACACTCAAATAATTAACTTTCATCTCAAGAATTAATCGAAAATCCAACAAAACAAGATTTAGAATGAACTTCAAGAACACTTATGAAGAACTTAAATCTTTCAATCTTTATAGGCGAACTCAAATATGAAAATCATGTTTGGCATGTGGGTGAATGAACCCAACACTATGGAAACTTACATAGCTCTTAGGAATTAAACCCATGGCGAACATCCGCAACAAAACTCAAGAATCTTGACGAACGCTTTGATCCTCCCCTCTTTTCTCACCTTTTCACTGCTTTTCTCTTCTTGAACTCTCAATTAAAACCCTAGGTGTATATTATGATTATAAAATAGGGCCAAATCATATTAGAACCCTAAAATCTTACTAAAAATGAATTAAATTTGATTGGGTAAGGAAAAGACCAAAATATTCCTCACTATTTTTGGGTAACTTTCCTTAATTGGACAGCCTGACTTCAAATGATCATATCTCACTCATCCCACCTCAAAACTTAGAAAACCCGGTGGCATTAAGAAGATTATTCAAAGACCTTTCATTTGATATCCTTTAGGTTACCTAAATCATCCTGTGCGAAATGTTATGGTTGTTTGAAGTTGATTCAAAAACTTAGAAGAACTTAGGAAGGACTTGAATGAATTCTCTTTAATTCATTTTGGAACTCAAGGTGCTACATCTAGTTACCTTAATACTTAAGAAATTTTAAATTTCTTGATAAAATCCTACTCACAACGAAGGATAGTTTGAGTCTTAGTTAAAAAGTATTTCTAGGGTGTTACAAAAAGTAAAGACTTTGATCATACTAGTGACAAGATCTGGCGAATTATCTTGGTCTAGGCGACTGGTGATAGCATACAGCTGGTTTGCTCCTCTGTTTGTACCTAAAATAGCTCCTCTAGGTGCAACTCTATCTTGTGGAGCCGCTGAAGAAGATTGATATTTATTGCCTCCATTACAACTCCCCTGCTTCTTCTTAGGGCACTCTCTCCTGAAGTGACCTGCTTGACCACACTTGAAGCAACCAGTTGAGCAATCACGACATGCTACTGGGTGGTTCCTACCACACTTATCACATGTAGGAGTCCAATTACCTCCTTGTGCCATACTATCTTGAGATTTTGCAGGTCTAGCTCTGAAGTTCTAAGAATTCTGATTCTTGAACTCACCTCTGTTCCTTGGTGCAGGTGCACTAGCAGATGATAAAGCACGTCCAGTTGTCCTTTGCTAAAAATATGACCAATTTACATTACCATTCTGCTGCTCGGACTCATTACTTGTTGTCTTGGCCTTCTTGTTCCGGAACTCTTCTCAATATCTCAACTTGTCCACCTCAACCTGCTGCATATGGATCATAAGTCTTGCTATGTCCATGTCCCCTATCAGCATAGCAACCTTACCCTATTTTCTTGACAAAAGAGACAACCCACAAACAAACAAGTTCATCCTGCTCCTCATATCAACAACCATCTCCGGAGCATAGCAAGACAGTTTAGTGAACTTGAGTCTATACTCTTGCACACTCATGGATTCCTACTTCAAGTTAAGGAACTCTCTTACCTTCGCCTCCCTCATCTCAAGGGGAAAGAAACACCCCAAAAAGTCTCTTCAAACATAGCCCAGCTCACAATTGGTGCACCCTCAGCTCTACTCTTCTTCCATTAGTTGTACCAAACTCTAGAAACACCCTTCAGTCTGCATGTAGCTAATTCCACACACTCAACATTTGCAACATGCAACACCTCAAATATTTTTCTGCAACTCTTTCATAAAGTTCTCCGAATCTTCAGTGAAGCTTGAACCGGTGAAGTCTGGAGGATTCATACTTTAGAACTCACGGATACAAGATGTATGAGCCACATCTTGTCGATTCCCTCTTTGATGCTCATCTTGATTGGCAACCATTTGACTCAACATTCAGATAGCAGCCTGAAACTTTTCATTAGTGACCTCTCATTGGGGTTGCACTTCAGGTGCATTGGGTACCCCTTGATCCTAGGGATCAACATTCCAGGATGACCTTAAACAACTTTTTGTGGAGGCATGATATGAAAAGATACGTGCAAGCACAAATTAGAAAGAGACTTTTATGGAGTTAAACTTTATCACACAAAAAGAGTATGAAAGGAGGGAATTGTTTCCAAATGTCACAGCCTCCTGATTATTTATGTGGAACATTTCACACTGGTAAATAGGACTCTATAGACACGGCTCCATAGACACCCTATGACTCTTGAACTCTATGCTCTGATACCAAGTTTGTCACGCCCGAGCTTACACCCCGAATGAGAGTGGTACTCGAGAACCGTTGTTGGTCTCCAAGCAAACTTTTGGCCTGACTCATTACTCAGCAGAAGACTTTGCTCAAATAAAATTGCAATTTAAAGCAAAGATAGTCTATTCAGTGTACTCAAATGAACGTATGTTTTCAAGTCATAATATTTAAAACATAAACAAAGGAAATGGTAAAAGGACTACTCAATTACTACTTGTCTATGAAGCCTCTAATAACTCTAATGGACGTTGGGACAAGACCCACGACATCCTAACAAAATCAAACTGAAATAAATAAACTCGAATCCTTCGAAAGCAAAGAGGCTCACCAAAGCAACTCTCGAACTCGACTGGATTAACGGAGCGCTGGTTGATGTTCCTAAATACTTATATTTGCATCATGAAATGATGCAGGACAAATGGCACCAGTTCATTAAATGTACGAGCATGTAAGGGGAACTATGAAACATTGATATATAAGATTGAACTGGAAGGAAAGAAACATACTCACCTCATCTCAACTCAACCTCAACTCATGGATGCTCAACTCAATACAATATAAAAGCAATAGTAATGATGCAATATAAAAAAAGCTTTTAAAAATGTAGATAATAACTCAATGTATTTACAAATACTATAAAAACTCTTTACTCTTATTTGAGAGATTCTCCATCGACAACCATCACTATGAGCTATGTGATGATACAACATCTCACCCACACTGCTAGAACTGTCCTATACCTTGTTGGAGTATAAGACATCCTCAACTAAGTGGATCCAGTAAGCTATACTTAAGAGCAATAAGGAATCATCTAAAAAGTATAACCTTTTACACATGTTGACATACATGGTTTATGAGGACTTTAAGTTGTCTGAACTCGTCCCCATATTAGTGCTAAATACTACTCTGAAGAATATAACTCATGCTCATATGTTTAAAAACATTTCGTCATCCTCAACTTTGAGATTATTACTCAAAAGAATTCTCATAAAAGAGATAGTCCTCAAAACTCCTCATAAAATCATTTGGAAAACAAGGTTTCCTCTCATTTTAAATGTAAAATCATTTACTCTTAGGAATACTTAGTTCTCATATTTTCATTTTGAAAAAAATGATAATCAACTCTACTCATCCTCATACTCAATACTAAATTCTTAAAACAAGTTTTAAAAATTTGCAAAAGACTTCTTCAATGATTCTGACGGACTTCCTCGAACTTTACTCTTGACTCTATCTTGAATTTGAAAATGTGAATTCAAGAATTATGGATTGGATACACGGATTTATCAATGATTAGATGTAGTTTTGATAGTTGTAATGAGTAAGAGAGTAGGGATAGCTTTTAAGAGAACTTAGACAGAAAGAACGACGAAAACTGACAGGGGCAGGAGACCCTGGCGCACTGAGTGGCACAGGGGACAGCCCCTAAACAACATAATACCTTTTATGGTGCATTGCTGTTGCGCCATGCCAGACCCTTTGGCGCATCTGGGGCCCGCCGTACCACCCTTTCCCTAGATCAATTTGACGAATTTTTTTCTTCTCGATTCTTGGCCCTATTTGCCTAGAATCAATTTATTTCTTCCTAACACTCTTAGATTAGTATACCCAACATAAGTAAAAAAATAAATATACTCAAAAACATCCCTAAAACTCATAGAATTCACCTCAAGAACTCATAAAAGCCTAATAATCAAGATTTAAGAATGTAACTTCAAGAACAAATTAAGAACCTTAATACATGGATTATCATAGACGAAATTAACTCAAGAAACTCGTGATTGGTGTGAGGGTGAACACACCCATCACTATGAAAACCTTACATACCTCGTTAGGATCAAATCCTTGGTGAAATCCCTTGACAATTGCAAGAAAACCTTGAAGGCTTTGAACCTTTTATCCATTTTTCTTTTCATGAACTTCTCTCTAAAACCCTACGCGTGTTTTGGATTGTGATAACTGATCCAAGCCAGCTTAAACCCATATTTGGGTGAAAAAAATCTTAAAGTTAATGGGGTAAGGAAAAGACCAAAATACCCATCCTTTATTCTGATCATGTTTTCTTAACTTGACAGACTGGTTTCAAACGGGCATATCTCCCTCATCTGAACTCGAAATTTAGAAAACTTGGTGACATTGGAAAGAGGACTGAAAGATCTTTCATTTGATATCTGATGGGCACCTAACTTGTCACGACCCAAACCATCGTGATTGGCACCCACACTAACACTCCGGTGGGAGAACCATTACTACAACCCAAACTAACAACTCAATCAAAATACTAAGGCATTTAAGTTACCGAAGCAAGTTAAATAGCTAAAAATGAAGTTCCCATAAGCTTCCAAATGATGTAACAACTAAACAATATGGAAAAATACGCCTAGAACTTGAAAGTAAATGTACCAAAACATCTAACAAGATTCATAAGTCTAACAGGAAAGGTTACAACCCCAAACTGATGTGCTAAAAACTAACTAGAAAGTCTAAGTCCGAAATATGGACATAGACAGAAAGAGAACTCATGGCAGCCTAGAAGAAATGGCTCACCGTTGAATTCGATCGGCGATCAATGATCTTCTAAGTGAGGTCCGTCAATAGCCACTTGAAGATGCCCTGTACTCAACAAAGAAAGAGCAAGTGCAGAATTAGCACACAACCACAATGTACTGGTAGGATCATAAGGCTATCCTACTAAGTGTAACATACATAAGTCAATACAATAATACAATAACATGCATACAACGAACATATACAATATCATCATCATTTAAGAAAAATGTATAATTTCACATTTCTCCAGATACACAATTATGCCAACTCATTGGTCCTCTCATGGAACCCAAACCCAAACACTTAGCATACCGGAATGTGGTATCCGATCCAATGTTTATGCTGGGAAAGTGGCAACCAATCCCATATTTATGTCGAAACGTGGCAACCGATTCAAGTTAGTGTGTCGGAATGCAACACCCGATTTATTCAACAAGAGATAATCACAATCAAAAAGCACATTCTCATAATCATACAATCAAGTCATGATTCATGGTATTCATCATTCATATATACTCATTTACAATAAATGTGATCAATAATGCAACATTCGTATACATACAAGTATCATATTGAAACAAGAACAAACATACATCACACAATCATAGAATCACAACCCTAGATGAAACCCTTGATCCAATATCCCAATTAGGGCTGTTTCCACCATAATTTCTAGATCAAAACCCTCCCCAATCGATAACTATCCATTAGATTACGTTCTACAGATCGAAAAATATATTTGGGGAGTTAAAACCTTATCTTTAGCCTCAAGAATGGTGGAAAATGGTCAAGAAGTCTCCTAGGTTCATTCCTTAGCTCTCAAGTTCGAAAATTACAGAATAAAATGTTTTTGGTGTTTATTTTTGACTTTAAGTCGCGTCTGCCCTACCATGGCGGCATTCGCCTGCTACAATGGCCCCGCCCTGGCGATAAAAATCCCTATCAAAGCGGCTTGTACCAAACCGTGAGGTATTTTAATAATTCCAAGACTCCATTACACAACACACCTTCAACCAACGACATGCAGAAATTACCCGTTCACACCAAGATTAGTTTCGGGAGTTCTAATCACCTGAATTTAATTCAGTAAAGTCGTATGGATTCTTTAACACCTTAGCTATCTATTCATGTAGTCAAAATCATAATTAGATCACCCAATTCATTCTAGATTTTCCTAGACCTCACATACTTCGATTTCATCCAAATCTGGACTAGGTTGGAAAATCTTAAGTTAATATGAAAAAGTTTTTCAGCCAAAAATTTTCCCCTATTGGCTTTTCTATAACGACGGAGCTTGGTCGTTACAATAGATACTAAGTAGACGATGCTTCCATTGAACATTCATAGACTTGATATCCTTGGTCCTCAACTTATGAACATCACGATCAAGAAATGCAATCGATTCCTCCTCATATTGTAAGTCCTTGTCTAATACAATTGAATCCCTTTTAATGATGTAATCTCCATCACCATGATATCTCTTCAACATGGACACATGAAATACCGGGTGAAATCTTGATAAGTTAGGAGGTAAAGCTAATCTATAGGCCCCAGGCCCTATACATTCAAGAACCTAAAATTGACCAATGTAACACGGACTAAGCTTGCCCTTCTTGCCAAATCTCATCACCCCTTTCATGGGTGATACTTTAAGAAGAACATTCTCACCAGTCTAAAATGCTATATCTCTTACCTTTTGGTCTGCATACTTCTTCTGTCTACTTTGGGCGGCTAAGAGCTTATCTTGAATACTCCTCACCTTATCTTGAGCATCCTTCACTAAATCAACCCCTAAAGGTTTCATATCTCCAGCCTCGAACCATCTTATGGGTGATCTAAATCCCCTCCCATAAAGTGCCTCAAATGATGCCATATCAGTGTTGGAGTGATAAGTATTATTATAGGAGAACTCACACAAAGGTATGGATTTATCCCAATGCCCTCCAAAATCAATCACACATGCCCTCAACATGTCTTATAACACTTGAATAGTCCTCTCTAAATGCCCTTCTGTCTATGGATAGAAGGTTGTATTAAAAGTGAGTTGTATGCCCAATTCATCATGTAACTTCCTCAAAAACTTGGATGTGAATTGGGCACCATGGTCTGAGATGATAGAAAGGGGCACCCCATGCAACCTCACTATCTCTTTCACATAAACTTTAGCCAATTGTTCAACATTATAATCTATTCTTACCAGAATGAAATGAGTTGACTTAGTCAATCTATCAACTACTACCCAAATAGAATCAAACTTTCCCAAAGTCTTGGGAAGATCAACCACAAAATCCATGGCTATTCTCTCCCACTTCCATTCCGGAATTTGCATTCTTTGAAGCAAACCTACAGGCCTTTGGTTTTCATACTGCGCTTCTTAGAAATTTTGATACTTAGCCACAAACTCCGCTATATCCTTCTTCATGCCCGACCATCAATAAATTCATTTCAAGTCTCAGTATATCTTGGTCACACCCAGATATATGGAATATCGTGAACCATCGAATTCTATCAACAATTTTTGAATCAAGTCATCAACTCAAGTAACACATATTCTACCTTTAAAACTGAGTACACCTTCCGTATCAAGAGTGGTCTCTTTTACCTTACCAACCGCAATCTTCTTCTTAAGTTCATTCAAATTTTCATCCTCAAATTGTTTGGCCTTGATCTCGTCAATGAATGTGGCCCTTACTTCAATGCTAGCTAACACCCCACCTCTTTTTGAGATGCCCAACTGCATGAACTTAGACTCCAACGTTTGAGTTTCCTTAGCCAAAGGCACTTGGTTACACTCAAGCAAGCTAGACTACCCATACTCACCGCTCTTCGACTCAAAGCGTCTGCCACTGCATTAGTCTTTCCCATATGGTATTGAATGGTGACATCATAATCTTTAAGTAACTCCATCCACCTTCGAGTCTCAAATTCAGATCCTTTTGGGTGAACACATGCTACAAACTACGATAATCAGTTAACAACTCACACTTAACCCCATAAAGATAATGTCGCCAGATCTTATGAGCGAACGCTACCGCTTCCGACTCCAAATCATGTGTTGGGAAATTCCTCTCATGCACTTCAATTGACACGATACATAACCTATAACATTCTTATCTTGCATCAACACAACAGCCAAACCAGAATGTGAAGCATCATAATAAATAATAAAATCTTTTCCTTTAACCGGTAGTGCTAGAATAAGTGTTGTGGTCAAAAGATTCTTGAGCTTTTTAAAACACTCCTCACATTTTTTAGTCCATTCAAATGCTATCTCCTTT
This sequence comes from Solanum bulbocastanum, assembly GCA_037074985.1. Lineage (NCBI taxonomy): Eukaryota > Viridiplantae > Streptophyta > Magnoliopsida > Solanales > Solanaceae > Solanum > Solanum bulbocastanum. Next base: position 41,440,271 of record CM073605.1, read on the forward strand.
TTGGTCAAATTTTTCAAGTGAGTGGCAATAGAAGCAAAGTTCTTCACAAATCGATGATAGTAGCTACCGAGCCCCACAAAACTTCTAACTTCCATCACAAAGCCAGGCTGAACCCAATTCTTAAGTGCTTCAATCTTTTGGGGATCTACCATTACCCCTTATTTTGAAACTACATGTCCCAAAAACACAACCGAAGTCAACCTGAATTCACATTTAGAAAATTTCGCATACAACCTTTGTTTCCCAAGAACACCCAAAACAATATGAAGATGGTGGCATGCTCTTTCTCACTTTTTGAATAGACCAAAATTTCATCAATAAATAATATAACAAATGAGTCCAGAAATGGCTTGAACACCCCATTCATCAAACTCATGAAGGTTGTAGGTGCATTAGTCAAACCAAAAGACGTAACTAGAAACTCAAAGTGCCCATAGCGGATTCTAAACGTCGTCTTGGGCACATCCTCAGGCCGAATTTTCAACTGATGATAGCCAGATTTTAGATCAATCTTGGAGAAACTGATGCACCTTGCAATTGGTCAAAAAGATCATCTATTTGAAGCAAAGTATACTTGTTTCGAGTAGTGACCCTATTCAATTGCCGGTAATCTATACACATTCTCATACTACTATCTTTTTTTCTTAACAAACAAAACTGGAGCACCCCAAGTGGAAGCATTAGGACGAATAAATCCTTTATCAATAAGCTGTTGGATTTGAGCCTTAAGTTCTCTTAATTCTGCCGGAGCCATGTGATATGGAGGGATAGAAATAGGATGAATACCATGTTCTAAATCAATGCATAAATCTATATCTCTATCCGGAGGCATACCAAGCAAATAATTAGGAAACACTTCTATAAATTCTGACACCACAAGAATAGACTCAATAGATGGAGACTCAATCTCAACATCCTGAATATGAGCCAAATAAGCCAAACAACCCTGCTCTACTAGTTTTCTAGCTCGAATGAAGGATATGATCTTAGCTTGCTTAAGCTTGTACACCCCTTCCCACTCTAACTTTTCCCTTTTTGGAATTTCTAGGGTTACATACTTAGTATTACAATTAAGCACAGTATAATAGGAGGAAAACCAAGTCATGCCTAAGATTATACCAAAATTATTCATATCGAAAATCACCAAATCATCCCAAGTTTGAAAACCCTTAAACAAAATAGAACAAGCACGATAGACATGGGTGACTATGATAGACTTTCCAACTGGGGTAGAAACATGGATGGGGGAATCAATTATATCACACATCATAGAAAATTTTGAGGCAAATCACACGGATACATAAGAATAAGTGGAACCCGGATCAAATAACACATTAGCCATCCGGTCACAGACAAGAATAGTACCTGTGATCATTGCGTCAGATGCCTCTGCCTCACTCTTGCCCGGAAAGGCATAACATTAACCCCTATCATCTTGCTAAGCTACTTCCCTGCCTGGTTACGCTGCACCTCTGCATACGTTACCATTTTCTCTACCCCCATAGCCTCGCTGATTACTTCCTCCCGCACCCTGTGGGTCTTCCTCGACCATAATTATGATTTCCTACGGGTACTACTGCTCTAGTTTGTTGCTGCATGGAATCCATCATGCGCGGGTGGGGACAATCTCTCCTCATATGGCCAGGTTCTCCATAATGGTAACATGTACGATCAAACGATGGTCTGTTGCCTGTTGAAGGTGCGACTCCCTGGCTATCTTGAATCGAATTATGAGGTGGAATTCCTAAGTAATTACTTGTAAAGGCGGGCATAGCTGATTGAATTGGATTGGCTGAAAGTGTTAGCCTTTCGGACCCTCTAGAGTGAGAAACTTGAAAGTTACTCGAGTTCTTGACCCTTTTAGCCATTGCCTTAGCTTGACCGTATCGCCTCACCCCCACCACTTTCTTAACAAAGTTAGTTACCTCATTAAAGCTCCTTCCTACAGAGGTCATATGAACATACAATACCTACAACTCAAGGTTTAATCTCCTAATAAATAAACGGATCCTCTCTTCCTTATTAGTCACTAATTAAGTAGCATACTAGACAAAGCATGGACATTGGCCTCATATGCAGCCATAGACATACCACTTTGCTCCAAAGCCATGAACTCATCCTTCTTGCAATCTCTCATAGTCCTAGGCACATATTTCTCTAAAAATGAGTATGATATTGAGTCTAAGAGAGTGGTGGTAAGGTTGAAGATATGCATTCCACATAAGCTCTCCACCACTACTTAGCCTCACCTTGACGTTGATAAGTCATAAACTCAACCCTATGCCGATGGACAATTCCCAACTTATGAAGCCTTTCATAACAGTCTAAAACAAACTCATAAGCATCCTCACTCTCAAAACCAAGAAATACAGGAGGCTTTAGCTTCAAAAACTTAGTCAACATTTCATGCTCATTAGCAGTCATAACAGAACCCAACAAAGGATGGAAAAAAGCATCATTACATCCAGTCCCACCCACCTTGGCACTGTGCTAGCAATAGGGGGATTAGTAGGAGCTTGAGTTACTTGAATAGAGGGAAGCACTCCAGAACCGACCAACCCTTTCAAGAATGACATGATCTGCTGAGCTAACACTAGGTCCAAAGGAGGAATACTTATAGTCTCAGCTTTCACCTCTTTCTCTTGCTCAACATTCTCCTCATCCTAAACCTTTATGTTCTCCTCTCTATCATCATGATGTGCATGAGGGGCCTCATTTCTTGGAGAATATCCAACTGGTGCTCCATCCCTAATAGGTGCTGCCCTTCCTCGGCCTTTACCCCTAGCTCTTTATCTACCCCTGCCTCGACCATGACCTCTTGCTACGAATTCCTCAGCTGGAGTATTGACGGGAGCTACGGGTATGACGCCATTGAATATAGTGTTAAACATTTGTGGACAGAAGAGTGAAGGAGGTCAGATACCAATTTGAATCGCTAGATACCATTTCGAATGAAGTTATAGCACAAAAGGAGACAAGAGAAGACAGAGAGATTTCCTAAATTCCTATAGCTTCTTGAAGAAAAGTATAGACGTCTCCGTACCATTCCTTATGACTCTATTAAACTCATTTAGGTATATCAAAATCAACGAATCTAGGCTCTGATATCAACTTTGTGATGACCTAGACCATCCTAATTAGCACCCACACTAACCATCCGGTGGGAGAATCATTACTACAACCCAAACTAACAAGTCAGCCAAAATACTAAGGCATTTAAGTTACAGAAGCAAGTTAAATAGCTAAAAACTGAAGTTCCCATAAACTTCCAAATGATCTAACAACTAAAGAATGCTGAAAATACGCCTAGAACTTGAAAGTCAATGTACTAAAACATCTAACAAGATCCATAAGTCTAACAAGAAAGGTTGCAACCCCAAACTAATGTGCTAATAACTAACTAGAAAGTCTAAGTTCGAAATGTAGACATAGACAAAAAGATAACTCATGGTAGCCTGTAAGAACTTGTTCACCGTTGAATTCGATCGGCGATCACTGATCTTCTAAGCGAGGTTTGTCAGTAGCCGCCTGAAGATGCCCTGTACGCAAAAAAGAAAGAGCAAGTGTAGAATCAGTACACAACCACAGTGTACTGGTAGGATAACATGACTATCCCACTAAGTGCAACATATATAAGTCAATACACCAATACAATAAAAATCATACATCGAACATATACAATATTATCATCATTTAAGAACAATATATAATTTCACATTTCTCCAAATACACAATTATGTCAACTCATTGGTCCTCTCATGAAACCCAAACCCAAGCAGTCATCATACCGAAATGTGGTATCCGATCTAATGTTTATTCTGAAACGTGGCAACCGATCTTATATTTATGCCGAAGCGTGGGAACCGATCCAAGTTAGTGTGTCGGAATGCAACACGCTATCCATTCAACAAGCCACAATCACAATCACAAATTACATTCTCATAATCATACTATCAAGTCATGATTCATGCCATTCATCATTCATATATCCTCATATACAATTAATGTGATCAATAACACAACATTCACATACATACATGTATCATAATGAAGTAAGTACGAACATACATCACACAATCATAGAATCACAACCATCACCTACCTCAAAACAAGATTGAAACCCTAAGAAGCTTGATTCTTCCCTTTTCGAATTCGTTCCGCTTGTTCTTGGTCTACAAACAATTAATATAATACGGGAATCAATAAACGATAACTAATTACTCAAATTACTAACAATCCCATCAACCTTAGATCAAAACCTTGATCCCGATTTCCCAATTAGGGTTGTTTCCACCATAATTTCCAAATCAAAACCTTCCCCATCAATAACTACCCATTAGATTACGTTCTACGGATCAAAAAATGGATTCGTAGAGTTAAAACCTTACATTTAGCCTCAAGAATGGTGGAAAACAATAACGAAGTCTCCTAGGTTCATTCCTTCGCTCTTATGTTTGAAAATTGTAGAATAAAACATTTTTGGTGTTTATTTCCGACTTTAAGTTGTGTCTGCCCTGCCATGGCGGCACTCGCCCTCTACAACGGCCCCACCATAGCGATAGAAATCCCCACCAAAGCGGCTTGCACAAAATAGTGAGTTATTTTAATAATTCTAAGACCCCATTTCATAACACACCTTCAACCAACGACACTCAGAAATTACTCGTTTACACCAAGATCAGTTTCGGGAGTTCTACTCACCCGAATTCAATTTCGTAAATTTGTACGAATTTATTAATGCCTTAGCTATCTACTCATATAGTAAAAATCATAATTAGATCACCCAATTGCTACTAGATTTCCCTAGACCTCACAGGCTTCGATTTCGTCCAAATGTGGACTAGGTTGGGAAATCTCAAGTTACTACGAAAATATTTTTCGGCCCAAAATTTTTCCCCGTTGGCTTTGCTATAACGATGGAACCTGGTTGTTACATAACTCATCCTATGATGAAAGTTATGGTCATTTGAAGTTGACCAAAAACTCACAATTTAAGTCTAACTTGCGAAAATCTCAATGTAACTCTTTCCAATTTAGTTCTTTCTATAATTAGTTCTTTTTAAGACCGGGGTGTTACAGACTGTAAACAACATATCAGGATTTATAATAATATAATGAAGTAGAAAGGAAAAATCAAGCCCACTGAATGCACAATGTCTCCTTATGAAAATTATTCCCCGCTAGTACCTGAGGTTTAAAGAAATAGAACCTCTCAGGATATAACGATTCATTTAATCACTGTTTTGATACAACAATAATGGTGTTAGTGAGCCACTAAAGAGGAGAAAAGTACATGATTATTTAATTGTGCAAAAAAAGAAGAAATTCAGAATTTTCCTTGTTTTTAAATGAGTGGAATCCCACTATCTATAGACAATAAAGAGTAGTGTGAACATATTCTTATTGTGCCTTATTGGATATGTCACAACTCTTTGGAAAAGTTACAACCCTTTAGAAAGGTCACAACCTTTCATAAAAGTCACAACTTTTCATAAAAGACGCAACTCTTTATAAAAGGCGCAACTTTTCATAAATGTCACAATTTTTCTTGAAAGTCGCAACCCTTCATATTTCATTCTCACCTTTTAAAATCCAACAATGTGTGCTTCATAAATCAATTCGAAGCTCTAATAAATGACATTGACCTTCAATCTATATTGTACCTCCCTAGATAGAAATAATGATTTACTCAAATCACCTAAGGTAAAGTGAGATTATGAAGAAACGGTAGACTAATGCATGCAAAAATGTAAGTATACATCGAATTAAAGGAGAAACATTCACAATTCCAAAATTAAAAAGGAAAATTCTCATGGTATAACTGTAATATATATAGCTGAGCCAACTAATTCACACAGCTTCACTCAATATTTCATTCTAGTACTAGTTTGTTAAACTTAAGTTTTTCCTAGTATTCCTATCTAGCGATCAATTGCTTAAGTATGTTCAGAGGAGTGCTGGTATTTATACATATGTAAGATTTGGTGGAGGCTTAATTTTTAAGATGGTGGTGATAGTATTGAAGATTTTTTAGAGGAGGGGAAGACTAGTTTTAGAAATAAATAAATCTAAAGGAAATCTTGGTTTGTGGTGACGCTACATAGGTAGATGCAGGGTTCTCTTTATATATGTTTATTTCTTAATTTCACAATCATAGATGTCGTATCATGAGAATAGGTGGAGGAATTATTAAAGGCATATATGGGGAAGAGAGAAATATATATATATATATATATATATATATGATTCTTTTTTTTAACAATGAATTTTTTAAACTATATTAAATCATCTATATTTTATACTCCTTTTGTCTGTTTTTAGTTGTTATAGTATTTTTTAGAATCAAACGGTAAGAACTTTGACTAACATCATATTATATATATTTTAATCATATTGATATGCAAAAAATTGCAATTTATACTTCTTTTCATATAGTTTTTTAATATCTAACTTTTTAGTTTAAAATATCGAATCAATATAATCAAATTTAAATTTGAAAATTAGTCAAATTGACTTCGTAAAGCACAACATGACAACTAAAAGGAGACGAAGAGAGCACCCAATAAAAAATTACTACTTTTCCATATTTATTGGTTAAGAAAATGGAATTTTTATTGTTTTATGAAAATGTCATGTCATACTTTTAACTCTGTTTACTCTTAATTTATTTTTATTTGTTTACTATGTTAAAAATAAAATTGTATTAGTATTTGCCTATTTATCATATTAAGAGAAAGACAAAAAATAATTTTATCTATATTTTTAGTATTAACTATTTATTCTAAATTATTTCTCATATTTAACTATTCATTTTAGCATATCAAGAGAAAGACAATTTATTTTCGTATTACTATATTTAACAATGATTATTTATTCTAAATCATTTCTCAAATCATTCATTCTTTAAGTTCTTTAAGAATGTGCAAAGTGTTCATTAAAAACAAATAATACTGCACAAAAAAAAATGTTAGAGAATTATTTTAACATAATCATCAAAATACAAGAGTATTGTATCAACTAACTCATAATACATACTTTTTTCTAGCAACTATTTCCTCTGTCCACTTTTATTTATTCATTATATTATAAATAATTATTTAGTTTTAATTGTTTAATTGAGAAAATCAGAAGATAATTTATCACTTCATTCAGAATTCACTCTTGAAAGAATTTATGAGTAAAACCACTACAAGATGTGTACGTTAATACTTGCAGTAGAAGTTGTTGGTGTTGATTTTTCTATCAAAACGAGTTGCTCCAAATCTCTCTTCGAATCACTAGGAAACAAAGATTGTTCTTGTTCACAAACTAAGTGTATGTTAATGTGTCGATTGAATATTCACAAAAGGATAATTTTTTATTTTTCTCTATTTTTCCTTTCTTTCTCACGTTTTTAGCTTTTTTTTTTTCACTTTCTGAAAAGAAGTCTCCTTTAAGAAGGTGTGGTTTGAACAGTTACAAATTCTTAACTTTTCCCTCTTGTTTGAAACACAAAATTATCAATTTATTAAAAAAAATCAAAAATTAAATAAAATCAAATCAGATAGGGTAAATAATATTTAAACTGGTCACTATTTCTCAACCATTTTCCTCCTATCAAGGCTTTGGAGTGAATAAATTATATTTCATAAAGGCTTATTACTTTGAGGACTCGTTTCCTAATAAGATTAGACAAATGCATACAACGAACAACAAAAGAGTTTTAATAACACAATTAGAACTTTACATAATGAGGAGGAAAAAGCACAAGTTGGTATTAGTTATTACTGATTGAAAACATAATTACTGCAATACATAGACTGTGAATAAAGCTATAAATAAAATGAAAATTTGAAGGATATTATAAGTTTTAAGCTAAAATTTTCAACTGTAGAATGTAGGACGTTGTTCCTTAAAACTTTTTATCTAGAAGTTGAGCCAATGACTTGTTTTTTATGCCATTTTAAAGAACCATGCTTGTAGCATATAGTTCTCATCTTGCGTTGCTTAGTGTTCTGTACAATTATTTTGTCCAAATTTAAAAGAAAAGTATTTTCAAATTGGTGTCCTCTACATCTCAAAATACGAATCTAAATTATTTATATTTCAACCTATTAGTTAAATTGTACGTATTTTTATATAATTAAATAAGTGTAATAAAATGAAATAATAAGAAGAGAAGGTGAGAAAGAGAGACACAAAGTAGTAGTAATAGCATTTCTCTATTATTGAATATTTTTCTTTTCACTTACTCTTGTCTCGCTTCTTACTTTGTTACAAGAAGAGAATGATATATAAACATATATATATACTTAGGCATCAAGAATATTACATGGATACCTATTTTCCATGTATATGCTTGAACACAAAGTATATTATATGGATACCTAGTTTACAACACTTTGTATAATGTGTGTATATGTATCTTACACACAATATATTATTTGTACATATATGTTACCACAAAATATATGTATGTGGAACTTAATTTTATAATACTCCCCCTTGGATGTCTATTCCTTAAAAGATAACGTGCCTCTTTAAAATCTTACTGAGAAAAATCCAATGAAAAAAAAATCTAAGTGAAGGAAAAAGAGTACACATATCTTAGAGATTTTCCTAATTATTCTAAACCAATACTATGCATTTTACCTTCCACCCTAGGCCCAATATAAATGTTTTAACCCTTAAATTACCCAATAGAACTCATTTTACTAAAATCCCAAAAGTTGACAAAGTATCTCCTCCCAAATACTCTCCACTCTAAGGAAGAAGAAGAAGAACTAGGGCTCCATTAAAGTTTTCGAATTCTAAATTTTTCTTGGACTTTGGTATCAAGGTATGTGTGCATTCACTCATGGAGTCCTTTCCTCCATGGGGTCCCTAAATATTTCAAGTCTTCACTTAAATTCTCAAATGGTCAAATTAAGATTTCAGTTTATGGAATGTGGGTTTCTTCAAACTATGATATATTTTGATTAAATATGTTTTATAATGCAATTTTTTATGTTAATCTATGATATTTAACTAGAATTTCACTTGCCAATGCTTTAATTATACTTTACAACCATGATCTTATGATAAACCCATGAACCATGAAATTATGGAGATATGCCTGTTTTCATGAAGTTAGTATGCATGATTTAAGGCTTCTTTGTTAGTACAACATCGATGTTGTTATTGTGAAAGGTTGTTCTCACATGAAGGATTCATAGGGTTGAAAGGTTTTCTCAACTAAGGATTTGAATCAAAATTTAGGAGCTATTCTAAAATAACTCTAGCTTGGATTGACTACTTGATTGTGCCTTTCCATGGATAATATGATGAATATGATAATGACTATTCTGTGGGATTTTGGCTTAGAACAGAGTGGAAAAGTGACGATTACCTATGTCCCATAACTATGTGCAATCGTAGGTTTGTATTAGATAGACATTAGCTAGTGCATCCAGTTGAGCTCAAGTTTATAGTTGTTACCTTGCTAAGTAAGGAAATCTCTTTTCGGTGTGGGATAGACAATACATTCCATGTTATAGCTCACAGGGTCTATGTCGTTTAATGGCAAACTTCTCGCAATAATGAACTAAGGTTACTTTATAAAAGTATCTCTAATATGTTTTTAAAGATGTTTAGCTTTTATTGACTATGATTAATACTTATATTTTCTAACATGTTATTTTATGATTTATCTTGGTCATTGCATGCCATCTGAAGTCATTTTTAGCATTTTATAACTCTTATGCAATGGTATCATACTTGCTACATACCATGAACTAATTCATACTTGTGCCTACATTGTTTCACTAATGTAGGGTCTGACGTTTCCACTCCACACAATTATGGCGGGTAGATCATTTTGAGCTTTTGACGATTGGTGAGTCCTCATAGTCTGAGGAATGAGACTCTTTTATTGATTTATGTCATTTTCATTTCAAACTTGTATGTGATACTTGGGTTACATTCCAATCACTTTCCTTATGATGTACTAGATGGCTTTGAGACTTATGTTAGACTTCCACTTTTGTTAAAATATTTATGATATAAAACTATCTTTTGATTTCTTTAAGTTATACTGTCTTGTATGATGTATGCTAAGTGAATTGTATAGGTTCTCTCGGGGTCGTATACACCATGTTACGACTACGATATACTTTGGGTCATGACAAAGTTGGAATTTAGAGCCCAAGGTTTAGAAAGGTCATAGGAATTCTCTAAGCCACATTGAGTAGACTCTTGTTTATGAGTGTGAAACACACCATATTTATGAATAAGAAGATATAAAATGATGAGGAAACTCTACTTCTTTTATTAATCCAAAGATGTGCGATATAGTATAACTTTATATGTCTGTCCCCTAATCCTTATCTGATGCTTTTTAGGATATGGCTACTTGAAGAAAATACGTTAGGAGGAATGTGAATGAGAATATGGAACGAGAATCTCCTTACATTTCTAAAGTTCTGGCCGACCATTTGGCTGAACAAGTGATAATGTGGAGCATAGGGATGCATTTATAGTGTTGGCCCAAGTCATGAAGGCTCAAGACAATAAGGAGGTTGTTGTACCCGTGAACCCAAATGTGGGTATGACATACTCTAGAGTGAGGGACTTCAATAGAATGAACCTAGCAGAGTTTCATGGTTCCAAGGTTGAGAAATATCCTCAAGAGTTCATTGATGAGGTGTATAAGGTGTTGATGATCATGGGAGTGTCTCCGGTGGAAAAGGCAGAATTGTCTGCTTATTAAAATAAGGGTGTTGCTCCAGTTTGGTTCAACCAATAGAAGAAAGAAAGGGTGGTAAGAAAAATTTAAGGTTGCTTTCCTTGATATGCTCTTTCCCCTTGAGATGAGAGAGGCAAAGGTACTGGAATTCATCAACTTTCATCAAGTAAATATGAGTGTGAAATATTATGCCTTGAAATTCACACAATTGTCTAGATATGCTCCTACCATTGTTGTCGATTCTAGTGAATGGATGAGTAAGTTTGTTTTGGGAGTGTTTGAGATGGTAGTCAAAGAAAATCGTACCACCATACTTATCACTAATATGGAAATTTCTTGTTTAATGGTACATGCTCAACAAATAGAAAAAGAGAAACTTAAGGAGAAATCTAGGGAAACAAAAAATGCAAAGACCGATGATGGTGACTTTTCACATTCGATATACAAGGGACATAGCCATTAATGTTTCGATAAAGGTTTTCCGGTCAAGGTTCCTCCAATGCTTCGACTAATAAATTTAACAAAGATTGGGTGTCTAACCCTAAGGCTCAGGGAGGAAATGGTGATGGGTCTTCATTGTCTACTTGTTCTTGATATGGAAGAAAGAATAAGGGTAAATGTCTAGCCGGTTGTAATTCATACTTTGGTTATGGCAAGATGGATCATAAGATAAGGTATTTTCCCTATGTTTCTAAGAATGAATGATGTAATTTTCGGCAATTTCAACCTTACCCTCCATCTGGATCTAGTGGAAGTCAAAAGCAAAACAAATTTTATGCACTTCTAAGTCGTCATGATCAAGAGGGTTCTCCCTATATAGTTACCGGTATGTTGAAAGTCTTCCATATTGATGTTTATGTCTTGTTTGATCCTAGTGATACCTTGTATTTTATGATGCCATATGTGGTTATGAGGTTTGATATATCACCAAATGTGTTGTTAGACCCCTTTTTATGTATTTATTTTGATTGGTGAATCTATTGTCGTTAAGACAGTCTATAGAAATTGTCCCATCTTTTTATCCCATCGTGTCACACACATTGATCTTGTAAAGCTTGATATGTTAGATTTCGATGTTATTCTTGGTATTCATAGGTCTTATTCTCATTATGCTTTTATTGATTGTAGAACCTGAGTGGTAAATTTTTAGTTTCGAAATGAACCTATCCTAGTGTGGAAAGGGGGAAATTCTATGCCTAAAGGTCAATTTTTTTCTTCTCTTAAAGCTAGAGAGTTGATTTCATAAGGGTTACATATACCATCTTTTTTGGGTTAGGGATACATATTCTGACACCCCAACTTCTTAGTTAGTCCCTGTAGTTAATGAGTTCTCAAAAGTATTTCTTGATGATCTACTCGGTGTTCCTCGTGAAAGGGAAATATACTTCGGTATTAACCTTCTCCCTTATACATAACCTATATCTATTCCTCCGTACTGAATGACTCTGACAAAACTTATGGAATTGAAAAAGCAATTGAAAGACTTATTGGATAAGGGTTTCATTTGACCGAGTATCTTTCCATGGGGTGCTCCAGTTTTGTTTGTTTGTAAGAAGGATGGTTCCCTTGGTATGTGTGTTAATTATAGTAAGTTTAAAAAAGACACTATTAAGAACAAGTAATCTCTTTCGAGGATTGATGATTTATTCGATCAACTACAAGGAGCAAGTTACTTCTCTAAGATTGACCTTCGATCTGGTTATTACAAATTAAGGATGAAGGAAGGTGACATTTTGAAGATACCTTTTCAGACACGATATGGTCACTATAATTTTTTGGTAATGTCATTCTAGGCAAGTACCACGCAGTCACTGGTGACACAGAGATGGAGGATCAGACTTTGCGGGAGCACATTATGTGATAGATTGATGGTTATATTGCTGTGAGGGAGCACCTGCAACATGGGTGTTAGGGACACAAGTATAGATTACAAAGGCATCACTTTCTTTCCCTGCCAAGGTCTAGTGGTCAGTAGTCCGTGCTTAATTGTGGCCTACAGTAAATGATAACACATTATCACCTTCCCTTGCACCCTTTTCGCTTGCCTCATGATCGGGTATCCAGTGAATATAGGCTAGATCATCACTACAGAGATGTGGTATAGGGCACTTTATGAGAGAGCAGGTTTGCAATTTGCCTTTCTAATAGGGAAACCTTTCTTGTAGGGAAATATTCCACCGAATAAGTTGGTGGATAAGTGGGTATAAGTATCCAAAGTTAGTGCCACATCAAAGATAATGGATGTAAAGAACCGTCTTACTAGGTTGAGAGAAATATCGGTTAGCCCGTTAGGAGTTGTACCCCATGTGTCGGTTGAGATTTCACAAGCTAAGGGAGGTAGTGAAAGGGGTGAATCTTTACATCCATCTATAGGCGCATAACCACTAGCTTCATTTTCACAGGCTGCATGTACTTTTGTGACTATCCCTACTGTGATTTTTGAGCGTTTGGTTGTAGAGTAGAGATAGACCCAGTCCATAGTAGACTAGATTGTGCTCAAACTACCTCAAGTAGTACAGAGGGATGTGTTAACTGCGGAGAAGCGGCTGAAGGAAGAGATGCAACAAGATCTTGCAGTGCTAAAAAAGGGATTGACAGTCTTGAGGTCCTTTTGAGTAATCAACTACAGGCTGCAAGTTTGATAAATACTGAGGAGTTGAATGCGTAGTTTGCTAAGATGCGATCTAACATTGTGAAACTAGCCAAGAAGCTAGTCACTGTGCCCCCTCTGGTTGTGACAGATTTCTTGATGAGCCTATTTAGTGAGCCTCTTACCAATCAGGCACTTGACGACATCTGAGGTGATGTACCCAAAGAGAAATCCAGCTAGAAAAAATAGAATGATGTGGTTTTTGACGAGAAGAAGCAGATAGACCTCTCCAAAGAGGAAGAAAAGATAGATCAAGAGGGCAAGGAAGGAATACAAGAGATTGGTAAGAGAAACAGCAACACTTGAGCAGTAGAAGCGATAAATAATGTTGGCCAATGGTTCTGGTAGTACTTTACCAGACCCGATTGATAAAAGTCAGCCCGTCCGACTTTAGGTATCTTAGAGTGGACTCGTTGATAAGGGTGCTAACACTGCCCTGACTATCGACTCCCACTGCCCCTGTTTTGTGTTTATTTTTTTTACTCTGAGGGAAATTTTATTTTGGGGGGGGGGGGGGGGGGGAGGTTTTGAGAAACTTGCCATTAAGTGTTAGAAATAATGGAAGTTGGTTCTGTTTTGTGTTTTGATTATGTCTGAACTATTTTTTTTTTTGTTATTTTTGAGTTGTGAATAATTACTAGCAACAACCAAATCTTTGGTTTTGTCTTATGTATGAAATAATAAGAAATATGTCCTTAATATGACAATCTGACTATTAGTCTTTGTACAATATCTTAGATACATATGTGTTGAGAATTGCTAGCTTGGAACATAAATCGGTTAAGCTAAAACATTGAAAAGTGTAAACATGTATCATGTGAGTGTGAGATTTGCATGATGTCTAACACTGGGTTCAGAAGCTAGAACTTGCCTGAGTAGTCTTGCTAGAATCTAAAAATAATTGGATAGGAAGTGACCATTTGGCCATTTTTTAAGTCCACTAAAAAACTGAACATAATTACCAAATGAAAGCATGAAATCTTGAACCCCATTTCAGCCTTGAAGCCAATTTTGTTCTTACCCATTTAATATCGTATCCTTGGTTATACAAAGATATGATTCCACAACTCAGGCCAAAATCCTAAGTTGAGGGTGATCATATCTCGAGTAGAAAGGAGGAATAGCGTAAAAAGATTGTTCCCTCAGTCACTCCAAAGGCACAAAGTCAAAATTCTCACATAAACAGGCGTAGTGTGCATGGTTCAAAGAAAATGGTAGTACTTAAAAACATGGTGTGTTTGCTGGGATGTACTGAAATGAGATAAGTTGGAATCTCTCAGATAAAGTTGTGTGCAAATTAAGCCTTTCGAGGTCCATGGTTAACTATGAGTAATAGGATGTCGTACTTTGATCATTGAATGTTAGATAGACGGTTTTGGATAAAAAATGTTGGCTGAGATAGCTGTTGAATTCTAGTAAGATGTCTTGGGTGTTTGAGTTTAAAAACTATTCTTTCTTTCTCATCACTTGAGGAAAAGTAATAGTTCTAAGTTGAGGTTTACTGATGTTTTGTGAAATCATGGAACATTTAATGCTCAAAACTAAGGATTAATGCGAGAACTCAAGTGTATTTATGTGGATGTGATGTGTTTGGTAATGTTTGAACATGTAAAATACTTTGGATGCGAAAGAGAGTAAGAAAAGGAAGAAAATGATTCTGAAACAAGCACCACACAGCCCCAGACGGGGCGTGGTCATGATGACAAGTCATCTTGAGGCTCGTGGAGTTGAAGCAATGAAGGAAGGTCAAACTAAGAAATGGGAAAAATGGCTAAGTAAGGACAATAGAGACCTAGGCAGGTTGCGGTCCTCTTGGCAGTCTATCCTGTAACTTGTGAGAAGGTTCCTGGGTGAAGTTCTTGAGGAGCCAAGTTTGGGTCGAATACCACGGGACCCTTGACGGGCCGTGGTGGTAGCAATGAACTGTTTTGATGGTAGTGGAGTATAGAAGGGAATTCCAGTGAAGACATAAGTGGAAGCCAAACACCGTGAAGCATGGTACGGACTGTGATGCCTATGACAAGTTGTCTGGTTACTCATGAAAGACACCAGGAAAAGGGTCTCACACTGTCTAAGTGTGAGACCACTACAAACCTCATGGGCTGTGAAGCATATGACGGACCATTGTGTCGTATGTGTAATGTCCCCATAATTTAGACCTACTTCATGTAGGACTCCTTTTGGACAAACTATTTAAATTACTTAGGATTTTTTGAGATATCTCGTCATTGTATGAATGATATACGACTTTTTATATTTTCTTAGATTTGGTTTTATCGATTATCATCTATTTAAGTTTTGAATATTGTGATTAATCTCAAGTTTTCTTCGAATTCACAATTATTGTAAGTGATTACTTTTATGCATTCAAAACTATTATTGATTGTTCTCTTGAAAACAGGAGTGGCTAAACACCACAAATAGGGTTGTGGGAAACATGATGATTATTTAGTTAAAAATTTGATGAACGAGTAAATTATGGTTGTTATTTGCAAGAAACAATTCTTACTTTCTTTATCTATTCTTTCTAATGAGTGTAGACATTGAACTTGCATGTATCTGCCATCTGTTTGAGAGAAAGATTATAGTTAGGAAAAAGTACAATTCATCATTTGGTTTAGAGTGAAAACTCGAGTTTCAGAGAAGAGAGTTTTGACACCAAATAGTGTGAGGGCAAAAAGGGACAACACTTTAAGATCGAGAGAATTAAAGTGATAAGTATATTATGAGAGTGAGAAGTGTTATATCTATTTAAATCGCTGGAGTTTGCAATATTAATAATCAATCCTTACTTGTTCATGATTCTGAATTAAAAACTAAGTCATGGGGAACATAATCTTAGTTTCATTTATCACTTATCACAATTTTGAAGTCAAAATCCTATTACTTATGTTAACTTGAGCAGTATAACAAACATTAGTTACTTAACAACCACAACTAAACCCATTTTTACATTTCGTAATTGCTTTCTGTGGGAAATAATAACAACTATTGAGTAAAGGCATCAATGAAATTATTTATGTAAGTAAATTCTCTGTGGGATCAACATCAACTCACTTTGAGTTCTGTAAATTAACATCGACCATTTGCAGTTCTTAATTGAAGTGTAAGTTTGGACGTATCAAGTATCTCTTCTCATAGCTTCTCTATATGTCGGAGTCGCTGAAGAAGATTGGGGTATGCTGCCACCAATTGTCTACATGTTCTTTGGGCATTCTCTCATAAAGTGAACCATCTGAACACACTTGAAACAACCATTCAAGCCATCACAACACACTCTTAGGTGATTCCTACAATACGTAGCATATGTGGGGGTCCAATTGTCCCCCTATGCCACACTACCCAGAGAATGAGTAGGTCAAGCTATCAAATTCATGGACATCTGGTTCCTGAAATCATTTTTGTTCTTTGGTGTAGGCACACTAGCTAGCGATGGAGAAGGTCCAGGTGACCTTTGTTGAAAAGTGGACCAATTCACATTACTGGTTTTCTGATGGACGAACTCATGATTTTCTGTCTTAGCCCTCTTATTGTGGAATCCTTCCCTATCTTTTAGCTTATCTTTTTCAACTTGCTGCACATGGATCATGTATGTGGCTATGTTCATGTCTCCTATTAACGTAGTTTCCTAACCTTCCTTACTTTACAAGCAAGATAACCCAGACACAAACAAGATCATTCTGCTCCTCATGTCAGCCACCATCTCTAGAGCATAACAGGATAGTTAAGTGAATTTGAGGCTGTACTCTTGCACACTCATAGATTTTTGTTTCAAATTCATAAATTCTCTTACCTTTGCTTCGCTTAGTTCGCAGGGAAAGAAGCACTCTAAAAAGGCCTCTTCACACACAGCCCAACTCAAAGGTGGTTCCTCCTATCCTTTCTCTTCTTCAATTGATTATGTGATATTCTAGGAAAAACTTTGTGCTGGTAAGAAGCTAACTCCACACGCTCTTCATCTGCAATACACATAACTTGAAACACCTTTCGAAGTTAAGCCATAAAGTTCTTTTGATATTCAGTGACCTTCGACCCTGAGAACTCTAGGGGCTTCATCCTGAGAAACTAACGATTCCTGGATGTATTAGCCAAGTCCTAGTGGCCAATTCATTGTTGATCAGCTTGATTTGCCACAACTCAAGTCAACATGTGGATAGCATTTCTTAATTGAGCATTGGTGACATCCCCTTGAGAGAGTTTCACTTTTGGTGCATTGGGAACTTCTTGACCTTGTGAATTTACATTCCTCCTAGCAAGACATCATTGAACAACTCTTTGTTGAGGCATGATCTAAAAAGACACGTGTAAGCATGAATTAGAGGACACGTTCATAGAGTTGAATTACTATCACACGGAAAGGAATAAGAAGGATGTGAAATATAACTAAATTTTGTAGCCTCCTAATTCAAGATGTGGCATGCTTTCAGCCAATAAAAAGACTCTACAGACACGACTTCATAGGCACCTTAAGATTCTTCAACTCTGGGCTCTGATACCAAGTTTTTCACGTCCAAGCCTACACGTTAGATATGGTTGACACTCAAGAATGATTGTTGATCCCCAAGAGAACCCTCTGCCTAGCTCACTACTCAGCAGAAGACTTACTCAAAAAAACAAGAACTTTAATTACATAATTAAAGTTGAAAGTTTAAACCAAACTCAATTCAATGAAAATTTGGAAATACTTATGAAGTTAACATCAATTGTCATAAGAACATCTCAACAAGAAGAGGAAAATAAAGAGACTCCTCAACGTCTAACTATATATAAAGCCTCTAAATACTAAGATAGAAATAGGGACAGGAACTCGACAACTTAACTAAATAGGAAAATAACTGTGAATCCGTCCGAAAAGTAAGGAGGCTCACAAAAGCTAGCTGAAGAGCAAATGATATCAATAAAGCTCCTGTTGTTGATGTTGAACACCTGTATCTTGCATCATAAAAAGATACAGGTCAACTGACGTCAAAACATTAAAAGTACGAGCATGTTAGGGGGAAATTGAAAGCATGTACAACTGAAATAATAAGGCTGGAAGACATACTCACCTCAACTCAACTCCAATACAAAAGTAACAATGATAGATGTAATATTTAAAACATTATGAAATAGGAGATATAAACTCAATGATATATAAAATTACAATAAGGTACCTTTTACTGTTATTTGGGAGATTCTCTAACTAATAACCATCACTATGAGCTATGTGATGATACAACATTTCGCCCATGCTGCTAGAACTACCTATACTTTGTCGGGGTATAGAACACCTCAACTAAGTGGATCCACTAAGCTATGCTCCAAAGAAATAAGGAGTCGTTTAAAAAGTACAATCCTTTACCCATGTTGGCTACATGGTTTGTGAGGATTATGACTTGTTTGAACTCATCCCCATATAGGTGCTCAATACTACTACCAATAATATATAAAATCATGCTCAAATGTATAAAACATATTTCTTTCTCTATTTGAGGTAGTTACTCAAAAGATCCTCTAA
Organism: Solanum bulbocastanum; assembly: GCA_037074985.1. Classification (NCBI taxonomy): domain Eukaryota; kingdom Viridiplantae; phylum Streptophyta; class Magnoliopsida; order Solanales; family Solanaceae; genus Solanum; species Solanum bulbocastanum. The sequence goes on from CM073605.1 coordinate 41,459,120, forward strand.
AAAGAGGTAATACTCTGAAATATCTCTGAACTCATAAACTCATTTAGAAATCAATGCTTCTCTCTTTTTAAATGCAAAAGCACTACATTTGGGAATACTTAGTTACCTCATTTTCCTTTTCATTCATGAATACAACTCTTCATATTCTCATAATTATTTTCTTAAAACTTAGTTCAAAACTATAATTGATTACTAAAGAATCCTCACAATGACTCAAAAGACCTCTTGAACTTTCCTCTTAAACTTACTTTAGATTGGAATATAAATTAAGAAATGTGATTAGGACATATCAAATCTATAAAGTTTCATGCCCCGAGGCTACCCCCAGGAAGTGGACACGGGACTTAGGATCACGAGTGACCCTAATCAAACCTTGTTGGCATATCATTAGAATACTTAAAGATTTTCTACAGAAAGAAATACTATGCGGAAGCTTAAAACATGATATAAATTGAAATGATGGGGAATACCCATTCTAAGTTTGAAGATATAAAACTGAGAGATCAATTACAACGGAAAGATTAAACTCAAACTAAAACATAATCTAACTATGTCTAAATAAAAGCCTCTAATTAACTAGAGATGTTGGGACATACACTCAGCTAATTCTAGCAAAACTGAAACTAAAACAAGAATGACTGAAGAAAATACATGCAAATCATCCTCGAATAATAAGGACTCACCACTGATACTGCTGAACTGGAGATTCAGAACCAATCTTTGCATGATCTAAATGCTGAGGACCTAAACCTACATCACAAGAAGATGTAGTGCAGATTATGCGTTAGTACTTGAAAGGTACTAAGCATGCATGATAGGATAAAGTTGAACAATATAATCGTAACTGAACAAAGCAATAAGAGCAATGACATAATCTGAACATGATGTAAATACTGAAATATACTGAATACTGAACTAACTAAATGCAGTTAACAAGTACATGACATGCTGAGACTAAATACTGAACTGTAACTGATAACATGGTCAATGCACTTAAATCTGACTATGGAAGCTACTGTTAACCAACATAAAACAACTAGATCTATCCGTGGAGTCCGATGTATCGCCCAATCGAGATGACCCAATATACCTTATCAGGGGTATAAAGGCATGACTGGCGTGATCACTAAATATGTTGCCCACAGAAGGAACTTATCCTATAGGGGCACATAGTTCTAGGACTATGAGGGTGACTGACCCTTAGTCCACTCAGTATTAAGCCAACTCCCAATCGATTATGTAAGTAACACATTATAACTGAATTGTGTAATATTGAATAGCTCAAATTATTGACATGCTGACTAAAAATGCAACTTTAATATACTGATAATGAAACATTCTTAATTGAGACATGTATATCTAAGTAAACTGACCTAGCAAGTGTAATTCATGAACTAAACGAATCTACACAACTAGGGTTCTGAGTTTCATGCAAGAAGCTAAGCAACCATCCCTCAAAAACATGATAATATGATTATAATTAATCTCACAGTTGAATCACAAGAATAATCTAAAGTTCTAGAAACGCTAAATCTAAACATGATATAGAGAATTAAGAATTTGATTGAATTCTGGGGACGTAATGGGCAAAAAGAACCCACTAGTGAAATCCCGCATACCTTGTCACAAAATTCATGGAGAAAGTTTTTGATTTCGGGGCTGGAAATGAAGAAAACCTTGTTTCATTCTCGGAGAGGGTTGGTCGACTCTTTATCCTCTTTTTCATTCAACTTTGATGAATTTTAGAGAATGAGTTGACTTGGGTAAAGTCTAATTAAGTTACTAGGCTAAAACGGACTAAAATGATGTAGTTTAAGGGTTAAAAGACGTAGTTTAGATGTCCAATGCATAGGGAAAACACCAAATGACCGTGACTTAAAAGTAACCAAAGCCGTTGACTACCCCTGATCGATGGACCGTGGACTTGCCGACAGTCTGTCCTGGCAGAGCATCATTTGGATTCAGAGAGATGGAATATGGGGGTCTGAGCCATGGCCTGGACCACGGATCGTGGTCCCACCCACGATCCATCTTTCCTGGCATGGGTCGACCATTAGACGAATTTCTTTCATATTCTGGGAGGGATTTGTAGGTGGCCATCCACAGACCCCACCTACGGTCCGTGGGTCACCCTATAGTCCGTAGGTTACCCCGTTGGTGGCACCTGCAAGTTTTAAAATCTGTATTTTTGGTCTGTCGAGAATACAGGGTGTTACATTATCTGCCCCTTCGAAATATTCATCCTCAAATGAAGACTAACCTAGCTGAACATGTTTGGAAAGAGCTGCAAACCCTACCACTAAATATTGGAAACTGAAATCTAACTGAGCAAATTTACAAGAACATGTAAGTATGATGAAAATGCAAGTATAACTGAAGGAACATGATACTAAGACTGAATTTATGCATGAGTAATTGAAAGACTAGAGAGGAACTATTAACTCAAGATGGAATGAAATTGGAAGGAATGAAATGAGGATACTTGGCCTTCATGGCTGCTTCTGCTTTCGAAGTAGCTCCCTCTATGGACTGACTCCTTCACAAAACCTTAACTGAAGCGACTTCTTTATTTCTGAACCTTCGAACATGAGGATCAGGAATCTCAAGTGGCATACCTCATAAGTGAGACTATCATGCGCAACTACAATTTCCAATGGTACTACAGATGCTGGACCCCCATATACTTCTTCAACAATAAAATGTGAAAGACCGGATGGACTGCTGCTAGTTCTGCTGGCAACTCTAACTCATAAGCCACTTTACCAACTCTATTCAAGATCCTATAAGGGCCTACATATCTAGGACAGAACTTCCCTTTATTGCAAAATCTCATCACCCCCTTCATAGGTGACACTTTCAGGAAAACCCAATCATCTATTTGAAATTCCAAGTCACTTCTCCTTACATCTGCATAGGACTTTTGGCGACTTTGTGATGTCTTAAGTCTATCTCTAATGAGCTGAACTTTTTCCATAGCATCAAAAATCGAATATGGTCCTATCAAGGTTGTTTTACCTACTTCGAACCAGCCAACTAGAGATCTACATCTACACCTATACAATGCCTCATAAGGGGCTATCTGAATACTAGAATGGTAGCTATTATTGTAAGAGAACTCTACAAAAGGAAGGTGATCATCCCAATTACCCTTGAAATCGATCACGTAAGCTCTTAACATGTCCTCTAAGGTCTGAATGTACGCTCTGCCTAACCATCCGTCTGTGGAAGAAATGTTGTGCTGAGATTAACCTGGGTACCAAGACCTTTTTTAAATGAGTTCCAGAAATGAGAGGTAAACTCAAGACCTCTATCTGAGATGATAGACAAAGGAACCCATGCAACCTGACTATCTCATCAATGTAAATCTTGGTGTAGTCCTCTGCTAAATTTGTAGTCTTGACAGCCAAGAAATGAGTAGACCTAGTGACTCTGTCTACTATCACCCAAATGGAATCATGCTGTCTACGAGTATGAGGCAAACCTGTAATGAAGTCCATGTTAATAACTTCCCACATCCATATAGGAATGTTAATCTCTTAAGTCATACCTCCTACTTTCTAATGTTCTACCTTTACCTGTAGACAATTAGGGCACTTAGCCACAAAGTCTGCTATATACCTTTTCATGCCATTCCACCAAAAGAGTTCCTGCAGATCACGGTACATCTTAGTGGCACCTGGATGTATAGAATACTTGGAGTTATAGGCTTCTGCAAGAATCTATTGTCTCAATTGACCCACCTTAAGAACACATAAACGACCCTAATATCGAAGCACACCATCTTCTCTTTGGGAGAAAACCTCAACTCTCTGCTGATGAATTGCACCCTTTAGTTGAAGAAATATAGGATCATTGTTTTGTTTTTCCTTAACCTCTTTTACCTATGAAGATTCTGACCCATTCTAAACTGTCACACCACCATTTGATATTCTCATAAGGCAAACTCCTGAGCGAGAAAATCGATGAACATCTTTCGCTAATTCCTTCCTTTCTTTCTTAACATGTAATACACTGCCCATAGATAGTTAGCTAAGAGCATCTGCTACTATATTGGCCTTACCAGGATGGTAAAGAACATTCATATCATAGTCCCTAAGGATTTCAAGCCATATCCTCTAGTGAAGATTCAACTCTTTCTGGGTGAACAAATACTGAAGGCTCTTTTGTCTGTGAACACATCTACGTGAATGCCATACAAGTAATGTCTCCAAATCTTTAGGGAAAATACCACTGATGCAAGCTCGAGGTCATGAGTTGGATAGTTCATCTTATGCATAGTTCATCTCATGCACCTTAAGTTGCCTATAAGCATAAGTTATAATATTACCTCGTTGCATCAATACAAAACCTAGGCCGACTCTGGATGTATCATAATAGATGACATAACCATCTGAACCCTCTGGAAGAGTCAAAACAGGGGTTGTAGTCAACCTAGTTTTCAGTTTTGAGAATCTCTTCTCACAATCATCTGACCACTGGAACTTAACCTTTTTCTGAGTCAACTTAGTCAATGGAGACACTATGAATGAAAATCCTTCCATGAACCTTTCGTAATAACCAGCCAAACCTACAAAACTTCTGATATCGGTAGGAGAGGTAGGTTTGGGCCATTGTTTCACTGCATCTATTTTTTTCTGAGAATCCACTAGGATCCCATCAGTAGCCACAATATGACAAAGAAAAGCAACTAATTGTACCCATAAGTCACATTTGCTAATCTTAGTGAATAATTGTTGATCATTGAGATTTTGCAGGACAACTCTCAAATAAGTCGCATGTTCTTCCTCATTCCTAGAGTAAATGAGGATATCATCAATAAAGACGATAACGAACAAGTTCAAACACCTCTTGAACACCCTGTTCATCAAATACATAAAAGCTACAGTAGCATTGGTTAGTCTTAATGATGTAACTACACATTCATAATGGCAATATCGAGGTGTGAAGGTTGTTTTTGGAATATCTCTATTTCTGACTTTGAGTTGATGATAACCGAATCTCAGGTCTATCTTCATAAAATGACTAGTACCCTAAAGTTGGTCGAACAAGTCATCAATCCTGGGGATAGGGTACTTATTATTGATTGTGACTTTGTTCTACTACTGATAATCAATCCGGAGAGAACAATAGTTATTTTGAACGAACAACAGTGGTGCACCCCAAGGGGAAATACTAGGTCTGATAAATCCCTTATCTAGAAGGTCGTTCAACTACTGTTTCACATCTTTAAGCTCGGGTGGAGCCATTCTATAAGGAGAAATAGAGATAGGCTAGGTATCTAGAAGGAGATCAATTCTGTAGTCGATTTCTCTTTCGGGAGGAAATCTAGGAAGATATTATAGAAACACTTTTGGTAGCTTATTAACTACTAGGACTGACTCAAGAGTTGGGGTTTCAGAGTTTGAATCCTTAATCCAAACTAGATAATAGAGGCAACCCTTAGAAATCATATTTCTAGCCTTAAGGTAAGAAACGAATCGACCCATAGGCACTGAGCTACTACCCTCCACTCTAAGATTGGCTCATCTAGAAACTGAAAACGAATGATCCTAGTTCTACAATCAACTAAGGCATAACATGAATGTAACCAATCCATTCCTTTTCTAACTCTACTAGATCTGCTGAGGTGACTTTCTTAGAAACTCTGAGAGGGCAATTTCTATATACCCGTCTAGCTATAACTGGGTCACCGATTGGAGTAGAGACTAACAAAGGTTCTGAAAGATTTTCTGGATTGACATCGAACTTTACTGCTATATATGAAGTTACAAAAGAAAGAGTAGCCCCTGTACCTAACAAAGCATAAACATCTAAATGAATGACTCGCAACGTACCAGTAACCACATCAGGAGAATCTTTTTGATCCTGGCGAGCTTGGAGAGCATGCAACCTGTTTTGGCACTAACTGCCACCTATAACAAATGTAGTGCCCTACTGTATTTGGTGACCTGTTGGTGCTTCTGAAGTTGTAGACTGAGCCCTACTGTTGCTACCTCTTTTTTCCCTGTTTATAGGAATGGCAATCCCTTAACCTGTGACCAGTCTGAACATACCCAAAACATCGATCCTTCCTTGCAAGACACTCTCCCGGATGGTTCTTACCACACTTTGGACAAGTTGGGTAGGTCCTAGTAACCGAAACACTCCTCTAAGACTTAGAGCCCGATGCCCTACCTTTATGATCCTGTCAAAACCTGGAGAATGGAGCACTAGTTGACGAAGGTGCTGGAGCTGAACACTTTTGCTAAAACTGTGAGCGATTTCCACCACCAAATTTCTATTGAGAGTAGTCATAGTTGCCTGCCCTAGCCTTTTTGTTGTCCTTTGCCTGTTCCCCAAGCTTATCTCCCTCAACCTGGTGAGCATGAGTCATGAGCCTAAATATGTTCATATCTTCTGGCAACATAGCATTTCTGCACTTTATCTTCACCAAGTAAGATACTCCAAAGAGGAACTTACTTATCTGCGCCCTAGAATTACCAGCCATATGTGGGGCATACCTAGAGAGATGGGTGAACTTAAGTCTATACTATTGGGCCGACATAGAAACCTGTCTCAAATTCATGAATACCTGAGCCTTAACCTCCCTTAACTCTCTTGGGAAAAACTGTCCAGAAAAGCTCTAGTAAAACACTCCAAAGTCACAGGAGCTATATTCTCACTTCTGTTGTCTTTCCACTATGTAAACCATATGTTAGCTACATCCTCAAGCTAGTGGACGCCAACTCTACCCTATCATTTCATGTCACTTCCATCACTCCAAAGATTTTTTTGCCCTCATCAATGAAGTTCTGGGGATTCTCACCAACTTGGAACCATACAAACACAGCTGGGTTCATCCTAAAAAAATCATGGACCCTAGCTGCCAATGTTCCACCACTAGCATTTGCGGGAACTAGAACCCGCTAACTCTTCGGGTTAGCTACACTCTAGGAAGAAAATTGAATAACATTCCCAAACTCTGCATTCGAAACTTCCTGATCTAGGAATGGAGGAATTGCGTCAGTTATTAATGTTTCAAGGACACTTAATCCAGTTCTAAGTGTCGACGATTGTTAGTTAGTATATAATCCAACCAAATGAGTTGGGGTAGATCCCACAGAAAGTAGCTTTTCCTTCAAATTCAATTATTAAAGTATGAAAAAAATCTTTTCAACTGAACAGTTACTGCACCTTCTTGATTTAAGCTTCATATTTCAGGTTGTAATTATCAATCCAATTCAACCATTAAACCAAACGATCAAATAGTGAGATAACACTTGGGGAATTGACAAACCAATTACTAAATTTAACTTAGTGGATGAACATCGATGCTCAAAATAGGATAAATTGTTGTGGGTAGGTCGGACTATATGTAAAGATTTTTTCTCTTGAACAATTACCTTATCTTTGTCTAATATTCTCGAACTTCAACACTAGTCAGAAGATGCCCATCCCTCATTCACATCAAATCCACTGTCTTGAGCAAAATACACAGGATAGATCCCATGTTTCAGTTTCTCCAGCTGAAATCATGGTGACCCACTACTAAGGATGCTAAATTTGCTACTTTGGATTTGCACTTCTCTCTCTCGCAAGCCTAAAACAATAATCTTGTTAGACTAATCATGCAAGACGACCTCAAAACATAGAAGTAATTCAGACCCACTTCAAATTAACACCATTATTCACAAATCAATGACACCCACTTAGAAAAACTCAACAATTGGTGACATAGTCAAAACCACAAAGAAGGAGGTTTTAGCCAATCATAGCCAAAAAAGGAAAATCAATATCTGCCATGTTTTCCATAGCTATGTAAACACTAAAATTGTAAGAAAAACTTAAGTAGAAATTTTCTCTATTACAAAATCTAAAGATACTCTCTAATAATATCACGTGGACATCGCCTCTAGTAGTGTTCTTTCTCTCAATCTTTTGTTCCTCACATTTCTAAATGCCTTCTCTCTCTTCCAAAAAATCAATTTATGGAAGTCTGATGGGAAGCTGTTTCGGACCAATCGGCGAGGTAAGTCGGGCTTCGCCGACCATTAGGTGACTCACTGATTTTCCATCATCTCGCCTTCATTTTTTTACCTCTTCTTAGTCCAGCCACTATAATTTTAGGCAAGCCAGATCGGGAACACCGAGAGATTCTGTGATGCACTCTTTTCCCTTTATACTCACCCATCGACACTTATCTAGATCTCCATCACTACTTTTGGTGATCTAGTCATCCATCGATGAAGCGATCGATAACACACTGAGTAGATTTGCTACTCACCAAAGTTACCTCTAATTCAACCTCAGCGTTCTGTAACTTTAGGTGGTAGGGTGGAAACTTGGTGAGTCGCTGAGTGGCAACGGCGATCATCAGGCTTGTTTTTCCCTTCTCTTTCTTGCTCGAGTTGTCTCTATTTCCCATTTCTATCCTAGCTTTGTCCTCAATCCATGCATCTAAAAATCAGTGGTGTTACGTCAGTTGTTGGCACAAAATAAGCATTTGAGGACACTAAATCTATATAAATAAAGCCCTAAATGAGTCCAAATCTCAGACTCATCAACACTCGGAACTTAAACTTTTGCTTGCCCTCAAGTAAAAATACAGTTTGGAAGTTCAAAAAGGATGTCTCACATAGTGCTAGACAAGAATTAATCATGAATGCACACAAAAATACTCAACTTACTTATGCAAGGATCAATTGCTCACTAAAAGACTCAAGTTGTGACTCACCATTATCAAATATTCTGAAGTTCACCATACTTGCTTCAAATGCGAGTTAAATCTCAATAAAATTACTCAAATGCCCTCACACAAAGAATGATTCCATAATCACACACAATGGTTCAACAATTTATAGCTACGGAATCACAATTAACACTCACTCTCACAAAGATGAACAGATGCATAACTCCACCCATAGGCTTGCCCTTATTTTGCAACCAACACTTGTTTCAGCTCGCTCAAGATTAAAACGGTCTTTTGAAAACTTATAATGGAGCTGAGTGTAAAGGTATGGTCATTAAGGCTTAGTAGCTGCTATCTTCATGAGATGTGGTGTGAACAACACTTCCTTCCCTTTTCTTCCTTATTCTTATTCATGCTCAAAAGTCACCCCATTATTTATTTTTCAATGAAACTTTTGACACCCCATTTCTTTTCGCAACTTTATTTTAGAGCTTTTTCATTCTTTTTTCATTTTATATATGTATTGTTTTTTGTATGGAGGGGTTCCATCTTTTTCAAAACCATGGGTAGAAGGGAATTTCTTCACATTCCTTGATTTACCTTCTCTTTTAACCACACCCCCAACTTAGGCTTTTGGCCTAAGTTGGCTATTCAAAAAAACCACATCTCATGAGGATTAAGGATAAATGGATAAAGAAAGGTCACAATTGCATCAAATTTCTTCCAGGAAAAAGGTAAGGCTCAAAGTGTGCTCAAACAAAGATCACTCACTCACATGGTAGTCCACAAAAGAGGTATAATGTCGGATTGTTTCACTCTTTAAAATTGTTTCCTAAAATCATTTCCAAAGCTCACCTCACTTGGTCAACCGGACCAATAAGGCAAATTCTAGGTGTCATCACATAAGGTTCACGGGAAGCTCATAACACAAGGCATTGACATCAATGTCACACAAGACTCCACACTTTCACTAGTGTGCAATGTTCATCACAAAAGACTCAATTTGACAATTGGCTAGTCACAACGAGATGCAAAAAGTTCACATATTTCCTATGCAGCTTCATTTGGGCTCATTGTAGCCACACATTTGTGTTTGTTTGATTGAGGGTACCATTTAAGTCAATGGTCTTGATCACAACCGACAATCAAATTTGCATAAGTATATGCACAATTAAACACAATCAAGGGGTGGCAAAAATTGGTCAAAAAGGGTCCTAGAAAAAGGGTCCAAGAACACCCTAAAATTCACTGACCAAGTACACACCCCCACCAAAAGCATTCAACATTGTTCCCAATGTGAGTAGAGAATGGACACTCCCGCTAATAAAAAAAGAATAAAATTAAAAAATAGCAAATAAATATAAAATTCTAATATGTAAACATGTATAACAAGGTGATGAGGAATCCTCACTAAGCGCCCAATCGGTGAGGAAATGAAACAGTCGCCGAATGCTTCGGTAGTGCGGCCAATTCCAGTGGGTGACACTCGCAGAAAGGGGAAAATTGGTGGAGATACAGGAGGTTGCCTAATAGCTCAACGACTCGCATAATGGAGTTGGAACTTCACCTATCGATCAATGAGTTACACTGTCATTGATGAAGTAAAAGGGTGAGAAAAATCTGGTCGCTTAAGCATATCAACGATTCGCCAAGTGATGAAGGTCTCCCGTCGAATTTTCTAGAATCTCAGACCAATTTTTGAAATCCATAGGGCGGACTATGTTGTGCTCACCGAATGGGTTTGGTGATTAGCTAATAGCATCTTCTTCTCCCACAAAATCCTGCACCTGCAAAATCAACACACATTATTTTAAAAACACTAACACTTGGGTTGCCTCTAAGAAGTGCCTTATTTAACATCGTGGAACGATGTGGAAATGCTCTCAAACATCTTCCAGGTACAAAATCTTAATCAGAGAAATATCTTGGCACTCGCCAAAGTATAACTTCAAGCGTTGCTCATTCACCTTAAATGCAAGTCCATCTTGACCTTCAATTTCGATGGCATCATTTGTGAACACTCATGTCATTCTAAATGGTCCTGACCATTTAGGCTTGAGCTTTCCTGGAAAGATTCTAAATTGATAATTGTATAGCAACACCCAATCTCCTACTCTAAACTCCATCTTAAGGATTTTGGCATCATGCCATTTCTTCATCTTTTCCTTGGAAAGGTCTGAACTTTAATAAGCTTTGAACCTGAATTTGTCCAACTCATTTAACTGCTCTACTCTCTCTTTTGAGGTCTTTTTCCAGTCCAAATTTAAAGCTTTCAATGCCAACAATGCATTGTGTTCTAATTCAAATGGTAGATGGCTAGATTTACCAATACTAGATGATACGGAGACATACCGATTGGTGTTTTGTATATGGTACGATATGCCTATAGTGCGCCATCAAGCTTTTGAGACCAATCAGTTCTATTAGCAGTCATTGTCTTGGCCAAGATGCTTTTGATCCCTGATTTGACACTTCAACCTGGCCACTCGTTTGAGGATGATATGAAGTTGCTAATTTGTCTTTCACTCCATTCTTGCTCAATGCAGCTGAGAACCACTTGTTGCAAAAGTGGGATCCCCTATCACTAATAATAGCCTGAGAAGTACCAAATCTCGCAAAGATGTAGCGTTTCAGGAATTGAACAACGCTTTTTCCTTCATTGTTTGGAAGTGCAATAGCCTCCACCTATATGGAAACATAATCTAAAGCTACCAAGATATATTTATTACCAAACGAACTCACAAATGGGCCCATGAAATCTATTCCCCAAACATCAAATAGCTCAACTTCTAAAATGGGCATAAGAGGCAACTTTTGTCTTTTGGACACTCTACCTTTTTTCTGACATTGAGTGCACTTCTTAACAAAATCATGAGCATCTTTGTAGAGAGACGGCCAGTAGTGCCCATTTTGTAAAACTTTAGCAGCTGTACGTACACTACCATGATAACCTCCAACCGGTGAAGCATGACAAGTATGGAGAATTTCAATGTCTTCTTCTTCCAAAACACATATTCTAATGATATGGTCATCACACTCTCTGAATAAATATGACTCATCCCAAAAGTACTTGTTTAGATCGAACAAGAACCTCTTTTGTTGGTAGAAGTTCAGTTCGTTCGGCATTAATCCACACACTACATAATTGGCAAAATCAGTATTCCAAGGAGGTTGTTTGAGAGTTTCCATGAATACCTGTTCATCAGGAAAAACATCATTTAAGTCGATCTATAACTCATCATTCTCCTTGCCTTCCAATCTTGATAAGTGCTCTGCCACTTGATTTTCACAACCTCTTCTATCTTTGACCTCAAAGTCGAATTCTTACAATTAAAGCACCTACCTTATCAATCTTGTCTTGGCATCCTTCTTTGCCATTAGGTTAAGCGATGCGGCATGATCAGTGTGAACAATCACTTTAGTACCTAGCAAGTATGCCCGAAACTTCTCAAATGCATAAACTACCGCAAGTAACTCTTGTTCAGTAACTGTATAGCTACGCTGAGCACAATTAAGAGTTTTGCTTGCGTAGTAAATTGGGTGTAAAAGTTTGTTGCATCTTTGACCCAATATAACACCTAATGTCGTGCCTCTTGCATCACACATTAATTCAAAAGATTCTGACCAATCAGGACTAATGATGAACGGGGTGGAAACCAATTTTTCTTTCAAGCACTTGAAAGCTACCAAGCAAGCATCATCAAAGTGGAATTTCACCTCCTTCTCCTAGATTTTGCATAGTGGATGTGCAATCTTTTAGCAGTCTTTGATGAACCTTAGGTAAAAATCGGCATGTCCCAAGAAACTACGAACACCCTTCACCAAAATTGGTGGTGGTAGCTTCTCAATTACTTCAATCTTTGCTTTGTCAACCTCCTGCCCCTTTTGCGACACTTTGTGACCAAACACTATACTTTCCTTAACCATGAAATGACATTTTTCCCAATTTAGGACTAAATTTGTCTCCACATATCTTTGGAGAACTTGTCCTAAGTGGTCTAAACATGCTTCAAAAGTGTCACCCACAACCGAGAAGTCATCCATAAATACTTGCATTGAATCCTCCACTATGTCAATAAAAATGGACAGCATGCAACATTGCTAGAGCATTACATAATCCAAATGACATCTGTTTAAAGGAAAAAGTACCATATGTGCACATAAAGGTTGTTTTCTCTTGGTCTTCCGGAGCAATGGAGATTTGGTTATAACCGAAATACCCATCCAAAAAGCAATACCAACCTCTCTCGGAGAGTCGTCAAGCATTTGATCCATAAAAGGCATGGGAAAGTGATCCTTTTCAGTCCACAAATTTAATTTCCGGTAATCCATGCATACTCTCTACCCGGTCACCAGTCTCATAGATACAAGCTCCCCTTTTACATTTGGGACTAACGTGATGCCTCCCTTTTTCGATACACATTGTACCGAAATTACCTATTTGCTATCCGCAATAGGGTAGATCATACCTACGTCTAACCACTTTATTATCTCTTTTTTACCACCTCTTGCATCGGTGGGTTCAATCTCCACTAATGTTGAACACATAGCTTACAATCACTATCAAGCTGAATTTTGTTAGTGCAAATACCAGGAGGAATGCCCACTATGTCAGCAATAGTCCACCCTATAGTTTTGATATGCCTTCTCAACACCTCAAGGAGCAATTTTATCTGCCATTCAAGCAAATCAGGTGCAATGATCACCGATAAGATGTTATTTGCCCCCAAGAAAGCATATCAGAGAAGGGAGGGAAGTACTTTCAACTCTAAATTTGGTGGTTCTTCTATTGATGGCTTTGCGGGAGGACTTTCTAGATTTTTTAAATCAATGTCCAACTTCAACGGAGTCTTTAAATCCCCCAAACTGATAGAGCTGCTACTACATCTTTATGGCCTTGAATTTCGAACTCATCATTGTTAGCAAGCACGACTTCAAGTGGCTCATTCATACACATCAAATGGCTCATACTAGCCACCACCTTATCAATAACACTGACAACGGAGAACACGTGAATGTCACTTGGGTGTTTCATCGACTTACACACATTAAAGGTTACTTTATCTTCATTTACCCGAAACTTTAATTCTCCGCCCTTAACATCCACCAATGCTCTTTTAGTTGCCAAGAATGGTCTTCCCTAAATGATAGGAATTTCAGCATCTATTTAACAATCGAGAATGACAAAATCAGCCCGGAAAATAAATTGGTTAACCTTTACAAAGATGTCATATAGTATCCCCACAGGATGTTTAATTGATTGGTCCTCCATCAAGAGTCTCATTGTTGTGGATTTTGGTTCCCCCAACCCAAGTTGTTTATAGATCACATGGCATTAAGTTGATGCTTGCTCCAAAATCGCATAGGGCTTTAGCAAATTGGAGCACGCCGATGGTGCAAGGGATGGTGAACGCTCCAGATCTTCTCTCTTTTTGATCAGCTCCTTAGTCATAATTGCACTACAACTATGGGAGACTTCGACTGTCTCAAAATCCAAACTCCTTTTCTTTGTGACTAATCCTTCATAAACTTGGCATACCCCGACATTTCCAACAATGCTTCATCTAGGGGGAGATTAATTGATAATGTCATGAACTCCGATAAAAATTTCTTGAATTTCTCATCATCATTTTTCTTCATTAGACATTGAGGAAATGGAGGAGATATTTTTGGTAAAGGATGCATAACTTTTGGACTTTGATTGTGTTTCTCCATACCCTTTTGTGGTCCTTTGGCAATGCTTTGCCTCTTCTTCCTCCATCACTTTTTCTTCTTCATGCATTTGAGCTTCTCCATTTCCCGTCACATCGTCTATTGCCATCTTTCAACTTCGAGTAACCACAACCAACTCTCTATCATCATCTTTCATTATCATTTTTGGTTTCAATTGTACTGAAAATGAACTGAACTGACCTTCTTCCATTTTCCAATAAGCACTTTGCTCGGCCCAATCTTGGTAGTATCTTTTTTGATTTTCCCCCTTGTGATAGTTCCAACCTTGATTCCCGCTCCATTGTACATAGCATGGGTGAAAAACCCTCCTCGTATCTCTTGGAGTTCAAACCTTGATTCTCCCCCGGCTTTGAATAACCAGAGGAAGAACCCTCCTCAATCCTAAACACTCCACTTGTCCCCATGGGATTTTCCACATTCTCCATCATATGCTCTTGTAATAGCTCCATTTGGGTCAACTTCTTCTTGATGTTTTCATCCCTCTCTCTTTCCTTATCAAGTCTTTTTTTTGTCATTCTCAAACAAAAAGGGGAGACATGATCCTCTTGGGTATACCACACTTGATTTATTTTAGTCATGTTATCAAGAAGAAATGAAGCCACCTCAAATGATTGCAACATTATTCCTCCTTGTACCAATTGATCAGCCACCCCTTTATTAACCGAATCAAGACTCCGGTAAAAATATTGGAGTAGTAAATCATTTGGTAGCCTGTGAGTTGGCCATTTAAGTAAGAGTTTCTTAAACCTCACCCACATTTCATGGAAAAGTTCACCTTCCCATCTCTTGAAACCTTGAATGTCGTCTCTAAGCTTCATCATCCTTGATGGGGGAAAGAATCTTGTATTAAACTCTATAATCAACTGCTCCCATGATGTGATGGAATTGTTTAGTAACTCGGCCAACCACTTGTAGTGGAAATAACCGAAGTCGAATTGATTATTTGACACATTCTTGAATGACAATGGGCTGCACACCTCTATAAAACTTCTTACATGCTCATGCGGGTTTTCGTGTGGTAGCCCTCCATAGAGTTCGTGCATTTGGAGGAGATGAAGAGTAGTGCTAGTGACCTCAAATATTTCATTCCCATCAGCTTATGGTATGCAAATTGGACCCATTTCACAATAATGAGATGGGTGGTAAACACTATTGATATTATCGATATTGTCCCGATGACCTACTTGACTACCATTCACCTCTTCCTCAGTCATTTTCTCTTCGATGTAGTCCAAAAAACACTACACAATGCAGCCTAAGCTAATTCAACTACAACCAACCAATTCACAAATCAAATCTTCGATCAAAGAATTCTAAGTAACACTACTCCCTGGAGTGGTGCCATTTTCATTAACGTTTCAAGAACACTTGATCCATTTCTAAGTGTCGACGATCGTTACTTAGTATATAACCTAACTAAATACGTTGGGGTAGATCTCACAAAGAGTAGCTTTTCCTTCAAATTCAATTATGAAAGTATGACAACAATCTCTTCACCTGAACACTTACTGCACCATTTTTATTTTAGCTTCAAATTTCAGGTTGTAATTATCAATCCAATTCAACACTTAGCACCAAACAGTAAAATAATGAGGTAACACTTGGGGAATTGACCAACTAATTATCGAATTTAACTTAGTGGATGAACACCGATGCTCATAGTGGGATTAATTTTCGTGGGTAGGTCAGACTATATGTAAAGCAATTTTCTCTCAAACAATTACCTTATATTTGTAGAATTCTCTCAAACTTTAACACTAGTCATAATATGCCCAGCCCTCGTCCTCATCAAATCCACTCTCTCGAGCTAGATACAAAGGATAGATCCCATGTTTCACTTTCTCAAGTTGAAATCATGGTGACCCACTACTAAAGATGCTAAATTTGCTACTTTGGATTTGCACTTCTATCTCGAGCAAACACAAAACACTAAACTTGTTACACTAATAATGCAAGACGATCTCAAAACGCAATAGCAATTTAGATCCACTTCAAATTTACACCATTATTCGCAAATCAATGACACCCACTTAGTAAAACTCAACAATTGATCACATAGTGAAAACCCCACGAAGGGGGTTTAGCCAATCATAGCAAAAAAAGGAAAATCAACATCTACCATGTTTTCCATAACTGGGTAAACACGAAAATTGAAAGATAAAGTTAACTACAAATTTTCTCAATTAGAAAACCTCAAGAAAGTTTCTACTAAAATCACTGGGAAAGCACCTCTAGTAGTATTCTTTCTCTCAATTTTTTGTTCCTTACATATCTGAATGCCTTTTGTCTCTCCCAAAAATCAATTTATGCAAGTTTGATGTGAGGCAATTTGGGACCAATCGGGGAGGTAAGTCGGGCTTTGCCTACCTTTTGGTGACTCATCAATTTTCCATCATCTCGCCTTCATTTTTTCACCTCTTCTTAGTCCAGCCATTGTAATTTTAGGCGAGCCAGATCAGGATCATCGAGCGATTCCTTGATGCTCCTTTTTTCATTTCCACTCGTCCATCGACACTTATCTGGACCTCCATCAGTACTTTTGGTGACCTGGTCAATCATCGCTGAAGTGATCAGTGACACACCAGGTTGAACGACTGCTCAGCGAAGTTACCCTTAATTCAGCCTCAGCGTTCTGTAATGTTAGGCAGTAGGGTGGCATCTTGGAGAGTCACCGAGTGACATCGGCGATCATCAGGATTATCTTCCCTTCTCTTTCTTGCTCGAGTTATCTCTATTTCTCATTTTTGTCAAAGCTTTGTTCGTCATTCCATGTGTCTGAAAATGAATGGTTTTACATCAGTTGTTGGCACAAAATAGGCATTTGAGAACAATAAATCTATATAAATAAAGACCTCAATGAGTCCAAATCTTGGACTCATCAGTTAGCATTGCATGCATTAACATTCCTAGGATAAGATCTACGAGGAGTCATGATCTGAAAATGCATAGCGTGGAGTTAGAAAGAAGATAATACCCACACATTATAAGAATAATAAGAAAGTGAAGTTTTTGCTAAAACACTTTGTAGCCTCCCTCTCTTAAATGTGGTGCGCTTCACACTCATGAAAGGGACTCTACTTAGTGAGGCTTTTCAGACATCCTAGGACTCTTAAACCTAGTGCTCTAATACCATGTTTTTCATGCTCCGATACTTTCCCTAAGACGTGGACACGGGGCCTAGAAACACTAGTAACCCCAAGCTAATCCTGTCAGCATATCATAAGCATTCTAAGAGATTTTTAGAACAAAAAAATATTGTACAGAAGCTTCAAACATGATATAAAATGAAATGATGGGGAATACCCATTCTAAGTCTGAATATATAAAACTGAGAGTTCAATAACAACTAGAGGATCAAACTCAAACTAAACCTGAATCTAACTATGTCTGAATGAAAGTCTCTATCTGACTAGAGATGCTAGGACATGCCACCAGCTAACTCTAGCAAAACTGGAACTAAAACAGGAATGATTGAGGAAACACATGTAAATCATTCTCAAAGAATGAGGACTCACAAGTGATACTACTAAACTGGAGATCAGGAACCGATCTATGCGTCATCTGAATGTTGAGGACCTAAACCTACATGACGAGAATATGTAGCGCAGAGTATGCGTCAGTACTTGAAATGTACTAAGCATGTATGATAGGATAAGTTGAATAATATAATGATAACTGAACAAAGAAATAAAAGAAATGACATAATTTGAACATGATGTAAATACTGAAATATACTGAATTATGAACTAACTAAATGCAATGACCAAGTACATGACATGCTGAGATAAAATACTGAATTGTTACTGATTACCTGGTCAATGCACTAGAATCTCACTGTGGGAGCTATTGTTAACCGACATAAAACCATGAGAGCTGTCCATGGAGTCTGATGTATCACCCCATCGAGAGGACCCAATATACCTTGCCAAAGGTATAAAGGCATGACTGACGTGATCATTAAATATGTTGCCCATATAGGGGACTTATCCTATAGAGGCATGTAGTTCTAGGACTATGAGGGTGGCTGACCCTTAGTCCATTCAGTATTAAGCCAACTCCCAACTGATTATGCAAGTAACACATTATAACAAAATTCTGTAATATTGAATAGCTCAAAATACTAATATGCTAACTTAAAATGCAACATTAATATGGTAATACTGAAACATTCTTAACTGAGGTATGTATATCTAAATAAACTGACATAGCAAGTGTAATTCAGAACTAAACGAATCTTCACAACTAGGGTTCTGAGTTTCATGCAAGAACTTAAACAACCATCCCTCATAAACAAGATAATATGATTAGGATTAATCTCACACCTGAATCACAACAAGAATATGAAGTTTTAGAAAACCTAGGTCTAAACATGATATAGAAAAGCAAGAATTTGACTGAATTCTAGGGACCTAATGAGCGAAACGAGTCCACTAGTGAAATCCCACATACTTGGTGACAGAATTCACGAAGAAATCTTTAAATTTTAGGGCTAGAACTAAGCAAAACCTTATTGCGTTCTTGTAGAGGGTTGGTCGACTCTTTCTCATCTTTTTCATTCAACCTCAATGAATTTTGGAGAATGAGTTGACTTAGGTAAAGTCTAATTAGGTTACTATGCTAAAAATGACTAAAACAATGTAGTTTAGGCGTTAAATGACGTAGTTTAGATGTCCAACGCATAGGGAAAAGGCAAAACGAGCCTGACTTAAAAGATGCTGAAGCCACTGACGGCCCCTGACCAACGGACTGTGGACTAACCCACGGTTCTTCCTGGTAGGGCATCGTTTGGCTTTAGAGTGATGGAATTTGGGGTTCTGAAACTCAGTCCGTTGTCCCACCTACAGTCCGTTGGTCCTGGCATGGTGATTAATGTTTCAAAGATACTTCATCCAGCTCTAAGTTTAAACAATCACTAGTTAGTAGATAATCCAACTAAGTGAGTTGGGGTCGATCCCATAGAGAGTTGCTTTTCCTTCAAATTCTATTATAGAAGTATGAAAACAATCTCTTCAATTGAACACTTACTACACCTTTTTGGTTTAAGCTTCAAATTTCAGGTTAAGATTATCAATCCGACTCAACACTTAACACGAAACGATCAAATAGTGAGGTAACACTTGGAGATTTGACCAACCAATTATTGAATTTAACTTAGTGGATGAACATTGATACTCACAATTGGATAAATTATCGTGGCTAGTTCAAACTATATGCAAAGAAATATTCTCTCAAACAATTACCTTATCTTTGTCAAATTCTCTCAAACTTCAACACTAGATGGAAGATGCCTCGCCCTCGTCCTCATCAAATCGGCTCTCTCAAGCTAGATACAAAGGATAGATTTCATGTTTAACTTTTTCAAGCTAGAATCATGGTGACCTACTACTAAGGATGTTGAATTTTCTACTTTAGCTCTTCTCTCTTGAGCAAGCACAAAACACTGAACTTGTTACACTAATCATGAAAGAGAACCTCAAAATGCAGCAACAATTCAAACCCACTTCAAATTAACATCATTATTCGCAAATCAATGACACCCACTTAGTAAAACTCAAAAATTAGTCACATATTCAAACGTCAAGGAGGGGGTTTTATCCAATCATAGCAAAAATAGGAAAATCAACATCTACCATTTTTTCCATAGATAGGTAACCACGAAAATTGAAAGCTAAAGTTAACTAGAAATTTCCTCTATTATAGAACTTCAAGAAAATCTCTACTAAAATCACTAGGAAATTGCCTCCAATAGCATTCTTTCTCTCAATCTTTTGTTCCTCACATTTTTGAATGATTTCTCTGTCTTGCAAAAATCAATTTATGCAAGTTTGATGTGTGACTGTTTAGGACCAATCGGCGAGGTATGTCGAGCTTCGCATACAGTTCGATGACTCGCTGATTTTCCTTCCTCTTTCTTTCATTTTTCACTTCTTCTTAGTCCAGCCACTGTAAATTTAGGCGATCTAGATCAAGATCACCGAGTGGTTCCGCGAGTCACCCTTTGTCTTTTCAACTTACCTATCAACACTTATTTGGATCTCCATTAGAACTTTTGGCGCCTGGTCATCCTACGTCGAAGCGATCGGTGACACACCGAATGGAACTACTGCTTGCCGAAGTTACCCCTAATTTAGCCTCAACATTCTATAGTTTTAGGCGGTAGAGTGGCAACTTGGCGAGTCACCGAGTGGCATCGGCGATCATCACACCTATTTTTCCCTTCTCTTCATTGCTTGTGTTGTTTCTGTTTCCCATTTCTATCCTAGCATTGATCCTCAATCCATGTACCTCTAAATAAAGGGTTTTACATCAGTTATTTGCACAAACTACGTATTTGAGGACACTAAATCATTGTAAATAAAGCCCTAAATGAGTCAAAACTTCGGAATCATCACGTGGGTTGACCCATAGATGACTTTCTTCTGGATTTTGGGAGGGAGCTGCAGGTGGCCATCCATGAACTCCACCTATGGTCTGTAGGTCACCCTATGGTCCGTAGGTTGTCCTGTTGGTGGTGCTTGCAACTTCAAAAATCTACATTTCTTGTCTGTCAAGAATATGGGGTGTTACAAAAGGATTAATATATACATTAAAAGATGATACAAAGAAGAGAATGTAGTCACACTTCAAAAAAACATGTCCGGAAATAAAGAACAAAAAGAAAATGATCAGGTGACCTTAGCGTATTGAGTGGTGCGTTGCCACAGGGCCTCAGAAGTTAGGCATTGGAACATTGCTAGCGTGTCACGCCAGGGCCTGAACTACTGAAGTTCAGCCTTGGTGCTGTGGGTGAGTGCCGCCCCAGCCTCCTTTCTAGAAATTCGATGAATTTTTCTCCTAAATTTAAGCCTAACTCATTTAGAATTGAATTATACCTCCTAAAATCTTCTTGATTATCAAACCCAACACAAATTCATAGAATTTTTCATCCAAACCTTAATGAACCATGAATCTTACAAACGATACACAACACAAAAGATTTCACGACCTCTATTATCAAATGATTGAATCAAAATCAAGAACTATGCAAGAATCCTTTAGATAGAATGATTTTGTGAATAAACAAGATGTATGGACAGAGGACAAACATGTACATTACTATGATAAACTTTACATACCTGAAAGAATGATGTTCTTGGCGAAATCCACAAGTATTAAAGAACACTTGAACTTTGCCCTTTTTCTCCACTTGAAACCTTGCTCTATATCCCTAAGTAATTTGGAATGTAAAAAAGTTGTCTAAATAATATTAAACCTTATTTAGGGTAAATAAGGCTTTTGTCCTAGCTAGAAAAGGAAAAGACAAAAATACCCTTTTCTAAAATGAAGGAAATGCCTTAAATAGAGACGCTTCACTCAAACGGGCATAACTTTTTACTCCTAGCTCGAAATTAAGCAAACTTGGTAGCATTGGAATGAGTACTCAAATAGATTCAATTTTATAGGTCATGGGACACCTAACTCCTTAAGTTCTTAAATATATGGTGACTTGAAATTAACCTAAAACTAAAAACTAATGGGCGAAAGAGTGGCCAAAAATACAAAGAGTGAAAAATAAACATTGTTGATCACCTAACATGAAGGGTGAATCGCCAACTGAGCACGACCTCACCCAAATTGACAGTGCATAACACTTTTTTCTATCAAAGAAGATTGACAGACTTTTGTAGCGATGGTGATGCATTGAATGCGAACGACGATCCTGATGCATATCATCCAAAGCGAGAGTGTGCAAAGAAAACATTTATTGCTTGAATGGTGAACCAAAGTGGTACTCGATGATTCGCTGAATGTGAAAGGCTGACTCAATCAAATTCGCCAACTGAGGTTGAAACACCTAAATCCTAGAGAATCATAGGGTGAGCTGAGGAGAGAAGGGTGATTCATCGAGAAGGCTTGAAGACCTCGGATAATGTCATTAAGTCAGTTGTGAAATGGATTTTTGAGCCAAATTATGGGAAAATATAAATAGCCCAAAGGATACAGAGTTTAAGATAGTTCCATTTTGAATTAACAAAGGTTCTCTTTGAAGAATACATTTGAGAGTTTTTAGAGCACTTTACCTTTGAAGAACACTTTTCTTACTTTTGGGGTATTACAACATGGAGTTTGATTTTGATAAATTGTAATTGAATCCAAACTGGGCTTACTCTTACTTTCATGATTTCAAGTTACCTATGGTTGCTTTCATGAAAGGTATAACTTCTTCGGTTTTCTTGTGATGGGTGACTTAAACCCTAGGATGCTCAAATGGGTTGGGTATTGATTTGATATAGTAGGTATTGTGCTATGTTTTGTTTTGTTGTTGTTCATACATGAATTTGATGTAATTACCATGGGATTAACTTAAGGTTAAGGTTCCAAACTTAATTCCTACTTTCGATCTCCGATTGATGCTCGAAAGAGATTAATCAGAGTGGGTAGTAAGTTCAATACTAGCAATTTAGGTTTGATGTTTGTGACTTTCTTTTAGAAGAGGTTATGAGTCGGATCTATTTGTCCTGTTCTTAAAAGAGATAATAGAGCAAGGTATTGGGTTGTTTTGATTGATATTTAGATGAGAACGAAATGAGATTCTATGCATAGATTCTTTGAGATCAAAAGATTATTAGCTTCAATGAAGATGACTTAGCATATTCATGAATGTGCCTCACTCTAAGGCAACACAATTACCCCTATGTGACATCGATTTCCAATCCATGCACCCCTAGATAACCTGTTAACTCTTTATTTTGTCTATAACTTAGTTCAATAGTGATATTTGATAACTAAACTTGTAGATTAAGTTGGTGTTATTATCCACCCACTTGATCTTACCATTACAAATGAGCTAAATTTAAGTCTAAATTTCTTCATAAGAAATTCTCCACAATATACTATTCCCTGTGGGATTCGACCTTGATTCTTCAGTGGGTTTTTACTTACTAAGATTGCTCATTCTTTTAATTGGTTTAGGAGAGTTATTTGAGAGTGATAAAAATGACTCCACTGCGAAGGAATGGTGGTTGATAATTCTAATTGAGAAATTAGATTTTTGATTTTGTTTATTTGTAGTAGATTTGTTGTTTGGTGTTGTTGTTGGCTGGTTTGCATGTTAACAAAATGAGTGACTGCGGAAGTGACAATAATAGGCATCATGGTCTAAATGAAAACGTAGGTGATTTGAATGACATACCCATCAATGTCATCAAAACCATTGGAGCAATCTGGATGCCTCCTACAACTTGGAGGAATGTGTTTCACTTCATTAGAACTATGATACAATTGCTCCAGATGAAAGGAATATTTGGGGGTCTAACTTATAAACAACTTAGGAATTTTGAAGAGGTATTGAAGGAATTGAAAAATGAATTCTACACCATATCCTAGATGGTAACTTCTCACTCATTTTCCATTAAACAACTAGAGACCCAACTGGTCACATTGCCACTCATCTCAATCAAAGGTAAAAGAGAACATTGTCCAGTGACACCATGATTAACCCCAAGAATGATTTTTGAGCTTGAGGACTATGTCGTTCCGCGATTTCACATATGGCGCTTCTTGGGAGGCAACCCAATTTTTTAATTTTGTTTTTGTTACTTTTGAATAACGTGCATTGTGAGTTCAGGTTGTGAAGACGTCAAAAGATTGAAAAAGGAAACATAGGCAATGCAAAACCCCAACGGTGATCCACCAAAGTCATTATGTTGTCTAATCCTTGTCCACCTTTTGAGTGTGAATATATCAAAAAGTGTATAGTCAAGATCGGTGATCAGAACTCCAAAGGGAGATTTACCGAAGTGCACTATATGGACTCAAACGGGTATAGTAATTCTCTGTACATGTTCGGTGATGTTAGTTGAGATCGTTGAACTGCCTGATATAAAAAGGCCAAGGGTCATTTCAAATTTAAAAATAAAAAACCTTTGCGATTTGAGAGCCTTTTCAATTCCTTTCTCCTGCTTTGCATACTTTGTGTGTTTGTAAGTCTCTTGTGAGTATTTAGAAAGTTCGAAGAGTGTATTTTCTTGGAATTTGTATCAACCCAATTTCTATCCATCATTTTTCTCAATTTTTTTTTTAACATTAAGGTTGATTTTCACATTCTTGTTGATATTTTTGAGTTCAAGGTGCATCTAGGGTGTGGTTTTGAGCTGTTGAATTACTTTTGTGTGATTGATTTCAATAGGTGGCATCGTATTATATGATTTGAACTATGCCCATGAGATGTTTATTGTGAATATCTGTCAAAATGTGAGTTGTAATTATGTTGGTTAAACTGTGTAATTGAACTAATGAATATGTTGAGTCTAAGTCTAATTTAATGTGGGTGAAGTCTGAGCTACCCAATGAAGTCTCAATTACTCAGTGTTGACCCAATTGTATGATTTTTCCTAATGATAGACTTGGTGACTACTTTCTTAAGGGAAAACCATCAATTAATGCAACACTGAAAATATCTGGATGAAGTCTGAGTACCCATTGGAAGAAAAGGATATAGGTGGATTGTAATGTTTGGGGAAACTAGTATTTTTTGTGCATGTTGGATTAGATGTGAAAATTAGGTAATGGGCTAAACAGTTCAAGTTCGGCAGTCTTGTCTTAGCTGACCAACAATGTTAGTCAAATCACATAGTAAGAACTAGATCGCCTTCTGTAGCATAAGTATGACCTTGGGTACAATCCCATTTAGCGAGATTGTTTTAGTCTGCCGAACCCATTTAGCGAATCGTCGAGTAGGACAGGATATCACCCTCGATGCCTGTGTCTTTCCTTTTTGCACTTTCACTTTCAGCAGACTTGTCTTTGCCTACCTAAACCGACTCGATGAATCATCGAGTTTGCATTAACATTGCCTTTCTGCCTGAATCTCGAGTGAATTATTAGTTTCCATTTCATCGAGCTCACCATAATTCAGCAATCCTATTTGGCTATCCACCTTCCTGTTAGATGAGCCTTAGGAATATTTTTGTAATGGAATTCAATGTGCTTTCAATTTCAACAAACCTTCAAAAATCCTATGTTTGAATGTATGCTTTGTAGGTAATACCAAGAACTAAGGTAAAACAATTGGTTTCCTACTACACTAAACCGGATAGGGAACCTTTTCCTCTTCCTCCTCTATTAAATAAGCAAAAAGGGCATCTCTATTATGAGCCTTTGGAGTCCTGTCATGCCCAAACAACCAACCCTCAAACCCCTTCCAGCAGGGGTAAGAAAGAAAAGAAAAACATTGTTACAAAGCAAGTGAATATCCACTCAAAGTTGGTCTCGCCCCCACAAGATCATAATCATTCTTCTCGTGTTCTCCCAATAATAACTCCAAGGGCTTTGAATATGCTCAAGGAAGAAGGAGAACACACAATTTTGGAGGAACTTCGACTCCTAATTGAAGGAGTCATGAGTGATTACACAACCATATATGGAGGTATCAAATTTCATAAGTTGGAGCAGTTTACTAAAGCCAAACAACCTTATGTGACAAAGTGGGTGCATGTATTCTACGACGTTTATTCCAAATAGATGCCAAAGAAGAGAAAAGGCACAACATAACGACCCAGGGGTACCCCTTAGATGTAACAAGGCATATAAGACCTCGAGAGGCCTCATACAAGCCACTTAGCATATCATAACATAAAGTAATAGAAATGAGCGGGAATTAAAAGTTTTCAATACAATCGAAGTCTTTTATAAAAGAAAGCGGAAGTCTAACATGACATTGACTCCAACCATATAAACATAAGAATATAGAAATCTGGGGACACAATCTATACAATAGTCTCAAACAAAAGAGAAAGACATAAAGAGATAGGGTGATTCAATCCTCGAATACAATGAGTACTCACCAAAGCTTCACTTCACAATCCTCTAGGAACCTATCCACAAGTGTGTCAATCAGGAACGCCGGACCTTATATTTGATAAGAATGTAGGCAAGAGTATGTGTTAGTATAATCAAGTACTAAATATGATGGCTAGCGTAAAAGACATAACATAAACATTAGTCAACATATGACATAAAGCATAAGCATAATCAATCTATAATAAGCATCATAGTGACAGATAATACTTCCTTCAGTAACCTCATTTAATGTAACGACCTGGAAAATGGTAGGTTGAACTAGAGACTAAACGGGAGGGTCAACGTCAACGTACGTGTTAGACTCTGTAGTTAGGAGACCTTTCTAGGTTTGTATTGAGGGTTGCAAGGGCAAAGACCAAGGCTAAGGGGCAAGGCCTAATCCAAGAGGCCAAGGTTGCCCCAACCTTGGCCAAGCACTACCAAGGGCCATGACCACCTTTACGACTAGTGGTCATGACCACGATCTATAAAGGGGCTTATGGAGTCCCCTTAGGCATGTGGAAACCAAGGCTTTGAGGCCTAGCTACTGCCTAAGACCACGAGGGTCTTCACGACTAGTGGTGGCCACCATGAGCCGTGGTGCCACCCGTGGTGGGTGAGGAAGTGAATTCCCAAATGTGCCAAGCTAAGACTCCCCTTCACGAGCCACTTCACGGATCTTGGTCTTGACCACAGACCGTGGGAAGGCTTGTGGGGTTGCCTTAGCCACTTGGGAGGTTGGCATGATAGATGAGGCTACTGGTTAAGGGACCACGTGCACCACCATAAGGCATGGTCTTCTTGGCGGGCCGTCTAGGTGGTCGTAGTCCCTGGATGGGGCTGCCTAGTTGAGGGTCATTTGATAATTATTATTTAAATATTTAATTATTGGGGTCATTTTTAATTGTTTTATATCACATATATAAATGACTTTAAGTCTTTAAACTCCAATTTACTCCATTATTTCCAAGTACCCAAATCAAAACCCTAAAGTTCTTCCCCTCCCAAATATTTCTCTCTCTAGAAAACCTCCATTGAAGAAAAAGATCAAGGTCA
This sequence comes from Solanum bulbocastanum, assembly GCA_037074985.1. Taxonomy (NCBI): domain Eukaryota; kingdom Viridiplantae; phylum Streptophyta; class Magnoliopsida; order Solanales; family Solanaceae; genus Solanum; species Solanum bulbocastanum. Next base: position 41,486,397 of record CM073605.1, read on the forward strand.
AGTATAGGGGTCAAAGGGCAGCCTTTCTTATTCAATTTTGGGTGGAAATCTTAATAAGGTATGGAAGTTTTCATCCTTGGGTAGCTATCACCCAAGGATTCCCTTATAAGCTTTTATCTCATATCTAGAAATATCCAAATAGCTAGTGTTTCCACTCCACCCCATGGACTCCTTTCAAAGTTGCTTTTAAAGGTTGAATTATATTTGTTTATGAATGTATTACAAATTTTATATGATTTCAACTTGAATTCCTCAAGAATCCATGAGTTTCCCAATCCCTAGCTATGGTCTTTCTTTACACTATGAATGTTGTTTCAAGTTGGTCCAATTGATTTGATGTGAATTGATTATGATGTAATTGCATGATTCTAGTGTGATTCTATATATATAATTGATTAGCCTATGATTATTGGGTGAAATTGATGTGGCCTAGGGTTATCTCATGAAAGAGGCAAATTTGAGGGTTTAGATGTAACCTTCTAAGAATGATGAACTTCTTGATGAATTGCCTCAGATTAGATCACCTAGACATGAATTACTTATAAGTAAAGTTGTTCGACATGAACTAACTTGAATAGGTCTTACATGATGAATTATGACTAAAGTAGTATTGAGATTTAGTTTACTTGATACCATATGACTATGATTGAGTAAGAATGAAGCATGTTGTTAGTTTATCTTGAGAGTTATTTTGCATGATTACCATGTGAGGTGTTGCTTGAGAGTAATGCTCATAATATGAAGATGACTCCTAGGGCTTTAATGGTAAAAGCTAATATGAATAAGTTAAGTATGTTAAAGATTAAAGTAGGAAGCTATTATGTATGTTAAATTGTATATGGCATTGTTGTCAAAGGACTTCACCCACATGACCTATAATATGAGTATTTGAGTTAATGCATGGAATGAATGTTGTACTTGAGTTATGACCATATCTATGTCTCATGTGGTGAATGCTAGATATTTTGACTTAACATGACCTTAAATGCAAAATATGAGGGGTATGCAAGATTAAGATGTTATGTGCATGTCTTATTAACACTTAAAAAGTGAAGTGTCTGTGATGATAATGTTATTGTTGTGTCGTTGGAATGGCAATCACACACACACACACCCCATTCATGAACATGACTATGATGTGACTAAGGTGTTGTTGCGAAGGCTAATTGTCATCTACACTTTCACACATGACTATGCATGAAGTATGTATGTATGTTTATGTTAAGCTTGTTATGTTGATTAAAAGGTCATTCTCATGAACACACTATGAATATGATATGAAAGGTTTACTCACATATTAATGATTCTAAGGTTGAAAGGACATTCTCAACTAATGAATCTATGAACTATTATAATATTATGTTGGTTGGAGAGCCTAGTGCATTCTTTCATGAACCTGAACTTATGTAAAGACTTATTATCAATTTTTAGGGATTTTTTCTTAGAACCGAGTGGATATGAGTAAGAGATGGGTTCCTTCACGCTAGTAGTTGGGTTCCTAATACAGTTTATCTCATGAGATGGAAAGCTCCACCTTAGTAGTTAGGGCTTCTAGTAGCAATCTCCATATCCCATAACTATGTGCCCACATAGGTCTTTAGCTAGTGGATCCACCTAAAAGCTAAAATGAACGTTCTACCTTAGGCAAGTAGGATACCTCTTTTCGGTGTGGGGGTAGAACACCGGATTCCATGTATCTCACATGGTCTACGTCGGTTAAGGCTATTGTCCCTATATGAAAAGAATATGAATTATGATAAGAACATATGTTATGTATTATGGTTCCTCAAGAGGTTCTAATTAGTATGAGCGGGGGTATGGTACTTCATTCATGCATTGCACAAGTAGACTTTGAGAGTGGGCATGGTATGTGTCATTTATGATATGATGATTATGAGTTAATGTATGCTTTATATGAATGATGAACATAAACTACACTTATGACTTCTTAATGAGCTTTAGTTTGTGTGAGTGAGGGTATGGGACTTCACTTATACATTGCACAAGTAGACTTAAAAAGGGGTTATGATGTGGTTTTCCTTATGCTATGAAGATATATGAATTTATGTATGCATGATAAAGTTTGTGTGGAGTATGCATTATGTTGTGTTGGAGTCTATGCTTGTGAATATAATGATATCCTTTATGTTATGATGGATTGTGCATGGTTTGTCTTATGAGCTACATTCTCCAACTATTTAAAAGATTATGTTCAAAAGTGGCATATAGCATCGCTCCAAACTAAATGTCCCTTTTATGCATGCTTTAAGGATTTTCTATGCATGGCTTCCATAGTACATTTTGTGCTAACCCATATTTTTACATTTTCTATAAGTGTAGGGTTTGGTGATATTGGATTCTACCCTTGTAGCTAGGACTATAGTAGAACAAGAAGAAGAAGATTGATTCCTCATAGTATTCTAGGGCTTGACCATATGTCCTTTATGTCTTTCCTTTATGTTTTAGACTTTTTCATAACGATTGTGTCCCTTTCCCTATGATTGTATTCAAGAGTTTTAATTCAAATGTTATAGATGGTTTGAGACATAGTATCTTAGACTCTCTCTTATTATTTGAAAGACTTTGATTGTAAAGGAACTTTTAAATTTTCCACATTTTTCCCTATGTTCTTATGTCATGGTATGATAAGGGCTTGTATAAGACCCCTTCGGGATCAAGTACGCCATGTTACGTCTAGAGGGTACCCCTGGGTTTTGACAAACTTGGTATCAGATCATAAGGTTTTAGGATTATTTTAGGATGTCTTAAACCACATCTAGTAGAGTTTTGTTCATAAATGCGAAGCGCGCCACATTTTATGAATAAGAGGCTATCAGATGTTAGGAAAACATCACTTCTTGATTCTCTAAGACGTGCCCTAGATTTTAGTCTTACTAGGTCTTTCTCCTAATATGTGCCCTATGATTTTTAGGATATGACTACTTCAAGGGCTCACGTTGAAAGGATTGAGGAACACAAAGTGGAGCAAGAGGTTCCTCTCCAAGCTCCTATTGTCCCTATAGGGGAGTATGCGTCTAATGAGCAAATTAGGTATAGTTTTCTATTGTTAAATCAAGTTGGGATAAAGATTTCGGAATTCTATGGGTCAAAGATAGAGGAAGATCCTCTAGAGTTTATAGTTGAGATCTCTAAGGTGTTGAACATTGTAAGAGTAACTCCGGTAGAGAAGGTGGAATGGACCTCTTACCAATTGAAGGATGTTTCTCTAGTATGGTTTAGTCAATGGAAAGGAGCGAGGTCGGTAGAAGCAGGCCCATGGAATGGGAAAGATTTAAGAATGTCTTTATTGATAGGTTTTACCCTTTAGAAATGAGAGAGGCTAAGATACTTGAGTTTATTAACCTTTGCCAAGGTAGGATGAGTGTTAAGGAGTATGCTCAAGTATTCACTAAGTTGTCAAGATATGCTCCATCTATAGTGGCCAACCCTAGGATGAAGATGAATAAGTTTGTGTTGGGTGTATCCAACTTGATAGTAAAATAATGTAGTATTGCTATGCTTAAGAATGATATGAACATTCATTGTCTTATGATCCATGATCAATTGTTTGAAAGGGAGAAGCTTGAAGTGAGGTCTAAAGGAACAGAGAGGTACAAAGTTGATGATGATGGCCCCTCTCAAGAAAGATTTTATGGTCAAAATTCTTCCAAGATTCCCCCAAAGTTTGACCAAAAGAGCGTGTCTACCCTAAAATCTCAAGGAGTGAGTGGTAGTGGATCTTATGTGATTAAGACTACTTGTGCTAGGTGTGGAAAAATGCATAATGGTAAGTGTCTAGGTGGCATGTATGAAGGGTTTTTATGGTTGAGGTAAGATTGATCACAAAATGAGAGATCGTCTGGTGCTTAAGGCTAGAGGAAGAGAAGGTAAGCAAGTTCCTCTTAAGGGTTCTGGTAAGTGTTTCATGCTTTATTAGATTCCAATATTACTTGTCTTTTGTGACTTAATATGCTAGACCTTGACATGCTTAGAGGGTAAGGCCATGGAGTGTCCTTGATGTCCATGATTTGGATTGGCTTGGAATTCTCACCTTGATAAGTACATTGAGTTTGGGAAGATTAGTCCCGATTTTGTAGGCTCATATGAAATCTTGAGTGGAGTTAGTGAGGTTAAGATGCATTGTTGTTAGACCTCAAGTGGTTTTTAGAACCCGGCAAGGTTATTATGAGTTTCGGCTACATTTTTGGGGATTGGTTGAAAGAAGTGGTAATTGAGGTTTTAGTAGGGGCCTTACTCCCAAGGGGGGGATAGTAGATATCAAGATTTTGAGAGTCCCTATATCCTCATCTCATTCTTCTACTCCTATTCTATCTTGAGACAAAGATTTCCTTATAACTTGTTTTAATTTGGAGTCATGTGGGATGTAGGTGTTTCCATGATCTCCTTATGTTATGCATGTTCTTGAAGATTCATGTTTAGTATGAAATGAGTTTTCATGATTTATATGTTCCTCATGTTGTTGTGCATTTTAGAATGGTGATTGCATATGTGACTTCATGAGATGAGTTGATGAACATGCTATGTTATGCTTTTGATGAAATTGTGTATGAGCTCCATGAAAGTAAGTTGAACATGTTGTGACTAGGAGATAGCAGTTCCTGCTTGAACATGGCTAGTTATTGAAATTCTTGCATAATGAGTTCGTAGATGTAGTTCCTACTTCTTTATGTTGCTTTGAGCTTATTGTTGTGGAGTTGATGTTTCCTCCTATGATTTGTGCATTTTATTGATGTATCATGCATGATGGGCTGCTAGTCTTGAGTAGTTATTCCTTAAAGGGTTTAAAGTGTCATTTGAGGATGAATGTTCCTAAGGGGGAGAAAATGTAACGGCTCAAAAAATGGTAGGTTTAACAAGAGCCTAAATAGGAGGGTCAACGTCAAGGTACGTGTTAGACTCCACAGTTAGGAGACCTTTCTAGGATTGTATTGAGGGTTACAAGGGTAAGGGCCAAGACTAAGGGGCAAGGCATAAGCCACAGGCCAAGGCTGCCCTAACTTTTGCCAAGCACTGGCAAGGACCACGACCACCTTCACGACCAGTGGTTATGACCACAGTCTATGAAGGGGCTCGTGGAGTCCCCTTAGGCATGTGGAAACCAAGGACTTGAGGCCTAGTTATTGCCCCAATACAATAAGGGTCTTCATGACCCGTGGTGCCACCAGTGGTTGGTGAGGCAGCGCACTCCCAAAAGTGCCAAGCCTAGGCTCCCCTTCACGAGCCACTTCATGGCTTATGGTCTTGACCACAGACCATGGGAAGGCTCATGGGGTTGCCTTAGCCACTTGGGAGGTTGGCATGATAGAGGATGCTACTTGTTAAGGGACCACAGGCACCACCACAAGCCGTGGTCCCCTTGACGGGCCGTCTAGGTGGCCGTAGTCCCTGGACGGGGCAGCCTAGTCGAGGGTCATTTGGTAATTTATTATTTAAATATTTAATTAATGGGGTCATTTTTAATTGTTTATATTACATATATAAATGGTTTTATGTTTTTAAACACCTATTTACTCCATTATTTCCAAATACCCAAATAAAAACCCCAAAGTTCTTCCCCTTATAAATATTTCTCTCTCTAGAAAAGCTCAATTGAAGAAAAAGATCAAGGCCAAGTCTAGGGTTCAAGGGGAAGCCTTTATTCTTCAAATTTATGTGGTAATCTTAATAATGTATGGAAGTTTTCATCCTTGGGTAGCTGTCACCCAAGGAGTCCCTTCAAAAGCTTTTCTCTCAATTCTAGAAATCTCCAAATAGCTAGGGTTTCAACTCAACCGCATGGATTCATTTCAAAGTTTCTTTTAAAGGTTGAATTATATTTTTTAATGAATGTATTATGGATTTTATATGATTTTAACCTGAATTCCTCAAGAATCCATGACTTCCCCAATCCTAGCTATGGTGCTTCTTTAAATTATGAATATTGTTTCAAGTTGGTCCAATTGATTGGATGTGAGTTGACTATGATGTAATTGCAATATTTTAGTATGATTCTATATGTATACTTGATTAACCTATGATTATAGGGTGAAATTGATGTGGCCTCGGGTTATGTCATGAAAGAAGCAAATTGAGGGTTTACATGTGACCTTATAAGAATGATGAACTTCATGATGAATTGCCTTTGATTAGATGAGCTAGACATAAATTGCTTATAAGTAAAGCTTGTAGACAGCAAATAACTTGATTAGATCTTAAGTGATGAATCATGATTGAAGTAGTATTGAGATTTAGTTTACTTGATGCTATATGACTATGATTGAGTAAGAATGAAGAATTTGGTTATTTTACCTTGAGAGTTAGGTTTACATGATGACCATGTGAGGTGTTTCTTGAGATTAATGCTCATAATATGAAGATGACTCGTAGGGCTTTAATGGTAAAAGCTAATATGAATAAGTTAAGGATGTTAAAGCTTAAAGAAGGAAGCTATTATGTATGTTGAATTGTATGTGGCATTGTTGTCAAAGGTCTTCACCCACATGACCTATAATATGAGTATATGAGTTTATGCATGGAATGAATGTTGTACTTGAGTTATGGTTATATCTATGTGTCATATGGTGAATATTAGATATGTTGACTTAACATGATCCTCGAATGCAAGATATGAGGGGTATGCATGATTAAGATGTTATGTGCATGTCTTATTAACACTTAAGTTTATACATGGAATGAATGTTGTTTTTGTGTTATTTAAAGGACAATCACACACACACACCCTATGCATGAACATGACTATGATGTGTCTAAGGTGTTGTTGAAAGGCTAATTCTCATGTGAACCCTCACACATGACTATGAATGAAGTATGTATGTATGTTTAGGATAAGCTTTTTGTGTTCATTAAAAGACCATTCTCATGAACACACTATGAATATGATGTGAAAGGTTTACTCACATATTAATGATTCTAAGGTTGAAAGGACATTCTCACCTAATGATCTATGAGCTATTATGATATTATGTTGTTTTGACTTCCTAGTGCATTCTTTCATGAATATGAACTTAAGTAAAGACTTAATATGAATTTAAAGGGAATTATGCCTAGAATAAGGTGGATATGAGTATAAGATGGGTTCTGTTACAATTGTAGTTGGTTTCCTAATATGGTTATCTCATGAGGTGGAAACCTCCACGTTAGTAGTTAGGGTTTCCAGTAGCAATCTCCATATCCCATAACTATGTGCCCACATAGGTCTTTAGCTAGTGGATCCACCTAAAAGCTAAAATGAACGTTCTACCTTAGGCAAGTAGGACACCTCTTTTTGGTGTGGGGGTAGAACATCGGATTCCATGTAGCTCACATGGTCTATGTCCGTTAAGGATATTGTCCCTATATGATAAGAATATAAATTATGACAAGAACATGAGTTATGTATTATGGTTCCTCAAGAGGATTTACTTAGTATGAGTAATGGTATGGGACTTCATCCATGCATTGCACAAGTAGACTTTTGAGAGTGGTCATGGTATGTCTCTCTTATGATATGATGATTATGAGTTGATGTATGCTTTATATGAATTATGAACATGAACTATACTTATTACTTCTTAATGAGCTTTACTTAGTGTGAGTGGGGGTATAGGACATCACTTATACATTGCTCAAGCAGACTTATAAAGGGGTTATGATGTGGTTTCCTTTTGCTATGAAGATATATGAATTTATGTATGCATGATATGGATTGTTTCTATGAGTGTTGGCTATGGATAAGGTTAAGGTATGTTATGCACAATTATGGTGGCCTAAACGTGAGACTTAGTTTAGATAGGATTACGAGATCCTATCTATGCCTTGCACAAGTGTAGCTTAGGGTTGCTTATGTGATATTTCTATTATGACGATATGAACTTGGTGTGTAATTATGCATGTGAATTATGTCTTGTGAAGATTGGAGTATGCATTATGTTGTGTTGGAGACTATGCGTGTGATTATAATGATATTCTTTATGTTATGATGAATTGTGCATGGTTTTTCTTATGAGCTACATTCTCCAACTATATCAAAGATGATGTTCAAAAGTGACATATAACATGGTTCAAAAAAAATGTCCCTTTTATGCATGTTTAAGGATTTTCTATGCATGGCTTCCATACTTAGTACATTTTGTGCTAACCCATATTTCTACATTTTCTATAAGTGTAGGGTTGGTGATATTGTATTCTACCCTCGTGTCTAGGACTATAGTAGATCAAGAAGAAGAAGATTGGCGAGTCCTCATAGTATTCGAGGGCTTGACCATATGTCCTTTATGTCTTTCCTTTATGTTTTAGACTTTTTCGTAAGGGCTGTGTCCCTAAGAATGTATTCAAGAGTTTTAATTCAAATTTTATAGATGTTTTGAGACATAGTGTCGTAGACTCTCTCTTATTATTTGAAAGACTTCGATTGTAAAGGAAGTTTTAAATTTTTTGCAATTTTCCCTATGTTCTTATGTCATGTTATGCTAAGGGCTTGTATGAGACCCCTTTGGGGTCAAGTATGCCATGTTATGTCTAGGGGGTACTCTTGGGTCGTGACATTTAACCTTAGCCAAGGCTTAGTGCATCTGTCTCTAGTCAAGCTTACATCATGGAAGGCATATCTAGCAACACTCCAAGTCAATCAACTTCATAATATAATCTCATTTGTCATACTTACATTCAATTACGTGGGGATTCACCTCAATGCCTAGTTCATAAAGGCTATTGGGTATTCGCCTCTTGCCTTACTTACTTATAGATTGCGGGTACACGCCTCCATAACCTCATCATATGATGTGGGTACTTACCTCTATATAATTTCATAAGGAGCATGGGTACTCACCTCCATGTTCATTCATCATATTAAGAACTTGGGGACTCACCTCTTGTTCAAGTCTAAGGAGTTTGAGAAATCACCTGATATCCTTACAGATGTAAGTCAAGTGTTATTGCCTCTAGCCTTATAATTTATTAAGCATTGTAGTATATATTCATTTTAGATGAGAAATCCTTTCAACCTAAAATCATTCATATGAGTAAACCTTTCACATTCATTCTATCATGCTTATCAATTCATTAGGGGAAGCATCCCTTCCACATCATAACATTAATCAATCAACAATTCATAGCCCAGGCTTTACTCTCAAAGCACTACATCTCATGATCATCATCAATGCTCTACTCTCAAGAAATTAACATCATATTCATCATATATGCTCCAATCTACATCAATTCTAGTCATAAATCATCAATCTTACAAGGGGATATCTAACCCATAGAGTTTCCCTCGCATGGCATCAAACCCAACGTTTCAATTCAAGCCTAAAATCATAGGATAGGCATGGGTTCATGAAATTTCATCCTAAATACATGAAATTCTATCAGTTCAATCATAAACAATTACAATCCACTCAATTGGATCAGCATTCATTATAACCCACAACAATGCAAGAAACCCTAACTAGAATTAGGGAAATACTTCTTCAAATTGTGGAATTCTAGGGGACACCATGGGAGGAAGGATCCCATGGATGAAAATCCATCATACCTTGATTACAAAGCCCACAAATGCTTGAGCATTAGAGAATTGTCCTTGGCCCTAGATTGAACTCTTTCTTCTTCTTGAAATTCTAAAGAGAGAAATATTTGGGAGGAAGCTCTTAGGTTTTCTTTTGGTTCTTGAGAGAATGACTTCAATTGGGGGAAATTTAGGAATATAATTCTTATATATTTTTCCTAGGTTAAGAGCAAAATGACGTAGTATCGCCTTAAGAAAACTACGAAAAGACATTAAAGACCTCAACTTAAAAATCTACAGGTTTTCACGCTGATGCTCGCCAAAGGAACTTGGCGAATCGCCAAATAGACCTTTGGCTTGCCTAAATTTACAGCAGCTACCTCAAGGAAACAGGTCAATTAGGTGATAGGGTGGATAATTAGGCGATGCGCCGATTGGAACGGTGAGCCCCAACTTGGCTCGTCAAAATTTACAGTACTGTGGGCTTCCTAGGCTATCCACTAGGCGATGGAATTGCTACTTGGCAGATTGCAAAGCAACTTTTGTGACCACACTGCCTCGCCAAGTTGGCTTTGGGCTGAAACATGTTTTATTTCAATAATTTCTTGGGCCTTTTAGGGTCTTGCCCTCTTCCATGGCATGTTACCCCCACACACTTAGCCCTAGTTTAGTTTGCTAGGTTCCAGGGTGTTACACACAGCCTCAAACACAGTAGATGAAGTTGAAGTGTGGGGAAAGATGATTCAGTGCCATGCCAATGATATTAATACCGTATCATGCACCCCAGATACTTATATTGATAAATACAAGACCGGATTACCAAGTATCTATTATTAGTTTGGATTTATTAGTAGTAACATCATGCCATTTCAAGATGAATCAACACTCTGACATCCAATGGTAGTTTATAATTAAGAATGAAAAGATCTATATAGGTGCCATTATTAAAGAAGAGATACTTCTCTAGGACAGGCAAGAGCAGACCTCTCTCCCCTTCTCGGTGCGCACTATATAGTTATGTGAGAGATCGGGAGTTCCCTTTTATGGGTAGACAGATGTGAGGATCACACCGACTTCTTCCAGTGACATTCAGAGTTTTGAGGCTTAGTACTCGCGAGATGATGTGGCTCAGAGGTAATATGCCCAAATTACACCTCCCTAAAGAAGTATAAGCGGTTGTTGTCAAATAAAGAACCTACCTTTAGGTTAGGGTCGATCTCACGAGAAATATGTTCTAGATATAGGCTAATTTATGGTTATTTATAATTTTAGTCAAATTAGTTCTGTAAAAAGGGGGGATTTGTAAAAAGCATAATTGTTGATTAATTTGTAGTAACAAGGAACAAGTAAGCAAAATTCATAATTTGTGATATCAATATGAGATGATTAAGGGCATATGTGTTCCCCAAAAGTTCTTAATCCAGTAATCCAAATAATAGTAACCCTATCCTAGTGTCAACATGAAAAGTAGGTAAGTTAGGTATCTCCTAAGTGATTGGTCATCCAAGTAGGGAATTTTACCACACAACTTGGTTAGTCTACAGGTGTACTCTTTACTTACCCTTACCCTTGACCCCAGATTAGCCCTCGCGGTAGGTGGGTGAGGCTATTAGATAGCGGATTATCACGCTAAATTTGTATTGTTCAATCTCTTTCTCATTTATTACTTCTTGGTCGAGCAATTATGAATGAGGTGAGTTCTAACATTGTGCACTGTTAACAACATTCAAAACGAAGGGATTAACAATATATGCATAAACACTAGTTTAGAAATACTTAATTATTAGTTTTATGTTGTCAATTACTTATGTTTACCATAACCTTAGTTGTGGATTTTGTTATTCATGCTTGAACTAACACAGTTCATATTAGGGTTTGAAATATAAATCCTGAACTTACAATTAGAATAGCTAAAATCTGGAATCTTGAATTGAAACACAAATGCAAATTGCATAAACTAAACTTTAAGAATTAAATTCCAAAAATGTTTGCAAAATAGTCCCCAAAGCCGAAATCAAAGTTTCACAAAAAGTCTAAAACCCCAAAAACGAAAATTACAACTAATATTTATAGAAAATAAATCCTAAACCAAGTAGGAAAAGGAATTTTAAGAAATTCCGTTTTGGGCAGTGTCTTCTACGGCTAGTCACCCATAGTCCATCGATGGAACAATGGTTCGTAGGTGCAACTGTTACTCAACAGTTGGTAAACAATCTTGTGGACAGTAATAAAGGGTATGACCTACAATCTGTAGATCTAATCTCGGTCCATCATGTGCATTAATTGTTCAAGTATTGGAACTCATCTTCTCTGAAGTCATCGACGATACCTTAACGACAGTCTATCACTAGACTCAAGACTCGTTAGTAGCTTCCGCAGTTCCACCCTTAGTCATACTTCCTTGAACTCTTAATCCACGACTCCACCTTCGACTCGTCAACTAAATGAAGGCTCATAGGTGGGCTCGTCTGATGCCAATTTCTTACTACTTCACACAATTTCAACACCATCTTCTCTAAACCTATTTCTTGCAAAGTTAGATCAAACTTCCATTGCATTTAATAACAAAATTCCTAAGAATCATGTAAAACTCCAAGTATAAAACATAAAAAATATCGTAAACTCACGGTACATGAATAACGTCAACTAAAATAGTTTCTTGTGCTCAATCAACATAACAAACTCTAAACGATACTAATGTAGAGGCAATACACAAACTCAAGCAATCACATGACATTTTCTAAAAATCAGCCTCTTTAACTATTTTTAGAACAGTGCAAAAACTTTTATTCAGACTTGGGAAGCTAACTCATTTGGATCAATTTATGACACATGCATACCAATAAACACATTCATAAACACAGACAACAATCAACAAGATACTAATATTTTAACAATGAAACTTGTGCCCTTACCACAAAGAAATCTCTTTTTCATGCACAATTTGATGTTTTAGTTAGGGACTTGATAAACACTCACACTCAAAAAGGAATTCAACTATAGTTGGTGCTCAATGCCATACACTTGCCCTTATTTTCTAGGCATTAACTATTCACAGTGATTACTTAGGATCACTGTAAGACTTTTTAAGCTTGTAACATAGTCTTAGGGTCAAGTGTGGTATATTTGGATATTAAGTGACTTTTCTGCCCTCTTTGTCAATACATTGGCTATTTTACCTCTTTTACAACCAATTCTATCCTTTTCTTGTTTCTACTCTTCTCCATATGATTTATTTAAGCACGGGTGTGACTTTGACTTGACATTCTTTGTTTCATCTTTTCTTTACCTTTTTAATCAACCATTAATATTCTTTTATTTCTTTTTGTTTTGTCACATCATTCTTCTATAACATTTTTGCTCATCTTTTCTTTCTCTACAAACAAGTCTTTTCATACCATTTGTTTTGTTGTTTATCTTCACAATAGCCACCCTCAACTTATGTATTTTGCATGAGTTGAGGTTCACAATATCGTACGGAGGCTTTGGGCAATACTCAAGTCAAACTTCTGACGTAGCCACGCTCAACTTAGGCTTTTAACCTAAGTTGAGGTACACAATATCCAAGGAGGAACCATGAACCAGGGCCACACAAATTTACAGGGAAGGTTAGTTTGGTGTATTGAAAACAATGTTATTCATTTGGCTCAAACATTTAGATCAAGAGGAGCATTAATTTTTTTTGGGTTGGTTGCTTTTAGGCATAAATGAACTCATTATCAATAATGACCTATGATCATTTCCTAATTTCCAATCTAAATCATCTTAGCAAGACAAACCGGACAAGTTCAAGATTGGCACAAACTATATAAATGTAGAAAACCACCTCACACACACATGGCACCTTATTTCATTATCAAATCATTAAAGCATCTGGTTCAAGTTATACCTTAAGTAATGCTATCATAGCAGTTCCTATCATGTCGTAAAAAGATCTAACACATTCAACTCATCAAGCACACAAATTTAGTACATTGTAAATGTCACGCCCTGAGGCTACCCGCTTTATGTAACACGGGACCTAGGATCACGAGTGACCCCCAAGATAACCCTGAAGCTAGCTTATAATAAGCATACTTAAAAAAATATCTAAGGAAACATGAACTAATACGGAAGCTAATTCAATTGATAAGTGAAAGTGGGGAATACCCATCTAGTATAAAGCTATCAAAAATTATTAAGTGTTCCATACAACAGAATGATAAACTTAACAAGTAAAGCTGATTCAATTACTATGTCTGAAAAGCCTTTACTGACTAGAGTATCTTGGACATGCCCCCAGCTAACCCTAGCAAAACTGAAAACTGAATAGAAGACTACAAATGAAAAGCAAGTCTGTTGTCCTCGAAGTATGAGGACTTACGACTGAAGCGACTGAATAAGGATTGAGAATCAATCTATACGTGTTCTGGATGCTGAGTGCATGAACCTATATCATAAAAGGATGTTGCGCAGAGTATGCGTCAGTACTTGGAATGTACAGAGCATGCAGGACTATATAATTGATGAACAAAATATATAGGCTAAACAAAGCATAACTGACCAATGATATAGTTTGAACAAAACATAAATGCTGAAATATAACAGAAAACTGAGCTAAATGTAATGACCAAGTACTAATCATGAACATAACATGCTAAGACTAAATATTGACATATAAAGTGAAAACGTGGTAAAATGCACTAGAGTCTGACTGTGGGAGCTACTATTAGCTGAAATGAAACCACGTGAGCAAAACATGTAGTCCAGTGTATGCACCTTATTGTGAGGACCCAATATACCTTGTCAGGGGTATAAAGGAATGACTTGCGTGATCACTATATCTGATGCCCAACAGAGGGGACATATAAACCTACAGGGGTGTGTAGATCTTAGGACTATGTTGGGTATGATGAATGCTAGTCCAACCCGGTACTAAGTCTACTCCCACTGGATATGAATGTGACTGAAATGTAACTGAAATATGAATAGCTCAAAATACTTACATGCTAACTGGGAATGCAAAATTTATGTACTTATAATGTAACATTCAAAGCCTGGAGCATGATTATATGTTTAACTGACCTAGAAAGTATAGTTCATGAACTAAGACAAATCATATAAACTAGGGTTCTGAGTTTCATGCATGGCACTAATCAAACTTTCCAAGAAAACAAACTAATTTGATTTAGGAAACTACAACACCTAAATCACAACAATTGTCTAAGGTTTTAGAAATCCTAGGTCTAAACAAGATATGGAGAATCAAGAATCAAACTGAATTCTAGGGACCTAGTGGATGAAAGGAACCTACTAGTTATATCCCACATACCTAGTGACAAAATTAACAGAAAAATCCTTTGGATTTTGGAGCTGAACTGAAGAAAATCTCTAGGTTGTTCTTGAGGGGTGGGTCGACTCTTTCTCCTCTTTTGCTATAAGTTTTGGTGAATTTAGGTTAACAATCGTTTAGGGTAATATCTGACTAGAATATTAGGCGAAAATTGAGTAAAACGACGTAGTTTAGGGATAAAATAATTAGGAAAAGGCCCAATTATCCCTAAGCTAAAAGTTGACCCACGACCTATGAGACCCGATTGACAGACCGTGGACAGACCTACGATCCATTTTGTACAACCATCCATCGTGGTCTGGAAGCTAAAAGATGGGGTGTGAACTGCAGACTTCAGGTCACGGGTCATGATTTTTTTGGGATTTCTAGGTGGCCAACCTACGTAAAACACCTACCGTCTTGGTCCCACCCATGGGTCGTGGGTGGCCTTTATCGATGGCACATGCAAGTTTTGAAAATTTGTTGTTTGGCACTTTCTAGAATCTAGGTTGTTGCAGTACAGGATTGAGGGGCGTCAATTGTAACGTTCCGCTACTAGAAAGACTTAAAATTAGAAAGAAACCGATTTTGGAAATAATCAAATTTGGAAAGTTTGATAAAGTTAAGCCAATTATGAGTTTTAGGTAAAGTTCAAACAACCATAACTCCTAGCTCAGAATGTGTTAGGTGTGCTGCTAGATACCGTAGGGAAGATCTTTGAATTATCTTTCCAACTCCACCGAGTTTGCTCAATTTCAAGTTCATAGTTTGTCCATTTGAAGTTGGGCTGTCTAGATAAGGAAAGTCAAAATTGGATTTTATAAGGGTATTATGGTCTTTTCACTTCCTAATTAATTAAATTCATTTTTGGTAATTAAGTTGGGGTCTAAAATGATTGGATTCAATTTACGCTTCAAAAAAATAAGTTAGGGTGTTGAGAGAAGAGAAAGAAGAGGAGAAAAGAGGAGAAGAAGCTTAGAATCATTGCATTCATAGAGATTTGCTTATGGATTTCACCAAGGGTTGATCCCTATGAGGTATGTGAGATCACATAGAATTGATTTCGTTCACCCATGCGCCAATCATGATTTTATTCAGCGGAAATAATGTTTGGCAAGTATAGAAATTGAGTTGATGTATTTGTTGGAGTTGGTATTGGGTTCTTGATTGTTGAAGATTTTTGAGGAGTTCTTGATTTAAATTCATGAAATTAGATGTTGTTTTGAGTATACTCTTCCATATTTTGTTTATGTATTCGAATCTTAGTATTTGGGGAAAGAACCAACTGAATCTAGAAGGTTTAGAGTTGAAAAAAAAGCAAGAAAATTTGGCGATTTTCTTGGCAAGGGTCTAGAGCACTGCGCCTGCCAGAGTGCCTCACTTTTGGGTCAGTAGTTTGGGCTCTGGGGTGCCATGCTAGCTAGTGCACCCAACCCAGGTTATGAAACTTCTTTCAGTTTCAGTTCCCTTGAAACCTATCTATGTTTTCTAGTTGATTTCTACACTCTGAGGTACATCTAAACAACATAAAATCATCCATAACATGAGTTCATGAGCCTTGAATTTATAATTCAATTCAAAGAAAGTTATGAGTCAAGTCAAGAGAAGTTCATAGAGTCTCAAAAGTCTTATATAAATGTTTTAACTTTTTTTTTAAGACTTGAGTTTTGAGTTGAGTAAAGACTAAAGATAGAAGTTCATTTCTTCAAATGAGTATATCGGGACTATGTATTCCCAAAGATTAAGTGTTTTCACATTTAAACAAGAAAGGAAACACCGATTTCCAATAAAGCCTATGAGTTAGTTTTTAGTAGAGAACAAATGCTTTCACAATTAAGCAAGAGAAGAAACTTTGATTTCCAAGAGAGACTTTGAGCTACGTTTTGTGCAATTTTCTCAAACCACAGAAATAATTTATGTTTTTAAACATATGAGCTAGTATCTTTTGGGAGTAGTACTGACCACCGATATGGAGGAGAGTTCAGACAACTCCCAGCCCATATAAGCTATGTAGCCATCATGGGTTGAAAAAGGGTCATACTATTCCTTAGTGCTTTTTAGCATAGACTAGTGGGTCCACTTAGTAGTTAGGTTCTATGCCCCTGGCAAGGTATAGGATGACCCTGGCAGCGTGAGGAAAAACACTTTGTCATCACATAGCTCTTAAGTGATGGTTGTAGGTTAGAGAAACTCCCATAGAAGTATTTTTTTAATCTTATATACACAAAGTTATTTGTATTTTTATATACATTCAGAGTTTACATTGTATCTTTGCATACATACAGAGTTACTATTGTATTTTGAAATATACTGATTTTTAATACATGTTTTAAAAGCTTTTCATTATACTGCTCTTATATTATCGCTTTATATTGAAATGTGTTAAGTTGAGTTGTTATAAGCCCAGGTATGTTCTTCCAGTTCCTTTCAAGCTTATTTCTTGTTTTAGTATTCCTCTCGCATGCTCGTACATTCAATGTACTGACGGCATTTGGCCTGCATTGTTGTTATGATGCAAATACTGTTAACCAGGAGTAACATCCAGTGATTCATTGATTCTAGTTGAGCTTCAAAGTTGTTGTGAACCTCCTTTCTTTTGGAAGACCCCTTTTTGCTGCTTTGTAGTTAGTTTATTAGGATGTTGAAAGGTCTTGTCCCGACGTCTATCTTAGTTGTTAGAGGAGTCATAGACAGTTAGTTTGATGTTAGTTCTCAAGTCTTTCTATTTTAGTTATGCTTGAGACTTGAGTTGCCACTATGGCCAACGAATCTTTAATTATAATACATTCTCAGTTATCTTTGAGTTTTCACTTTACTTTTTTATTGTGTTTTATCATGTGTAAGTCTTCCACTGGGTAGTAATCCAGGCCAAGGTTTCGCTTGGGGCCAACAATGGTTTTTGAGTGCTTTTCCCACCCAGGGTATAGGCTCAGGGTGTGACAAACTTGGTATCAGAGCCTAGAGTTCAAGAGTCCTAAGAAATCAATAAAGACATGTCTGTAGAGTTCTAGTTATCGGTGTGAAGCACCACATCTATAATTAGGAGGCTTCAACATTTTAGGACTATCTCACTTCTTTCATACTTATTTCGTGCAATAGAGTGTATCTCTATAAAAGTCTCTTTTCAACACTTAATTGCGCGTGTCTTTCAAATTTTGCCTCCACGAAGAGTTGTCAAAGGTTGTCTAACTAGAAGGAATATTGAACCACAGGAACAAGGGGTACCTAATGCACCAGAAGTGCAAACCGTGGAGAGGTCACCAATGTTGAGTTCTATAAGGCCATTCGGATGTTGAGCCAAGTTGTGACCAACCAGGTTAGGCAACAGAGAAAGAATCAGCGAGAAGTGGCTGATACATCTAAATTCCATGAGTTCTTAAGGATGAATCCTCCAAGCTTCACATATTCAATTGTCACTGAGGAGCCGAAAAACTTTGTTGAAGAACTTTAGAAGGTTTTTGAGATTATTCACGTTGCTGATACTAAGAGGGTGGAACTAGTTGGATACTAAATGAAAGGTGTCTTTACAATCTGGTTTGATCAATGGAAGAAAAACCGAGATGATGGTGCACCAATGGTGAGTTGGGCTTTGTTTGAGGAGGCCTTCTTGGGGCGTTTCTTTCCCCTGAGAACTTAGAGAAGCGAAGGTATGAGAGTTCCTCACCCTTAAGCAGATTTCTTTGAGCGTTCATGAGTACCGTCTTAAGTTCACATAAATTTCCCGCTATTCACTCAAAATGGTTGCTGACATAAGGAGCAAGATGAGTTTATTAGTTGTTGGCTTGTCTCATCTATCAAGCAAGGAAAGCAAGGCATCTTTGTTGATAAGGGATATGGACATAGAAAGGCTAATGATCCATGTTCAACAAGTTTAGGAGGACAAGCTGAGGGATAGATAAGAGTTTAAGAATAAGAGGGCTAAGACATCAGGGAATAAGTCCGGGTAGAAAAAGGATAATGCAAACCGGTCTTCCTTCCAACAGAAACAAAAGGGACCTGTTCCATCATTTTCTAGTGCACCTGTACCAAGAAACAAAGGTGAGTTCCAAAATTTCAGAGCCAGACCTGCACATTCTCAATGTAGTATGGCACAAGGGGGTACTAAGACTCTAGTATGTGCTAAGTGTGGTAGGAGCCATTTAGGGTTGTGTCGTGATGGCTCTATTGGTTGCTTCAAGTGTGGTTAGAATGGTCATTTTATAAGAGAGTTTCCTAAGAACTAGGAGGGTAATGGTAATGAGAGCTATAGAGCCTAGTTTTCTTCAGTTGATCCACCAGATAGAGCAGCATCTAGAGGAGCTAATTCTAGGGCATGCAAAGGATCAAACTGTCTTTATACTATCACTAGTCGCCATGAGCAAGAGGATTCACCAGATGTTGTCACTCGTATGATCCAAATCTTTAATTTTGGTGTTTATGCTTTTCTAGATATATGAGAGAGTCTATCTTTTGTGACTCCTGATTTTGCGATGAATTTTGATGTTCTTCCTAAGAAACTTATTTAGCCATTCAGTGTTTCTACACCTTTTGGTGAGTGTATTCTAGCAGAGAGAATCTATCGTGATTGTACCATTTCAGTCAATCATAAAAGCACCATGTCCGACTTAGTTGAGTTAGACATGTTAGATTTTGATGTCATTTTAGGTATGGATTGGCATGCCTGTTATGCCTTAGTTTATTGTAGATCTCGACTTGTTAAGTTCCACTTTCCTAATGAGCCAGTTATAGAGTGGAAGAGTGGTTCAGTAGTTTCTAAGGGTCGTTTTATTTCGTACCTTCAAGCGAAGATAGTTAGTTTCCAAGGGATGTGTCTATCACTTAGTCCGAGTTAATGACTCTAGTGTAGAGATACCTCCTATTTAGCCTGTTCCAATAGTAAAAGAGTTTCCAGAACTCTTTCCAGATCTTCCCAAAGTCCCTCATGAGAGATAAAAAGACTTCGATATAGATATTCTTCCCGATATTCATCCTATATCTATTCCGCCATATAGAATGGCACCAGTAGAGTTGAAAGATTTAAAATAGCAGTTGAAGATCTCCTAGAGAAAGGTTGCATTCAACCAAGTGTCTCACTTTGGGGCACTCCGGTCTTATATGTGAGAAAGAAATATGGTTCTCTTAGAATGTGTATAGATTACCATTAGTTGAACAAGGTTACTATCAAGAATAATTATCTTCTTCTGAGAATTGATGATCTCTTCGATCAACTTCAGGGTGCAACTTGTTTTTCAAAAATAGACCTCAGATCAGGCTACCATCAGTTGAGAGTAAGGGAATGTGATATTCCAAAGACAACATTCAGGACCCATTATAGTCATTATGAGTTTCTGGTCATGTCGTTCGGTTAAACTAATGTGCCTGGAATGTTCATGGACCTTATGAAAAAAGTATTCAAGCCTTATTTAGATATGTTTGTTGTCGTATTCATTGATGACATACTAATTTATTAGAGGAATGAGGAAGATCATTCTAGTCATCTCAGAGTAGTTCTGCAAACTCTAAAGGATAGAGAGTTGCATGCCAATTTCTCTAAGCGTGAGTTTTGGCTTGAGTTTGTGGCATTCTTAGGCGACATACTTTCTAGTGATGGAATTAAAGTTGATACTCAGAAAATAGAGGCAGTACAAAATTGGCCTAGACCCACATCTCCAACTGATATTAGGAGTTGGCTGGAAATTATAAAAGGTTTGTCGAGGGGTTCTTATCTATTTCATCCCCTTTGACCAAGGTGACATTGAAAATAGTGACGTTTCAATGGTCTCAAGCTTGTTAAAAAAAACTTTCAGGAATTGAAAAAGTGGTTTACTACTGCCCCAGTATTGACCTTATTAGAAGGTACACAAAGTTTTGTTGCATATTGTGATGCGTCCCGCGTTGGACTAGGTTATGTGTTAATGCAGAATGGTAAAGTTATAGTTCATGCCTCTAGACAGTTGAAAGTTCACGAGAAGAATTATACAACCAATGATCTAGAGATGGCTGCCGTAGTATTTGCTTTGAAAATATGGCGTCACTATCTTAATGGTGTTCATGTGAATATGTTCACCGATCACAAAAGTCTTCAGTATGTGTCAGTCAGAAAGAGCTTAATCTCAGACAACGAAGGTTATTAGAGTTATTCAAGGATTACGACATGAGTATTATTTATAACCTAGGTAAGGCTAATGTTTTTGTTGATGCATTGAGTAGATTATCTATGGGTAGTACCTCCCATTTTGAGGAAGATAAGAGAGAGTTAGCAAAAAATGTGCATAGACATGTATAATTAGAAGTTCAACTAATGGATTCCACAAAAGGAAGAGTAGTGGTGATGAATGGGGCTGAATCATCATTAGTGTCAGAAGTGAAAGAAAAGTAAGACCAAGATCCTATTTTACTTAATTTGAAGGCAGATGTTCAGAAGAAAAAATTAATTTCTTTTGAACAAGGGGAATAAGGTATATTGAGGTATCAAGGTAGGTTGTGTGTACCAATGGTTGATGAACTCTAAGAGAAGATCATGGGGGAAGCTCATAGCTCCAGATATTCTATCCATCCGGGTTCCGCGATGATGAATCGTGACTTGAGAAAGGTTTATGGGTGGAATAGTATGAAGAAAAGTATTGTTGAGTTCGTTGCTAAATGCTTGAATTTTCAACAATTTAAAGTAGAGCACCAAAGGCCCGGTGGTATGGCTTAGAATATAGAACTTTCGAAATGGAAGGGGGAGACGATCAATATGAATTTCATCATAGGTTTACCAAGGTCTTGCAGGCAGCATGATTCTATTTGGATGATTGTTGATAGAATGACTAAATCAGCCCACTTTTACCGGTAAAAACTACCCATTCGGCAGAAGATTATGCTAAGTTGTATATTCAAGAGATAGTTAGAATTCATGGGGTTCCACTATGGATTATTTCAAATAGAGGAGCACAATTTACTACACAATTTTGGAAGTCATTCTAGAAAGGCTTGGGTTCAAAGGTTAACTTGAGTACTTCTTTTCATACTTAGACAGATGGTCAAGCAGAGTGCACTATTCACACTTTAGAAGATATGTCTAGGGCCTATGTGATTGATTTCAAGAATAATTGAGATGATCTCCTACCTTTCATTGAGTTTATCTACAATAATAGTTACCATTCTAGCATCCAAATGGCTCCTTATGAACTCTTTATAGGAGAAGATGTAGATCTTCTATTGGATGGTTTGAAGATGGTGAAGTTGGGTTTATAAGACCACACTTAGTTCATAGAGCTATGGAGAAGGTGAAAGTTATTAAAGAGAGGTTGAAAACAGCGCAAAGTCGTCAGAAATCCTATAGAGATGTTAGGAGAAGGGACTTAGAGTTTGAAGTAGATGATTGGATTTACTTGAAGGTTTCACCCATGAAGGGTGTTATGAGATTTGGTAAGAAAGGAAAATTGAGCCCCCGGTATGTTGGTCTTTACAGAATATTAGTTTATGAGTTAGAGCTACCATACGAGTTAGCAGTGATTCAGCCGGTATTTCAAATCTCTATGCTGAAAAAGTGTTTGGGCGATCCTTCACTTATCATACCTACTGAAAATATTGGTTGGAAGGATAACTTATCATATGAGGAGATTCTTGTTCAGATTCTAGATTACCAAGTTTGCAAGTTGAGAACTAAATAAGTAGCATAAGTCAAAGTTTTGTGGAGAAATCAGTTTGTTGAGGAATCTACTTAGGAGGCTAAAGAGGATATGAAGAAGAGATACCCACATCTCTTCGAATCTTGAAAAGTTCCAAATTAAGGTATTAATCCTTTTCTTGGCTTTTATTTGAAGTTAGCATGTTGTATTTACATATTTCTTGTTGGGTGCTACGTGTTAGATGTAACGCCTTAAGCCTACTAAGAGTAGTCTCATTCAAGGATGAATGTTCCCAAGGGGGAGATATTGTAACACCCCTCTACTAGAAAGAATTAGAATTAGAACGAACAATTTTTTGGAAATAATCAAATTTGGAAAGTTTGACAAAGTTAAGCTAAGTATGAGTTTTGGGTTAACATCAAATGACCATAAATCCTTGATCAGAATGAGTTAGGTGGGCTACCATGTACCGTATGAAATATCTTTGAATTATCTTTCCAATGCCACCAAGTTTGCTTAGTTTCGAGTTAGTATGAGAAAGATATGTCCATTTGAAGTTTGGTTGTCTAGATAAGGAAAGTATAAACCAGATTTACGAACAGTATTATGGTCTTTTCACTACCCAATTAATTAAATTTGTTTTTGATAATTAAGTTGGGGTCTAAACTAATTAAATTCAATTTACGCTTCATTAAAATAAGCTAGGTATTTGAGAGAAGAGAAAGAACAGGAGAAAAGAGGAGAAGAAGGTTAGAATCATCACGTTCTTGGAGATTTGCTTGTAGATTTCACCAAAGGTTGATCCCTACAAGGTATGTGAGATCATATAGCATTGGGTTCATTCAACCATACGTCAATCATATTTTATTCAGTGAAAATTATGTTTTGGAAGTATAGAAATTGAGTTGTTGATGGATTTTGTTGGAGTTTCTATTGAGTTCTTGATTGTTAATGTTTGTTGACGAGTTCTTGATTTAAATTCATGAAATTATATGTTTTTTTGAGTATATTCTTGTATATTTTGGTTATATATTCTAATATAAGTGTTTGGGGAAATAACCAATTGAATCTAGAGAGATTAGAGTTGAATAAGGAGCAAGCAAATTCAGGGATTTTCTGGGCAGGGGTCTGGCGAACTGCGCCAGCCAGAGCACCCCACATTCGGGTCTGTAGTTTGGGGTCTGGGGTACCTCACCATCTAGTGCGTCCCAACCTAGGTTTTGAAGTTTTGGATCTGGCGCCCCGCGCCACTCAGAGCACCAGGGACGCTAAGTCTTCTACTCTTTCCCACTTCTTTCCGTTTGAGTTCCCTTGACACGTACCCATGTTTTCTAGTTGATTTCTACAGTCTAAGTTACATCTAAAGAACATGAAATAATCCATAACAAAAGAACATGATCCTTGCATCCATAATTCAATTCAAGGAAAGTTAAGAGTCAAGTCAAGAGAAGTTCATTGAATCTTCCAAAAGTCTTCTACAAATTTTTTAACTTTGTTTTAAGACTTGAGTTTTGGGTAGAGTAAAGAGTTAAGGTTGAAGTTCATTTCTTCAAAACAGTATATCGGGATTATGTATTCCCAAAGATTAACTGTTTTCACATTTAAACAATAAGGGAAAGACTGATTTTTAATAGAGCCTATGAGCTAGTTTTCATTAAAGAACAAATGCCTTCACAAATAAGTAACAGAGGAAACATTGATTTAAAAGAGAGCCTTTGAGATAAGTTTTGAGAAATTTTCTTTAGGACTAGTACGGAGCACTGATATGGGGGATATTTCAGACAACTCCCTGCCCCCAAAAACCATTAGCCACCATGGGTTGAAAAAGGGTCATACTTTTTAGATGATTCCTTAGTGCTTTTTAGCTTAGACTATTGGATCCATTTAGTAGTTA
The DNA here is from genome assembly GCA_037074985.1 of Solanum bulbocastanum. NCBI lineage: Eukaryota > Viridiplantae > Streptophyta > Magnoliopsida > Solanales > Solanaceae > Solanum > Solanum bulbocastanum. The sequence goes on from CM073605.1 coordinate 41,510,699, forward strand.
GTAATTATGTGCCTGGCAGCATGTGGCAAAACGTTGTATCATCACATAACTCTAAATTGCTGGTTGTCGATTAGAGAAACTCCCACAGAAGTATTTTGTATTCTTATATACACAGAGTTAATTATATTTTTATATACATTCAGAGTCTACATTATATCTTTGCATACATATAGAGTTACTATTATAATCCCAAATACACCGGGTTGTTAGTTATGTTTTAAAAGCTTTTATTATTGTATTTATATTATCGCTTTATATTGAAATGAGTTATGTTGAGTTGATTTGCGCCCAGGTATGTTATTTCATTTCCTTTCAAGCTTATGTCTTATTTTAGTATTCCCCTCACATGCTCGTACATTCAATGTACTAATGCCATTTGGCCAAAATCGTTGTTATGATGCTGATACAGGTAACCAGGATCAACATCTAGTACTTCGTTGATTCTAGTTGAGCTTTAGAGATTTTGGTGAGCATCCTTGCTTTTGGAGAACCTCTTTTTACTGCTTTATAGTTAGTTCATTAGGATGTCGTGGGTCTTGTCCCGAACTCTATCTCAGTTGCTATAGGCTTCATATACTATTAGTATGATGTTAGTTATCGACTCTTTCCATTTCAGTTATTATTGAGACTTGAGTTGCCACTTTGGCCAGCGAATCTTTAATTATAATACATATATTCTTAGTTATCTTTGAGTTTACATTTTACTTTTTTAAAAGTATTTTATCATGTGTTAGTCTTCCACTGAGTAGTAAGCTAGGATAAGGTTTGCTTGGGGCTAGCAATGGTTCTCGAGTGCCAGTCCTGCCCAGGTTGTAGGCTTGGGGCATGACATCAATTTTATGGTTTTTTGCCATCATGTTGTCATTAAGTCTACTTCTAAACTTATATTATCCTAAACATTTCTGTTCAATAAAAATTAAGTAGTTCCTTGGGGAAAACGAACACATGCGTAAACCCTAAGGAAGGATAGTGGGTTGGGTTATTCAGACTTCACCCTAGCACATACAATCCATTCACCCCACCCCCAACAAAAATATGGTGCAATTACCCTAAATGCAAAAAATGTAAAATTAGGGTGAGACAAACCTATGGGTGGGTTCGGTTTACTGGAATCTGCTGGATCATCATAATTGACGCCCTTAGTAACACCCTTAGTAATGCCCTCAACAGTAGTGGGAACATTATCAGTAGTGCTCCTCAATGTGGATACACCCCCAACAAACTTCCTCACTCTATGCTTCCGCAACTCCTTATCAAGAATAGACTGTCACTGGGCTGCCTTTAACTGATACCACTCTCTCTTACTTTCATGTCTCGTCTCTTCTGGATCAATAGTGGGATCAAAAGTATGTGTGCACTTTCCAGCTATACGAGTCGGGGGGGATGGGTGAGTAAAAGTGAGTCCTCACAAATAAAAATGAGTCAACATCACATCACAAACATCCTTCTCTGGTACAAATGCTGGGACAACCACCTTTGGAAAACCTAAAGCATCAATTTCAGCCCGGAGTGTATCCAGCTCTAACTGAAAGTAGTCATATCAACTATGGAACAAAGCTAAGGCCTCTGTATCACTCGAAGCTCAAATGCACTAATTCTCTAATGCACCGGTTGGATCGTTGTATTCATTGCTGCCTCCATCCGAGCTTCTTACTCCTCAAAACATTTCCTCCTCCAGGGCCAAACATGTTGTAATAGAGTATCCAACTTTTGGACTCAAGCAAGGGGAAACATGGAAAACCTAGAAGGGGTAGGAGCACAAGGGGTGCTCGCAGCCTGGACGGATGAAGTAGATGGGTTAGTATGCACATCAGGTTCTTTAGTAGTGGAAACAATAGGTTAAACCTCAGCATCAACATCACCACCCAAAGGTAGCAAATCAAAATATTTACCTTTCCTGGGAGATGCGGTCTTTGCATCATCTTTTATTAGGCCCATGTCGACTATCTTGGTCTCCTCCATTAGCTTATCACAATGCCACACCAGAATTGTAGCTTCTCTACAGAGGTGAAAATGAGGTCGGGAAATGACATGGTGGTCATCCTCTAGAACGCCCTCTCATGTATCTACGCAATGATAATTCAGGAGAAATCAATCTCTTATCTTACCTTCAGAGACGCAAGAATAAAACTTGGTCCCAAGTCATAACGTTGTCCCCATGTGTAAAGAACAATCTAGCCCATATGATGGAACATAAAAACTTGGTTATAAAGCTCAAGGTTACCTTTTGGATAGGAAGTGTCATTTCACGCACCCAGTTGGTGCTCTCTCCATCCTAAGTAATGTGGTAGGCCATCCATCAAAGTAAGGACTCTCGCTGCTTAGAGTTTTTCATAAAAGCCCTGCTCTACATTATCCCCACACTGTAGTCGTACGCAGCTGTATTAATCTGTAGAGTATATGTTGGGCCACAAATAAATAGCAGATTGTAGTCTCTGATAGGTCAAAAGAGATGCCCCACACTAATGTAGTCAACAGAGGACGTTGAGCCAATAGATTAGCTTGTGGTTGCATGACATTCTCCACAGTCACTACATAGGAAGCATAAAACTCGCTAACCATTTCCGAGCTATACTTGCCCAGATTCGCCGCCGTCCACTCGCATATGTGCTGGGTGTATAACTCATGAATCTGTGGCACCGTGTTAAGGCTCCTAATCAGTACTCGTCTCTCCTACATAATGTTCTGGGCAAACTTATCAAACTTGTTGACATACATCCCATCTTCATATGTTTGCTACATCCCGGGGATGCACCATTGATTTGGCTCTTGGACAAGAGAACTAGCTCATATGTAGTACCGGGAGAATTATGGGCCAATCTTGAACTCATTGAATCTAATGCCGAGGCTGACACTGAATTTGAGCTAGATTTAAACTGCAATTCCATATTATCTGTATTGGAAGGTTGTGGACCCTCCTCAGACTGAGGGGAAGGATCATGCTTAGGGAATCCTCCTCGTCCGATGACACGACCTGTCTCAATTTATTCCTAGCAGTTTGAGGTTCTATGGGGAAGCCTCTAGTATGCTCAGGTACAAACTCCGACCCACTTGATTCATCAATCAATCAGAGTAAGGGTGTCACAGACTTAGACTTCTCTTGCCTTTTGCATGTGTTCACTTTCTTTGGAACCATTTCACCTCTAGAATACTTGTTAGTATTCAAAGTATTCAAAACAAAACAATAAAATAATTAAAACAAATTACAGCACATAAAAAAATCTAGGAATTGATTGTTTTTGGGAACGATGGTTACTACCTACGGTGACCACAGTAGGTACGGAAGTAACATTTTACGCCGTAGAAGTTTTAATGAAGGTTCACCAGAATGGTTCGTCGAAGAAATGATGGACCATAAGCCAAATCGTGTGTTCACAACTTAGGCTACTGAGTTATGCATCTAACCAATGGAACTAGACCTACGGTCTGTAGGTTACCCCACGAGCTATATCTTATGGTCGTCGACCAGTATTGGTTTAAAATTAATTTTTCACTTTGAAGAAAGATCACAATATCATAGTTCAAACTGACCAACTACGTCTAGATCATGCATTTCAACATATTTTCATGGTATTCTATCATCCCTATGGTTTCAAACATGTAATTCATACACACAAACAAAATTAACTCGAAACCCTAAGTAAAGAACTCGACTAGAATGTAAAAATCACATGCCTTCATCAAAGTAATCAACAACACTCACTAACCATCATTCCAAGGGCACATTAGAACCATACAAATTAATTTCAACAAGCAATTCATACCCGAGGTCAAGTAACAACTTTGTGATTTCAACTACGAATTGAATAGTTCAAGTTTGAATTCATTACCATGCGAGTATTGCAAAGTTGCATGAGTGTGTTCCTATTTTGCCCTTTTTGACGCCTAAAAATTTTGACACCAAACCAATAAACTTAGATTTTAGTAGAATGAAAAATAGGGAAAGAAGTGAAATGAGAGAAATATGGAGAGAAATGGGTGAGAAGGGAATGGAGGAAATATATATGTGATTTGGGGGGATTGAAAGGTTCGGACTTTGTATAAGCAGTTATGTGAAGGGTAGTTATGGTTAGTGAAGATGAGGGAAATGGGGGATGTTTAAAAATGAAGGATTTTTTAAACTTAATTTGGTCGTAGGTTGGGTCGACTGATTCACTGACTTTGACCGATGAAACCTCATCAATATCCGTAGTTAAAACTACGGCCCGTGGATGGATTTCATGGTTCCCTTTATAATTAGTGGAATTTCATAAGACATACATGGGATCTATGGATTCTATCTATAGTCCATGCATTGACCGACTATGGAACCGTAAACCCTTGCACCTACAATTTTCTGAAGGAACTTCTTTGCTTTCCTGCACACGTTGCAATCATTAGGACTTCTTTTTTACATTTTTCTTGACTCTTTTTGTACACGAACCCTATACTATCCTAATCTAGACAAAAATAAGTCTTGACAAAGCATAGAAATCAATAGAAAAGCTTAAAAAATCATTAAAAACAACTAAAGTTGGCCAAATTTTACATATTGGGTTGCCTCTCAAGTAGCGCTTGATTTAACGCCCCGACACAAAGCAGGCCCCTTGATTACTCAAACTTCATCAAGATCCCTATTTTGTACCACCTCTTTAACTTCCTCTATTTTACCAAAGTAGGTTTTTATCCTTTGGCCATTCACTTTGAAACTCGTTCCCTCCTTATTCTCTAGTTAAACCGCTCCATAAGAAAATACTTGTATCACTTTGAATGACCCAATTCACTTGGACTTGTGTTTACCAGGTAACAAGCGCAACCTTGAATTGAATAAGATCACTAAATCAGCGGGAACAAACTCACGCTTTTCAATCTTTTGATCATGGTACCTCTTCATTATCTCATTATACAAGGATGGACTCTCATATGTTTTTAGGCGAAACTCATCAACATCATTCAATCTTTGGCTTGATGCGACATCCCAATCCAAATTCAGCTTTTTGAATGCCCACATTGCATTGTGCTCTAACTGTACCGGTAAATGACAAGACCTCCCAAAAACAAGTAGGTAGGGGGACATACCTATAAGAGTCTTGAACATTGTGCGAAAGGCCCATAGAGCATCATCAAGCTTTCTTGATCCGTCAATTCAGTTGGAATCCGCAATCTTTGCAAGAATTTGCGTAATCTCTCTATTTCATACCTCAACTTTCCCGCTAGACTGCGGATGATAACAGATTGCTATGCTGTGACAAACACCATACTTCTCAATAAGCGCCTTGAATAACCTATTACAAAAGTGGGAACCTCCATCGCTAATAATTGCCCTTGATGTGACAAATCTAGAAAAAAAATACTCTTTTTTCAAAAATGCAGTGACACTCATCCCTTAATTGTTTCAAAGCGCAAAAGCTTCCACCAATTCAGATACATAGTCAACCACTACAAGTATGTCATTCCATTAGAGCTCAAAAATGGACCTATGAAGTCAAGACCCCACACATAAAAAAACTCAATCACTGGTAGATGAGTCATTGGGAGTTCTTGCTTCCTAGAAATACCTCATTCTCTTTGGTAGCGATCACACGACTTGGAGAAATCATGAGCGTTTTGGTGAAGAATAGGCCAATAATACCTATAATATAAGATTTTATGTGTAGTCTAAATATCACTATGGTGTCCACCAACAGGAGACGAATGAAAAGCCTCCAATATACTCATCATCTAGACCTTGGGCACACTGTGATGAATAATCCCATATGCACATATACGAAACAAGTAAGGTTCTTCCCACAAAAATTATTCACATCAAACATGAATTTCCTTCATTGGTGGAATGAAAAATCCGAAGGCACCACATCATTCGCCAAATAATTATCGAAATTTGCAAACCAAGGGATATGATCAAAAGAAGCAGCCAATATATGTTCATCGGTGAATGCATCATTTATCACAACACCATCAGTTAACTTCATCATTGCCTTATCTTCTAATCCGAATAAGTGATCAGCCACTTTATTTTCCATCCCCTTTTTATCCTTTACCTCAAAATCAAACTCTTGTAGAAACAATACCCATCGAATTAGTATTAGTTTTGCATCCTTCTTTGCAATAAGATACCTCAATACTGAGTGATCAATATGTATAATGACTTTAGTTCTCAGCAAATAGGACTTAAACTTCTCAAATGTGAAAACTACAGTGAACAGTTCCTATTCAATGACCGTATAGTTCTTTTGAGCAACATTCAAAGCTTTGCTCGCATAGTATATATGATAATAAATCTTCTCGCCTTTGACACAATACTACACCAATTGCCACCCCACTTGCATCGCACATCACTTCAAACAGTTGTCCCCAATCTGATGAAATAATGATTGGTGTAGAAATTAACTTCTCTTTCATACCCTCAAATACACTTAGATAAGCATCATCAAATTCAAACTTCCACTCCTTTTTGAGTAGTTTTCACAATGAGTGTGCAATTTTTTGAGAAATCCTTTATGAACCTCATATAAAAGCATGCATGCCCAAGAAAACTTATAACACCTTTCAAAGATATGGATGGTAGTAGCTTTTCTATCACTTCAACTTTTGATCTATCAACTTCAATACCGTTCCTCAAAATTCTATTGACCACAACTATACCCTCTTTTACCGTAAAGTGAAATTTCTCCCGATTGAGCACAAGACTGCACTATTCACACCATTTTAGCACTTCAACTAAATGTACCAAACATTCATCTAATGTGTCACAAACCAAAGAGAAATCATCCATGAATACTTTTATTATGTCTTCCACCATCTCATAAAATATTGACATCATGCAACACTGAAAAGTCATTGGCGCATTACACAGCCTGAATGGCATTCTTTTGAAATAAAACATCCTATAAGGACAAGTGAAAGTGATCTTCTCTTGGTCTTTCGGAGATATGGAAATCTAATTTTAGCCTAAATACCCACCTAGAAAATAGTACTAACCCTTTCCAACAAGACGATATGCCATTTTGATCCATGAATAACATTGAGAAGTGATATTTATTATTCCATGCATTCAACTTGCGATAATCCATACAAACTCTCCAACTAGTTACCGGCCTCTTTGGAACGAGGTCATTCTTTGTGTTTGGAACCACATTGATTCCTCCTTTCTTTGGCACACATTGCATTGGCCACACCTAACTACTACTAATAATAGGATATACGACTCTAACATCTAGCCACTTAATGATCTTTTTCTTTACAACCTCTTACATCAGTGGATTTAATCTTCTTTGGTGCTCAATACTTGGTTTGCTATCTGGCATAAGTTGAATTTTGTAGGAACAAATACCTTGTGGAATTCTAAAAATATCAGTAATGGTCTATCCTATCACCCTTTTGAATTGCTTGAACACCGATATCAATGCCTATATTTGCCCTCTCATTCAAGCCAGCAACAATAATAACAGGTAAAGTTCTATTTTGGCCCAAGATTACATATCACAAATGAGATGGAAGAGCTTTAAGCTTCAACATCGTAGACAAAGTGTCTCGATTCTTTAGATCCTGATCCAACTTCTTTGGTTGATGACGAGAAAAAATCACCCCATTATGTTCTACAACTAGCTCATCAAATTCATCGATACAATATCAATCAAAATTCTTAATCACAGAAGTTAGCTCCTCAACACCAAATATCTCCTCAATAAACACCCCCGGTACTTCCTCAACAATATAATTCACTACAGGTACTGCCTTAAGATCAATCGCATACTTTATAGATCTACAAATGTCAAAACACCAGTTGTAAAATATACAACATCAATCAAACACATATTCCTAACAATCAATTGGAATAATTATAGGAATTTGTGCTTGACAAAGTCTCATGACCCGAGAGAACCCCCTAGTCGTAACACGGCGTACTCGACCCCGAAGGGATTATACAACCCTCATAGCATTCATTCATTCGATAGGTAATAGAGATAGTACGAAATTTAAACTTTTAATTCAAAAACCATACAATATAATGACATTTATTTATAAAGTAGCGGAATACTAAAGTCTCACATGGCCATCTTAGACAAAACGTTAAATAAGATAGGGTCACGACCCTTTACAATCGAAGTCTTAACAATAGTCTTAAAACATGAAAGAGCTAGAAACTTAAAAGTCCTTTTCCTCGATCTATGAGGACATACAAAAAGATATCTTGGAAGAGGTCTAATCCAAGCTCCAACTATAGAATGCAATCACTTGCCGGAACCTACACTTTGTAGTAAAAACATAGAAGAACGGGTTAGCACACAAAAATGTACCAAGTATGATGACCATGCAAAAACATGCTTAAAAAGGGACATTTTGTTTGAAAGTCATGCTTTTATGCCGTTTTAGTAAAACTTCATGAACATTAATAAAAGATGCATAATATAAGTCACAACCAATGTACAAGTCACATTTTCACATTTGAACAAAATCATATACAAACCTTTACCTTCGCCTTGAGCCTCCACCTCAAGTAACCCTCAAGCTATACTTTATGCAATGTATGGATAGTGTCCCGTACCACCACCCACACTAAGGTACCACCTTAAGGTCACCAAAAGTGAACTTACCATTCATCCTTTCCACCTTTTCACAATAAAGTATATAAGAGACATAAACAATACATGAGTCATATCATCCCATTAAGACCAACATCTAAGACAACTCTAAGTCATACTTGTGAAATGTGAAAGTAGCATCCCATACTACTACTCACAGTAAGCACTCCTTTGAAGTCACCATAGACAAGGCACATTCATATACAATAAGTCATGACAAGGAAGTAACTCATAATACAATCCAAGTATAGCATGCATATTTAAATTTAAGCATTTAAGCCAACATTCTTCATTTACTTTATTTAGGACACATTTATGCATTTAGAGGACTTTCATACATTTAGTCATCAAGACTTAGATAACTCACTATAGTCCTCTCATAGCTTACTTGTGTAATATGTAGATAGCATCCCATACTACTACCCACACTTTGTAGTACCTATCATGTAACTAGAGTGCACATCTCACATGATGGGAATAAGCATTTAACCGACATAGACTATGCAAGCTAGACATAGAATCCGGTGTCATGAAACACCACACCGTAAGAGGTGGTCTCCTTACCAAAGAAAGACCGGTTCATCTAGCTTAGGTGGATCCATTAGCTAGGACCTATGTGGGTACATAGATATGGGATACGAAAGATGTTTATTGAGATCTAACCTAACGTTGGGAGAACCTCCATCTAACCATATCCTCTCGATGCCTAACCAACATTCCCATAGAGTAGTTCCATTAACATTACATTAGTGTACCAGAGAGGGCCACCAACATTAGGCCTACCGACCCAAAGTACTTTGCCTAAGAAAGGGCCACCACCAATAGGCCTACCATTTCAAGGTTCATTAAGGATAACTCATTAACTTCCCTAGAGAGATCCACCACCATTAGGTCTACCATCTCTAAGTCCATAATTTCACACAAGAAGGAGGCCACCACCATTAGGCCTACCACTAAAATGTTTTACATTCATATTGGGTTGTAGACTCATCATGAAGGGCCACCAAGCTTAGGTCTACCGGTTCAAGAAATAGTCTAAAATACTTCATTAGTCATTTATAAAAGTCTACCAACATTAGGTATACCAACTCAAGATATTCATTCATTCATTTATGAAAGGCTACCAATATTAGGTCTACCAATCCAAGAAATTAAGACATTAAGTCAAGATACACTCATTATATAAGAAAAGGATGCCTAAGCCTACCAATTCAAGAGATCACATTCAATCATATTTTTCATTCGTCAAGAAGAGGGAACCTAAGCCTACCAATTCAAGATACCTCACTCATGATCACATTCATCAATACAAGAAAAAGATGCACAAGCCTACCAATTCAAGATATATAACATTACATTATAGAACTTTCACATCCCATCATCAACATTCATGAGTGTTAAATAAGAATATGCTTTCAATCACAGCACATTTACATTATATACAATATCATCATTCTATAATTGAAATCATTTGTATATCCTTCACATTATACATAGTAAGTAAAAACCTTCACCTTTCAAGTGGATCAACATCTCTAGCACAATTTTAATTCAACAAGTAATTAGGTCAAACTTTCCCTTTCAAGGATATGATCATAAATTCTTAATTCACCAACAATTCACCATAATTAGGCATAGATTATGATACAATTCAATAATCTAAATCAATTTATGCATAATTCATCAACATTCAGTCATAATCAATAAACCCATTTCATAAAGGCACAATTTAGGAATTGAGAGAAATCATGGTTTCATAGAGTATTTTCATCATAAATCATCAATTAAACACCAATACAATCATAATTTTTCATTAGAAACCAGTTGAAAATGTTTGATGTAAGAACCCATGAGATTGAGTAAAACCCTTGGCTTTTCATGAACTTGAAAACTTTGAAAACTTCTTTGAAATTGACTCTAGGGTGAAAGCTAACCATAGATGAAGGATCACCATACCTTAATAGATGAAATCCACAAAAAGCTACTCAATTAGCGCTCCTCTTCAAGCCCTAAGTATTCTTCTTCTCTTGGCCTTCAATGGAGTTCTAGAGAGAAGATATTTTGAGAAGGAGGTTTTGATTTGGGGAAATTGAACATTGAAATCTAAAATAGTATTTTAATGTTTTAATACTCTTAAAATATCTTAATATACTTAAAATAACCGTCCAAACACTTACTAGGACTTGGGGTGAATTTACCAATTCACCACTACACTTGTCGCGACTTGACATCAAAACAGATTCAAACAACGGCTCCCCATCCACGGATCGTGGATGGGTTGATGCCTCGTGGTATCGCTCTATCATTTGATTCAGAGAAATGATTTTGGGCCCCTTGAGCTATGGAGGCCATCCACGGGGTGTGGATGGACCACCGGGGAGTGGACCCCTTCCGTAGGTCACCCCATTTTAGGTAGCCTCATGGTGTCCTTGGGGTTTAGACTTAGGGTCCTCCTCAAGGACCCTTAGGGTGGTTCTTGGGGGGTTGTATCTTGAATTTTAACCCCTACACACCTCAAGTGGCCCATGACCTACCAAATGAATGTTCAATGAGTTCTCTTTATAATACGACAAAGTTTACCTCATTTTGAGTTTAGAGTAAAAAGTTATGATCACTTTAAAGAGACTACCATAACAGAGTTATCTAAGTCAATGACCAATGAATCACTTTTACAATTCATTGAAATATCTATGACCTATACAGTTGAATCGTGGAAAAAGTATAGAACGTCAAAATTTCGGGTCCAATTCCTATAGACTTGTCTAAGGGTCATAGAAACACCTACATGTTGTAATTTGGGCCCATAGAATGAACATTTTATTATTAAAACTTCCCAATGAATTTCACTGATGAGATCTATGGTCTAAAGATCAAACCACGGACCGTAGATGGCCCTAAAGATAGGTTTCAACAACTTTTTAAGTGGGGTTTATTTTATCTTTTCCCAAGCCCAAGCCATGGTGTTTTAACTTCATGGGAATATGTATTCAAACAAGTACTTAATTTTAATTTTATTATTTGTTCTTAACTCCCCAACTCAAAAACAAAACTGCAATAAAGACAACCACTAGGGTTTCAAGGCTACCAAACAAGTTCTTCGTCAAGAATTTTTAAGAACTGCAATGACCCTCCTAGTCATTTCTATGTTTTGCCTTCTATATGTAATTTAGAGCATTCCTATATTGACCCTAAGTCATTAAGGATTTGTTGGTGCTTACAGTTCGGTCACTAGGTCATTCGTTTGGTTTTTTTGCGAGTTTTACTGTTTTTTGGAGCTTATGACCCTTGAACGATCAGTTTCAATCAAAATTTAAAGAAGATGACATCAAAATAAAATTTTGATTATTCAATCAGCTCCAAAGGGTCATTTTAGGCTAGTAGCTTCATGGACATGACTCTCAAGATTTCAAGTGTAAGTCGATGCGATTAGGTGTTTTAAATTTAAAGTTTAAGCCTAAGTTAAACTTTGGTCAACATTCTGAGTAAACCCACTCGAATGAGAATTCTGCAAACGTGGTTAGCTATGGAATGTTGAGTTTGTTCTAGTTTAACCCTTCACTCGTGTTCGAAGGATTTTGAGCTTTTTTTGAGCCCTTTTGTTGTTTTTTAACTTAAATGATGGTTGGGTGCGAGACCTACTTTCTGTCAAGATGACCTCGTATGGAAATTTTGACTACGCCATTGAGTTCGATATATCAAATTTGGCATGGTTGCATATCTCGTTTGCGTGCACAGGTCTTCGAACGAGTTTGGAACACCCCATCAGAGTTTGTAAATTCCCGGAGAAAATGCTGAAAATCAGGTGTATTTATGTAGAAAAATCAGCACCCTTTTAAAATCTTTAAAGCCTCATATCTCTCTCATTTCTTGGAAAATAAGGTGATTCTAAGTGCGGAATCTTCTTTTTTTTGGTGGCTTTGTTGTAGAGTGATTGAAAGTTATTGGGTGTGCGTCGTCGGAGGTAAAAATCACACTAAACCAGACTGTTTTGCCCTTTTTCGAGTTTTAGTTTTTGGCCTTCTTGATTTTGTCATATCTTGATCATTTTAGTTCAGTTTTGGGTGATTTGAAGTCCCACATGCCAGATATTATCAAGGCTTCATCGTAGGTTCCAAGGATAACTAGGTTCCCTTCGATTTGTGTAAATTTTGAGTTTTACCTGCTACATGCTTTCATTTTAAGTTGGTTAAAGTGTGGTTTCTTCGCATGTTCGATTTTGTTGTGTTTTGTGCCCTGAATTGTGTCCCATTTTGGAACACAAGTTCGGGGGTACTATTTTGGGTCTTTTGGTGGAGTTAAATTCAAAAAGTTTGGTGTGGGTCCCACGATTCCTATTTCAACTCCAAAATTGACTCGTTTCCATTTGTTGTAATATTGGTGTCTAAACGATCGTACTAATGTGCTGATCCTATATGTTATTGGGTGACAACATTCAAAGGCCATTCGGGAAAAAGAAGTTGTAGCAATGTGATTTGGAGCATGCGTGGTTGGCCTAAAGGTAGGCTACGACTTCCTTTCTATTAGATTGAGTTTAATTGCGTAAAGGCATGTGGATTGGATTGAATTGGGGGTGGGTACCCATTTCTTACATTACTTTGATTAGATACCTTGTGCTAGGATCAGTTGGACATATTTCGGGTGTAGTACCATCTTTGCCGGGTTGGCAGAATTTTATTTTTATATGCCACATGATGTTGTATGCTTGTATGATATCTGTTGCATGCTTTGTTCATCGTCAGTTGTGAGCATGGTTTCCTTAATCTAGGTTAGGCAAATGTTGCCTTAGACTTCTAACCCATGTGGGTTGTATAGCCTTGACTTTCAAGAGATATCGTTCAGATGACTTAGCTCCCTGTAGATTGGAGTAGCAGACTTGAGTCTGATAGTCTGAGCCTTAGATTAGGCGCTTCGCTACTTATTGCACTTCTATATCTTCTCCCTCTAATTTTGTAATTTTGATGTATTCTCGAAGATTCAATACATCACTATAAGCATGGGATTTAGATAGTATAGGCTTGGAACCTTTTCTGTGATTTCTTGGAGTGGATGTCATTTTACGGTGGATATTGTGGGATTGAATCTTATTGGAGATAATATCACCCTAGGGTCATTCTTTTTAGCTGGGCTGGGAGAGAATCGCAAGTTGGGTGGACTTTGGGGTTTTGGCGATCACCCCTGGGCCTCCATTTCTAGCCGGGCTGGGAGTGTGTTGCTGACTGGGTGTCCCCGAGTCGCTCTTTCTAGCTGGGCTAGGAGCTGACTTTATGGTAGGATGACTCGCGATATCTACCTCACCCCCGAGTCCCTCTTCCTAGCTGGGCTGGGAGTGGACTGTCGGGTTGGGTGCCCCAGGGTCACTCTTTCTAGCTTGGCTGGGAGTGCATTGCTGGCTGGGTTGAGTCTGATAGGTTATCTTGGTTACTTTGGACTGGGAGCCCAATTTTCTTCTTTCTCAGTAGACTTAGCTATTTTGTGTACCTGTTGGGCATATGGCTGTTTGTTCTAGTTTTATTTAACCCTACGCACAAGTGTATCTTATAGGCTTAATGGGGATCAAATTAGGTTTAGTTTAGCTATACTTAAATTATTTCTTGTATTCTTGTGTGCTTTCTTTTCATATCCACTTTGACCTCTCTGTGTCTAGATTCTATATTTTCTTATTGTTTTTACCTTTTTGCTTAGTTGGCCTTTCATGGCCACTGAGTACCTATTGTTTGGTACTCAAGCTACACTCTGCATCTATTTTCTGATACAGGTTCAGTACTAGCTAGCATCGGTGATTAGTTCCTTCCCTCTTTTTAATCTGTGGTTGGTAGACAAGGGTGAGTACTTGACGTGTTGGGTTTATCTGTCTCATTCTTTTGTTTAAGCTAGTCTTGTTGCTTTTTGAGACACACTTTGATATGGTTCACTTTTGGGACTAGTACACTTTATTAGACAACTCTGTACTAGTGACTTCTAAGTTCTGGGAGGGATTTCTTTAAATATTTATTTTGGTTTGCTTCAGCCTTGTTGTCTTTTGTTTAGATTATTGTTTTCGCTATCTTCTACCTTACGCTCATTACATGATGTTCTAGGTTACGGGTTGGCTTACCTAATAGTGGGGAATAGTAGGTGTCATCATGACTCTAGAAATCTGGTCATGACAAGAACTTTATATTTTCAAGAAAGTAATTATATTCATTGTGATGGATTAGTCTGTCCTCATGCCCTACATCTTAATTCAGTGAGTGAAACATTATGTTTAGAGTTATATCTGCAGTTTTCTTGAAATACAAGTTCAGTTGTGTTCCAATTCCCTAACCGTGAGATTTTTATTTTTATTAAGCATATTGAATTCTAAATTTGTTGTTCAGGCTTAGTATCGAATAAACCCTATTTTAATAAAAATAAAAGTCTTGTTTATGAAGATAATAACATGAGATTGCTTATACATATATTGCAGACTTAAAAGATGAGTCTAGAAGTATATGCTTTAAATGCATGCTTTGAAATGATTTTTTTAAAGAAAGAATATCAATAGCTTCATATGTACTATTTGACAGTTGATAAAGAGAAAGAGTATAATTGATTTTTCTGAAATGTACTTCACTAAAGAAAAGTGAAAGTAATGTAAAGTAAGTTCTCTCAAAAGACTATTAAGAATAGTCATATTGATCATTTTGGGAGTAGTATCAATGACCATATTGGGTAGGACTCTATTATAACTCAAAACCTTATAAAACTATATAGTCAACGTAGGATAGGATAGTACCAACTTTTCAGGCGACTCTTCAGTGCCTCAAGAAGGCTTATTGGATGGATCCATAGTTAATGTTAACATCCTATACACTGGAAAAGTATAGGATGGTCCTTGCAACATGGGTGAAAGGTTGTATCCTCACTAGGCTCATACTGATGGTTGACGGTTAGAGAAATTCCCTAACATAGTAAAGTATATTCACTTCACGCCATGCCAGACCCCATCTCACCCCAGCGGCCCCGCACATTCTGATTAGCATTTCAAACCCTCATTTCACAACACACCTTTAACCCTTAACATTCAAAAACTACCCGTTTACTCTAAGATCAATTTCGGGAGTTCTACTCACCCAAATTCAATTCTGTAAAGTCGTAAAGGGTCTCTAATGTCTTGGCTATCCACTCATGTAACCAAATTTATTTTTGAATCTCTCATTCATTACTAGATTTCCCTAGACCTTGCATGATTTAGATTTCATCCAAATCTGGACTATGCTGTGAGTTTTCAAGTCACTACCAAAAAGTTTTCTGGCCTAATTTCTTTCCCCGTTGGCTTTTCAATAACAACGAGAACAAGTTGTTATAATAGATACCAATTTACCCATCACTCGTCCCTCTTCAAAAAAATTGGATAAAGTAAGAGTAGAGTAGTACCTGAATCATTGAACAACTAGGGGTACTTGTCTCATATGTCCTTCTTAGTTTTCCAAGTAGCTTCCTCAACTGGATGATGCTTCGCTTGAACTTTCACAAACTTTATCTCCTAGGTCCACAACTTTTAGATATAGTGATCAAGAATTGCGACCGGTTGCTCCCCATACTGAAGGTCTTTGTCTAGCAAAACTAAGTCCCATTTTACGATATAATCCTAGTCCCCATGATATTTTTCAACATGGACACATGAAATACCTGATGAACTACTGATAAACTAGGAGGTAAAGCCAACCTATAAGCCAGTGGCCCTACACAGTCAAGAATTTCGAATGGTCCCATGTATCGAGGACTAAGCTCGCCCTTCCTGTCGAATCTCATCACCCCTTTCATGGGTGACACTTTTAGAAGAACTTTCTCATAAGTATGAAATGTCATGTTTCTTATCTTATGGTTTACATACTTTCTATCAACTTTGGGTTGCTAGGAGCTTAGCTTCGATGCTTCTTACCTAATCCTGAGCATCCTTCACCAAGTCAGCCCCCAAAGGTTTCACATCTCAAACCTCAAACCACCCTATGGGTGATGTACATCCCCTCCCATAAAGTGCCTTGAACGGTGCCATGTCAATGCTAGAGTGGTAACTGTTATTATCAGGGAACTCACACAATGGTAGGAACTTATCCCAATGCCCTTCATAGTCAATCACACATGCCCTCAACATGTTCTCTATCACTTTAATTGTCCTTTCTAACTACCCATTCATCTGTGGATGGAAATTTGTACTAAAAGTAAGTTGAATGCCCAACTCATCATGCAATTTTCTCCAAAACTTCGATGTGAATGGCGTACCACGGTCTGAGATGATATAAATAGGGGATCCCGTGGAGCCTCACTATCTCTTTCACATAAACCTTAGCCAACTGTTGAGCATTAAAGTATATTCTGACAGGAAGAAAATGGGCTGACTTAGTCAATGTGTCAACCACTAGCCGAATAAAATCAAACTTTCCTAATGTTTTGAGAAGACCAGCCAAAAAATCCATAGCTACCCTTTCCCACTTCCATTCCAGAATTGGCATTCTCTAAAGCAAACCTGCATGCCTTTTATGCTCATACTTTACCTACCGATAGTTTTGGCACTTAGCCACAAACTTGGCTATGTCTTTCTTCATGTCAGTCCACCAATAAAGTCGCTTCAAATGTCGGTACATCTTTGTCACACCCGAATGAATTGAATACCACGAACCATGAGATTTTGTCAACAATTTCTGAATCAAGTCATCCACTCTAGGAACAAAAATACTTCCTTTAAAATTAAGCACAACCCCCGCATCAAGAGTCGCATCTTGTGCCTTACCAAACATTGTCTTCTTTCTGAGCTCATTCAAACTGTTATCCTTAAACTGCTTGGCCTTGATCCCCTCAATGAATGTGGCCATAATATCAATGCTAGCTAACACCCCACTTTTTTATAAGATTCCCAACTAAATGAACTTAGATTCCAAGGTTTGAATTTTCTTAGCTAGAGGTCTCTTGGATACAATCAAGCAACCTAGACTACCCAAACTCACTGTATTTCGGCTCAAAGTGTTCGACACCACATTAACCTTACCTGGATGGTATTGGATGGTGACATAATAATCCTTAAGTAACTCCATCCACCTTCGTTATCTCAAATTCATATCATTTTGAGTAAATACATGCTGTAGACAATGATGATCATATAATACATCACACTTGACACCATGAAGGTAATGTCGCCAGATCTTAAGAGTAAACACTACCGCTGCCAACTCTAATCATGTATTGGGTATTTCCTCTCATCACATTCAAATGACGCAACAGATAAGCTATAACATTCTTATCTTGCATCAACAGAGTACCCAAACTCGAATGTGAAGCATCAAATAAACAATTATATCTTTACCTTCCACCGATAGTGCCAAAATAGGAGTTGCAGTCAGAAGAGACTTGAGCTTTTGAAAGATCTCTTCACACTTGTCAGTCCACTCGAAAGGTACAGTTTTTTGGTAAACCTTGTCAAATCTGTGAAGATAGAAAAAAATTCTTCACAAACCGATGATAGTAGCTGGCAAGCCCCACAAAGCTTTTGACTTCAATCAGAGAGTTAGGCCGGACCCAATTCTTGACTGCTTCGATCTTTTAGGGATCTACCATTACCCCTTCCCTTGAAACTACATGCCCCTAAAGGCAACCTAAGTCAACCAGAACTCACACTTGGAAAATTTGGCATATAACTTTTTTCTCCCAAGAACACCCAGAACAATACGAAGATGGTCGGCATGCTCTTCCTCACTTTTCGAATAAATCAAAATGTCATTAATAAAAATTATAACAAAAGAATCCAAAAATGGTTTGAACACACTATTCATCAAAATCATGAAAGTTGCATGTACATTGGTCAACCCAAACGACATAACTAGAAACACATAGTGCCCAGAGCGGGTCCTGAATTCCGTTTTTGGTACATCCTCAGGCTTAATCTTTAACTGATGGTAACCAGAACCTAAATCAATCTTAGAGAAAACTAATGCACCCTGCAACTAGAAAAAAAGATCATCTATCTGAGGCAGTGGATACTTGTTCCGAAGGTTTAACCTATTCAATTGTCGGTAGTCTATGCACATCCTCATATTACCATCATTTTTCTTAACAAACAAGAAAGGAACACCCCACGGGGAAGCACTAGGATGGATGAAACCTTTATCAAGAAGCTCCATGATTTGAGCCTTAACCCCTCTCAATTCTAGTGGAGCCATGCAATACAAAGGTATGGAAATGAGGCGAGTACCAAGTTCCAAGTCAATACAAAAATCTATATATCTATCCAAAGGAATACCAAGCTTATCGATATGAAACACTTCCTTAAATTCAAACACTACAGGAATAGGCTAAATATGGGGAGACTCAACCTCTACATCCCGAATATGTTCCAAATATGAAAACATCCCTGCTCCACCAATTTCCTTGCCTGAATGGAGGATATGACCTTAGTTGGCTTAGGCTTGTACACCCCTTCACACTCTAAAATATCCCTACCAGGGATCTCTAGAGTTACAAATTTCATATTACAATTTCACAAAGAAATATAGGAGGAAAACCAAGTCAAGCCTAAGATTATATCAAAGTCAGTGATATCCAAAACAACCAAATCAGCCCAAGTCTGAAAGCTCATAGACATGACAAGACTAGCATGATAAACATGGGTGACTATGATAGATTCTCCAACTGGGGTAGAAACATAGATGGGGGCATCATGTACATCACAAACCGCATCAAATCCCAAGGCAAACTGAATTGACACGCATGAAAAAGTAGAACCCGAATCAAACAACATATTAGCGATCTGATCAAGAACAAGAATAGTGCACATGATCATTGCATCAGATGTCTCCGCCTCGGTTTTGCTTGGAAAGGAATAAAATTGAGCCCTGTCATCTTGACAGACAACATCTTTTCTTAGCTGCACTGCTCCTCTACCTGCATTACCATTACCCTGACCTCCACGGCCTCGCTGAGTTCCTTCTCGTGGGTACGATTGCTCTAGTCTGCCGCTGCGCGGGATCTGACATGCACTATAAGAAATAGCTTTATTTAGACCAATATTTAGGGACGAGTTAATAATCCCATCTCGAAAAGTACATATATTGGGACAAGATTTTATTTCGATCTTTAATTTCATATGTTATTGTGAAGGTTCTAAATCTGGTCTCTAGAAAAAGTAGTAACTCGTCCCAAATTAAAACTTGGGTCTTGAGAAATATATTGGAAGGCAGGAACATATTTTCACCAAAAAATTAGCCGCCTAAAAATTCATTAATTCATTAAAATTCTAAAAGGAAAAGAAAACAAAGAAAAGAATCTTCCATTTGCTTCTCAATGAAATCAAAAAGAACCCTAGTAGCGATCTTCCCTAGCTAACAACCAGTTTCCCTTACAACGATCTTAGTGTACGTAGCTCTCAACTAAAAATCTGTGTTTTCTCAAAAACAGAAAGCACAGGTCTGCTTAGTAGTAAATGCAACCTAGGTCTCATTGATCAGTGTTTCATCTCTATTTTCTAAGAACAGAGAAAGCATAGGTCTTCCTAGCAATGATCTCCACTCAATATATATCTTCTATTCACTCAGATCTCAAGTATGCCTCCACTTCTACGAGTTGATTTGATTTTTTTTGTACAATTGATTTGCTATTTGTTTTGTTCGAGTTGTAACTTGTCTTGTTTGAGTTCTTGTTCTCTAAGACTAGATGTTGATCATTTTCTTAAAAAAGATTCAGTTTCATAGCGTGATATGATGCCAAAAGTGAAGAGGATCGATCAGTCCTTAAAGAGTATCTGTTTCTAAAGATAAATAATAATGAACTAAACTTGGAAAGCGGCATTAATAACTCAATGAGCTAAAACAATATTAAGAGATAGTATAGAGATTGTTCTGTTTAAGTTGAGAAATCTGCTATGAATTACAAGTGAACTACTAATAGGGCAAGTGAGACAAGTGATTGCAGAATGTTACAACTGAATAAGTGAAAAAAAGATAGCTTCATTAGGGTCTGAAACTGATGAAATATGTAAAACACAATAGAACTGATGCAAACTGACCTCCTGTGGTGCTGCATATAGAAGATTGAATGCGTGATAGTTTCGTTTGGGTCTAAAAATTGGAAAACTTGATAACTTTCAAGAAGATGCATTCTAATAGTTGTTTAAAACATTCTTTCAATTATTTTCTAATTGGTTCTCTTATTTCTGTCTACTTTTATATTAGATATGCATCCTCTTCTGTGAGTTTTTTCCCTTCTCTAAATTTAATTTGTTGTTTGTTTTCTTCTTATAGTGTATGGTGTGTGCCTAAAGAATCGATTATATTTTGGCGATTAAATTAACATGAGCTGATGAACGATAAAGAAAGCAATAGAAAACTGATGCAAATTACCTCTTGTATAAGATGTACATAGTAGGTAGAACCAACGATAGTTTCATTTAGGTTTCAAAACATGGAAAACTCATGATTTTTCGATAGTTGTACCATTTTTTTTTTCTTGTAAAACAGAATCACTAGCTATTTTTTATTTGTTCAACTTTCTGGTAAGCTTCCTCTTTTGGGAGCTAATTTTTTCTTCTTCTATTTGATTTGTTTGAGTTACACAATACTTGTTTGAATTACTCTTCATCTTTGAGATTAGTTGGTCATTTTTTTTGAAGTATATCATAGTGTTTTGTATGTGTTTAAGGAATCAATCATATTCTTTTATAATCAAATTAACTCGAACTCACAAAAGATGTAAGAACAAACAAAAAGGATACAAATTACCTCATGTGGTGTTGTACATAGAAGGTAGAAATAGCTATAGTTCCATTTGCGTTACAAACTTAGCAAACTCGAGATATTCAAAAGATACGTTCTTATAGTTGCACCATATATTTGTCCATTCCTATCAAACTCTCAATCACAACAAATTTATCAAAAAAAAGGGTAAATAACAAATTGTAATTAACTTTTAGAAGGTTATAGATGCAACTGAGTTCTTACAGTTATACTTCCTATGATTCTATATATAGAAGGTAGAAACAATGATAGTTCTTTTTGGGTTTGAAATTGACAAACTCAAGATATTTGAAGAAGAAACATTCTTATAGTTGCACCACATATTCTTCCATTCTTGTAAAAGTCAAGCTCGACAAATTTACCCAAATTATTGTAATTAACAGATTGTAAGTTCTGCGCATCTTATAATTTATCAAAATGTCTGTAAATAACATATTGTAAGTTGTAAATAATATATTGAATTTAATTTTGATAACATAATGAACTAGTTACAAAATCACAAGTTGTGTGTATTTAAAGTTTTTCCTTATCGTTTGTATTTTCTTATTCTATTTTTATGTATTCTCCAAGGTTATGGCACCTAGTAAGCAGTGGATGCAACTTTCTCTTGATAAACAGGTTGACCAAGCCTATTTATATGGGGTGAAAAAGTTTTTAGATTATGCTTTCCGGGGATTAGGAGAAGAAGATAAAATACGAGGTCCATGTTACAAATGTTGTAATACAACCTTAGGAACTCGTGAGATGGGTGATACACATTTGAAAGTATATGGAATAATTCAAAATTATACTTTTTGGTATCACCATGGAGAACATTTAGGTGAGACAGTGTCAAACTATGAAGATGAAAATGATGATGAAGTAGATGATTATGAGAGTGAAGATGAAGTACATGAGTTGTTGAAGGATTTATATCCAAATGTTGATGGAGGAGCTAACCACACTGGTTATGATGATGTAGTTGAGGAGGAACCAAATGTTGAAGCTAAAAGATTTTATAGCCTATTGAAGGATTTGGAGCAGCCACTATACCAAAACTCAAAGGCTTCAAAGCTTTCATCTTTGATTAAATTGCTTCACATCAAAAGTATGGGTCATTGGAGTAATGTGTCACTTAGCATGCTACTAAAAATGTTAAAAGAGGAGTTATTGCCTAATGTGGCCGATTTGCCAAATTCATATTATGAGGCAAAGAAGATTATTTGAGATCTTGGGATTTCTTAGGATAATATTGATGCTTGTAGTAATGATTTTATGTTATATTGGAAGGAGGATAGCTTACTTGATTCTTGCAAAATTTGTGGTGCGTCCAGATGGAAAATAAATACACATACGGGGGAAACAAAGAATAAAAAGGGTAAAAAGATAGCCTCAAAGAATTTACGCTACTTTCACTTAAAGTCTAGGCTTCAAAGGTTGTTTATGTCTACAAAGACATCTTCTCTAATGACATGGCATAAGGATGAAAGAAATAATGCTAGAATAATGAGGCACCCAGATGATTCAATTGCATGGAAGTCATTCGATGAACTTCATCTTTCATTTGCAATCGAGCCTCACAATGTTCGACTTGGACTTGCTAGTGATAGATTTCAGCCCTTTCGCAATTCAAAAATCTCACATAGCATTTGCTCTATGGTCTTATTCCTTATAATTTACCACTTTGGTTGTGTATGAAATAAGAAAATTTTATCTTGTCAATGCTTATTCCATGTCCAAATGCTCCTGGAGATGCAATTGATACATATCTTCAGCCTCTAATTGAGGAATTGAAGGAGTTGTGGGAAGTTGGTATTGAGAACTTTGATGCATCAACTAAAAAAAATTTTAAGTTGCATACTTCTTTGTTATGGACTATCAATGACTTTCCAGCTTTTGGAAATTTATTTGGATGGAGTACAAAAGGAAAATTGGCATGTCCATCTTGTAATAAAGACACCTCATCGATTTGATTGGCTAATTGTAGGAGACAATGCTTTATGGGTCATCGACGTTACCTTTACAAGTATTACAAATGGAGGAATGACAAGAAGTCATTTGATAATACAATAGAGAAGAGGCTCCCACCAAAAACATATTCTAGAATTGAGATACTTAATCAAGTGCAAGATGTTGAAGGACAACTATTAACAAAGGTTCCCAATAAAAAGAGGAAGATATCACATGAAAAACTAAAGGATAATTGGAACAAGAAAAGTATCTTTTTTGAACTTCCATATTGGAAATTTCTCTTGTTGTGACATAATTTAGATGTCATGCATATTGAGAAAAATATATGTGATAATATCATGGGGACAATCATTAATGTCAAAGGAAAGACAAAAGAAACAATTAACACTCGGTTAGACTTGAAGGAAATGAACATTCTGCCAGAATTGTACCCTATCTAAGAGGGGAGAAAGTTGAAGTTCCTACTGCATGCTACATATTATCGCCTAAAGATAGTTATGTCTTTTCTTGAAGAATTTAAATGTCCCTAATGGATTTGCATCTAATATTTCTCAATGTGCAAACTTGAAAGATCACAAGATATCTAGATTAAAAAGTCATGATTGTCATGTTCTTTTGCAGCATATTCTCCCTCTTGCTCTTCGTGGTATGTTTTCCAAAGAAGTGTGTGAACCTCTTATTGATTATCTATTTTTTTTGTGTGCTTGGATCAAAGGAGTTGATGATTGATGAGTTGAAACATATTGAAGCACAAATTCCCATAATACTTTGCAAGTTAGAAAAGGTCTTCCCTCCTTCTTTTTTTGATGTCATGGTTCACTTGCCTATTCATTTAGCTGGTGAAGCACAAATAGGTAGACCTATACATTATCGGTGGATGTATCATATTGAGTGATGGTTATATTTTTTGAAATCTCTCATTGGTTATAAGGCATGTCCAGAAGGTTGTATTGCAGAGGGCTACATTGTAAATGAATGTATGACCTTATGTTCAAGGTATCTGTATAGAATTAACACAAAATTCAATCGGCTAGAAAGAAATGATAATGGGGCCTTAAAAAAATAAAATGGGGGTTTCTCCATATTTTGTCAATCTGGAAAAAATTTGGGAGCTAAAAATCCATTTGAGCTTGAAGCTAAAGAATTGGAACAAGCATATATATACATTCTGAAGAATTGTGATGAAGTCATACCACATCTTGAGTATGGAGAGTTCTTTTATATAGTGTTTTTTTTCTTATTTCCTTTAAGGTGATATAATTTCTATATGAAATTTATGGTTAACCTCAATTTTGTAGAGAGTTTGCACAAAATCATATAGATACTGCCCAACACTTGTCTGATGCTGCAGAAGGGGATCAAGAATTTATTGAATGGTATAAAGATAGGGTGAGAAATACATAAATAATAGATTCAACATTTTGACTTTTTACTAATCATTCTAAATTACTAAATGTTATCTTATTTTTAGGTTGCACAATTGCATAAAGCAGATAATAGTCGGCTCATGGAGGATTTTCTCTTACTTTCACGTGGTCCTACCAAATATTCAACACATTCTAATGGCTACATTGTTAATGGATATAGATTTCATGTAGAAGATCATGATCAAATGTTAAGGACTCAAAATTTTGGTGTTGTTGTAGTTGGCAATACTGATAAAGATATTGAGAATGTTGATTACTATGGAATTTTAACAGATGTGATTGAATTGCAATTCATCTTGGATAAAAGAGTGATTTTGTTTTAGTGTAACTGATTTGATGTGTATGACAAATTAAAAGGAGTTAAAAGAGATGAGTATGACTTCATGAGTGTGAATCCGAGTAGATTTTTGAAAACATATGAGCCTTTTGTTTTAGCTAACCAAGCATCTCAAGTGTTTATGCTAATGATATTTCCAACAAAGGTTGGCATGTAGTAAGGAAGACTCAACTTTGTGATTCCTATGAGATGGTGAAACAAATGGATGATGATGATGTTGTAGTTGACTTAGAAAATCCTTCACAAAAGAAACGAAAAAGAACTGATGAGGTGATGTATCTTTTCTGAACTTATAGACACGATTTCTTTTATACTACATTGTCGCACATGATTCTTATTTGGCGGTGGGGATCGCGAAATTGATTTCTCTTTTTGATTATTGATAATTCATACTGTTAAAAACTCCTATTCTTGATTACTTTGATTCTATCCTTTAGTTCACTAGTAACTATCTGAACGGCTACTTTTCTTTTGTTCTTCAATTCACTGATAGAAAGTTTCCTTATTATTTTTCTACGTTTTTCTTTTTTACAGGTTCAATATGAAAACTAAAAATGTGGACGGATCAATTATGAAGATTACTATCAGATACTCATTTGTTGCGCCCGCGGCAATTGGAAAAGGATGAGGATGAGGGCTTAAATATTTGACATCAAAAGGAAAAGATACAAGTAAGAGTTTATTTTTTCAATCTAGTGATCTAGTTAAGCAATACATCCAAGAAGTTGAAACAAGTAAGCTTTTTAATATATGTTGAGTTTTTAATTGCATAAATATGCTTATCCTACTCACTTATCTCACTTTGAAGTATATACTTATCCTCTCATCAATGTATTATCATCTATCTATTTATGGATGACTTTTACATTTCTAAAGGTGGTATTGGGAAGGGGCAACAACAAGAACTTATCAATGTCACCATGTCTTCTAGTCATGGTAAGAGAGCGATACACAAGAAGTCCATGGCTCTTGAGAAAAACTACATCTATGTTAAGGCTTCATTTCATCCATCTGTCAAGCTAGTTAAGCAAATCATCCAAGAACTTGAAACAAGTATGTTTTTTCATGACTGTTGATATATTAATTACATAATAACTCATATTGAATGTCAAATCTTCTTTGTCTATAACTTAGTTGTGCTGGTCTGTCTTGCTAATTTTATCCATATAGTCAACTCGTACAAGTTGAGGCCTTATTTTATGTCAAATAGTCACAAGGAAATTGTATTCAAATAGTAGCGGTCTGTTTTCTCCAGGTTCTTATGGTAAGGAATGAGGAACTAGACATAAAAACTCCACCATGCCTTCTAGTGATGTTCATACTACCTTTCATTCATTTACTAATCAAGTAAAGCAATGTACCAAAGAAGTTGAAACAAGTATGTTTCTTTTTCAAAATCTGTTAAATTTTTAATTCCATTTATAACAGAAAGTAAATGTCAAAGATTTTATAATATTACTTCTTGATTCTAGGTGCTATAGTAAAGGGACGTAAGCAAATGCCTAGATCTTTCTGCTCATCATTAGGGGTTTCTGAAAAGAATTTTGAATGTAGTCAAGGATTGCCATCAATGGATAAAAATCCCCTTGTTCTTGAGAAAGAGAACACGGAAATCAAATCCCCTGGTTCTACTGATCAAGTAAGGTAAACCTCCCAAACAACTGAAACAAGTATGAAAATTTACAAATCTGTGCATTATCAATCTGTAGAACTAAATTTTATTGCTATAGTTATTACTAAATTATACAACTACAGGATCATATAATCCTAAAAAGGTAAAAAGGGTTCGAGGGACCAACAAGTCTAAATAAGTTGTATCACTTAAAGCCAGAAAGAAGTTGAAAGTAACATTTTACAATAATCGAACGGTTGGGACAAATAGCAATCTGTTTTTGAGGTACCTGGGTAAAACAATTTGTGATTGTAACATGTGTCCATTGGCAGTATCATCGTGGAGTGATATCAAGCAACAAAAGTTGAATCACATATGGGCAGCTATTGCGGTAGCAATTATGAATTACATCGTTTAACTTGTTGAATCACAACTTACTTTTCCTATTCAAACATTAACCACTTCTGCATATCTTTTTCATGCTCAAATTTTTCGTTTAAGCTCATATTTCAATTATTATATGATAAATTTGAGAGTGTTGACTTGAATGATCATCGTGACCATATATTTGGATGGATGAATGAGTTATGGAACAAATGGAGTGAATACATGCATGCTACTTATGTGAAGAATAAGTCAATCGTTCAAGCTCTTAAGACTATTCCAAAGGTAGTAGAAAAGAAGGAATGGGAGTGGTTAGTTAAGAAACACTTTTGTTCTGAAAGTTTTCAGGCATACCTAGTGATCTAATAGTCTACATTATTAAAGCAATCATTTCAGAGCTCATCGTGTTATTTAGATGTGAAACTCTTTTTGAAGTTAATAAGTTTTATTTGATATGAAAGTTTTACCTAACAATACAGGCGAGGAGCAATAGAAATGCAAAAAATTGAGCTAAGTTAAAGATGTTTCATCATATTGGTAGAAAGCCTATTAGAGAATATTTATCATCAGATATTGTAAAAAAAAATTATTTTTGAAGAAAATATTTAAGAAGTGTTATTTGACATGTTTTTTATTTGATGTAAAGGGCTATAAAAAATGGTAATCCACCAAATTTGGCGACTATTTTCTTTGAGACTCGTAAGAAAGATAACATGCTTGTTGAACTAGAAGGAATTGAAAAACATGTACCTTTGGTAAAATCTATAAGTAAATTACTTCAAATTATTATGAAATATGTTGAAATATGCTTTTTTATATTTTGTAGGTTCAAATCAAAGAAATACTAAAAGTTAAGCCATCTCTGCCTAGCATAGAGATTGTTGAAAAGTGTTGTGGACCTCAAAATTGTAGCCATGTATTTGGCTTTGGGGGTGGAGTAAAGCCAAAGGAATAAGAGGTGGCACTTCTTCAAAGGCTGAAGTACTTTCTGAGCTACGTTCAACTCAAGAGAAAAATAAATCTTTGAATGAGGAAAATAAATCCTTGCATGATCTCTTGTCTATATTAGAAGATACGATTGAAGAAATAAGAAATATGAAAGAATTCATTGCTGCTCAACAATCACATAACCTGCATATGACATCACCCATATCATCTAAATGACCACTGACATTTTTTGCTGACCAAGAAAGTAACAATATATCAAACTCTATTTGTGTATAGTCATTTAAGCAGTTAGTGTACGGCTGAACTCTTATGAGTGATTTGAGTGCTTATGAGTTCTCATCTATTCTTTATTGTGATTTGTTGATCCTTGCAAACAATACTGGTTGTGTTCAGGTCGACTATCATCCTTCCCATTCAATTCATTTTGAGATTTAAAACAGTCATATGCTTGTTTGCTGAGTATCTCGGAGTTGTTGTTGGATTTTCTTATTAGTTCGATTTAATCCTGCCCCTCCACTAAGGACCCCACCTGAGTTTGAATTTTGCTAAATAACCTCCGTTGTTGGTCTAATATCAACATATTTCTACTTGAATTAATCCACCTAAGGTTCATCGAGGTAATTTTCCTTGCCTATTCCAACTCTCCTTCTTAAATATTTATCACCATCGCTTCAGTTTCTGAATTTTCAACGAGTTGGGTGATGAATTCATGGATGAAGAGCCGATGGTTGTTCAATCACCTTTGTAGGGTCGGTGGCTGTTCAACCACCATTATAGAGCCGCTGATTGGAATTGATCTTTGTAGTTTCTTTATGTTCCCCACATTATTAAGAGACAATTTAAAGATCACTGCACATACAATTGTCCTCTGTTTTTTTATTGATATCTGTTTAGAATATAATTGTTCTCTGCTTTTTAAATTTTCTGCATGTAAAGTGACACATCTTTTTCCACTGTTTTTTGTACAACTGTGTGCGAACATCTTTTTTTGCACAAATATAAATATTGATACACCTGAACAAAAATGTTTTGTGATAGAAAAATAACTCAGCAGATTATAGCATCTATTTTTGCATTTTCTTCTTCACTGTTCAACTTTAATTTGGTAAGTTCCATCACACTGTTTTTTTCTAGTTGTAGCTCTTTTTCTTCATGTTGAGCAGTAATCATATCTTCTTTCAACTCATCAATTGGTTGACTAGCCTCCTTCTTGGTTTCTATCTTCAGCACAAACACTTTTTGAGACACTAAAATCAGTCTTGATGTTTTCCTCTCTTTTTCCATGTTGTTCCTCATCATGAATATAAGTTTTTTGGTTTGTATAGGCAGGGGATGTTGTTACTGTGATTTTTCAAGTGGTTTGCTCATCAGATTGTATGTTTTTCTTAACTTCATATGTAATAGGTAAAACTTCGTTCAGCTCAACATATAACTGGATACCTTTTTGGTTTGGGATCACGGTGGGCAAGCTTTGTGAAACTTCCTGGTCAGATAGAACATTCTCCTCTACATCACCATAATGTTCTTGATTTGCATTTATCTTGGTGGCTTGTTGATCAACATCCTTAGAGTTGGCGTTATTCGGGCTGTTATTGTCTTGTTGTGCATAGTCTACTGTGTTAGCCTTCAATATATAGTTCTTTTAGATTTGATGCAATCACTATAATGCTATCTGTAGACGTTTTAGACTTGTGACACAATAAGAAGGATCAATTTGAGATTGTTTGGCTCCTACAAGGATTAAAAATTGGAAGAAAACAATAATAACTTGCTTGTTTCCCCTGCTACACATATAACTTGGTTGTTTCTCATGAAACCTTTATATCTTGTTTGTTCAGTTCCTCTGCAACAGCTTGTGTCCCTTGAAACATAATATAAATCTTATTAATGGAGATTTTTTCTATTTGTTCTAAGGTTTTGTTATTGAATTCATGTTTTTGATATATCGATTTTGATTCTTGGTTAATGAATCTTAAAGGTTTCTTAATCATTTTTTATTATTTTCATTCAGATTATTGATATACTTGGATAACCTTTGGTGAATTTTGGATTTGTTTTGTGAAGATTGAAGCTACAAGTGAAGATGAAAGTTTAGAAGAACCATAAGACAAATAATATTTTGCTAGGAAAGTTATGCAGAACTTGAAAATAGTTTTTTTTTTTGTTAAGAAAATGTTTAAACTAACAACATAAGATGTTAACTTATTATTGTATTTATGTCAGCCTTTTGTATGAAGATTTACCAAAGCAAGCTTACATTTATTGACAAAGCTTATGAATTTTTTGTGATATAAAGATCCAGAACCATTGGTGGTCAACTAGAGACCAAATTTTTTGCTCTTCTCTAAAGGTTCATCTACGACGAGATAGTTTCTTGTCTCTAAAAGTTGCATCGGATGATACAACTTCTTATCCCTAAAGGTTAATCTAGGTCAGTTGTTTCTTGTCGCGAAAAACAATCTAGGATGACGTAGTTGATCATAAAAAAAGTAATTTAGGATGAGTGTAGTTACTCGTCCCAAAAGAGTATTCTAGGACGAGTTAGTTGCCAGTCTCTACAGGGATTTACTAATAAGAAAATAACTAATTTTCCAAGAAGGAAATCATCTATTTGGGACAATTTATGTAGTCTCTAAAGGTATTATGGCAACTAGCTTTTTTGACGTCTCTAAAGACATTTAACGACTAATAAAAGCAAGTCATCCCAATTGACCTTTAGCGAAGAACCATTTAAAGATGGGTGGCGACTAACCTTTTCCCGGCCCAATAGACTATCTAGGACTGGATTTGGACTTTTTCGAACCAGATTTCCCTTCTTTATAGACTGTTTTTTTTGTAGTGATGCACGGTTGGGGAAAATCTCTCCTCATGTACCTAGGTTCCCCACAATTATAGCAAGTACAATCAAAGTCAGTCTACTTCTAGCGAAAGACCGGCTCCTTGGCTATCCTAAATAAAACTTTGTTGTGGAGTTCCCAGTAACTACCTATAGCAGTGGGCATGGCGGACTAAATCGATCGTGCTGCAACCATCGGCCTACCTGAACATCTAGAGTAATAACCCTGAAAGTTACCTGTGCTCTTGGCTTTCTTAGACAAACCCTTGGCATGCCCATCATGTGTAACTCTCTCTACTTTCTTCACAAAGTCAGTCACCTCATGAAAGCTTTTTCTTGTAGAGGTCATATGAACAAACAATGCCTGATGTTCAGAGTTCAATTCTTTGACAAATAGATGAATCCTCTCCTCCTCTATAGTTACTAATTGTGTAGAATATCTGGACAAGCCATGGAACTTAGCCTCATAAGTAGCTACAGTCATTTCACCCTATTCCAAAGCCATGAACTCATCCTTCTTATGATCTCCCAAAGTCCGGGGGACATATTTTTTCGGAATAGAGCATGAAATTGTGTCCAAGTAAGTGGGGGTAAAACTGATGATCTGCATTCTTCACCACTTCTTAGCCTCACCCTAAAGCTGGAAGGTCACAAACTCTACCCCATGCTTGTGTACAATACCTAACTTGTGCAACCTCTCATAGCAATCCAAACTAAACTCATAGGCATCCTCACTCTTAGAACCATGGAACATAAGAGGCTTTAACTTCACAAATATATTCAACATCCCATGCTTATTATCAATCGTCACTGGACCCAACAAAGGATGAAAGAGGCATCAAAGCATGATGCTCTATCTACCCTAGGAATAGTAGCGGTAACTGGGTGGTTGATCAGAGATTGAATAGCTTGTACTGCTGGTAGGATTCTAGGACCGACTAACCTCTTCAGAAAAGACATGACATGTTGAGCTAACACTGGGTCTAAGGGAGAAATACATGTGTTATTAGCCTGTACCTCCTCTTTTGGTCCAACAAACTCCTCATTTTCTATTTCCACGTTATTTTGTACCCCTTCTTTGAGTGACGGAGGGACCTATTCCCTAGGAGAATTTTTAATAGGGGATCCATCCTGGCGGGTGCTACCCTTGCTTGAACTCTACTCCTTGCTCTTTCTTTACCACTGCCTTGACCATAGCCTCTTACTGTGGATTCCTCAAATGGCTCATTAACGGGAGTCACGGGCAGGAGGTCGATGAAACCAATGTTAACCATCTGCGGACAAAAGAATAAATACAATCAGATACCAATTTGGATAACTAGATACCAATTGGAATCAAGTCGTATGAGGAAAAGAGTAGAAACAAAGAGATTTCCTAAATTCCTGTAGCCTCTCGAAGAAAAGTACAAACGTCTTCGTACTGTTTCGCAAGGCTCTACTAGACTCGTTTTAGTACAATGAGATCAACGAATCTAGGGTTGTCATACCAACCTTGTCACAACCCAGACCATCGTGATTGGCACCATACTAACCCTCCAGTGGGAGAAACACTACTACAACCCAACTACACGAGTTAATGAAAAGATAGGCATTTGAAGATATGGAAGCAGGTTTACATGCAGAAATTAGATAAAGTTCCCATAAAATCGAAAGGTTTAAACAAATAACTAACCAAACTAACTTAGAAGTTTAACCCATAAAACCTAAAAGTCATTGAACCAAAACATCTAAAGTGCAACAAGTCTAAGAAAAAGGGGTACAACCCCAACTAACATAAGAAATATCTAAGTAGTCTAAATCCGAAGGAAATGGACTAAACAATAGGAAGGACTCCACGACATCGTGAAAGAACTACCTCACCCTTGAAATTTGGTCTCGATCACTAATCTCCTAGATAAGTATGTACTCAAAAAAGAACGAGCAAGTGCAGTATCAGTACACAACCACAGTGTACTGGCAGGATCACGCGAATATTCCAGTAAGTGAAACATAAATAGGCAGTCACAACATAGTAAACATGACATGTACATAATATATATATATACATTGGTTATCCTTTCAGGAGCAATGTACAATTTCACATTCTCAATAACAAGTAGATATGACAATTCAATGGTTCTCTCATGGAACCCATACCTAAAGTGTTAGTGTGCCGGAACGTGACACCTGATCCCAATTAGTGTGGTGGAACGTAACACCCGATCTGATATATGTATCAAAATGTGACACCCAATCCAATGTATGTGTCGGAATATGACACCCGATCCAATCAACACAACCAAAATCACATTCACACTAATAATGTACATACTCATAATCATACAATCAAGGGTTGAATCATAGCATACATTTGTTCATTCATACTCATTTCATTAGGTTTGATCAATAATGCATCATTCACATATGTACACATATTACAATAAAGCAATTACCATCATACATTACACAAACATGAAATCAAACCATCACCTACCTCGACACCAAGCTTGATACCCCCTAAGGCACTTGAATCTTACCTTTTCGAATTCTTTTTGCTTGTTCGTGGTCTGAAAACACAAATTAATATAAGGATCAATAAACAAGGCCTAATTACCAAGATTACAATTGAAATTATCAACCCTAAGCCAGACCCAAGATCCCAATACCCCACTTAGGGATTTTTCCACCACAAGTTTCAGGTCAAAACCCTCCCCCAATGATAATCACCCATGAATCTATGTTCTACGAATCCAGAATGGATTAGAGGAGTAAAAACCTTACCTTTTATGCTAGAAGAGGTAGAAAACTATCAAGAACTTGCCCTGGGTCG
The DNA here is from genome assembly GCA_037074985.1 of Solanum bulbocastanum. Classification (NCBI taxonomy): domain Eukaryota; kingdom Viridiplantae; phylum Streptophyta; class Magnoliopsida; order Solanales; family Solanaceae; genus Solanum; species Solanum bulbocastanum. The sequence continues at coordinate 41,544,309 of CM073605.1, forward strand.
TTTCATAGCTCTCTAGAACAAAATATTGTTGAATAAGAATGTTTTTGTGGTTTAATCCCAACTTAATTCGTGACTCGGCTGCTACGGCGGACCTCATCCCGCCACAGAAGCCCCAACATGGTGGCTTTTACAGAGACAAAATGTCGGAATTAGAGTTTCAAATGATCATTTCACAATAAACCTTCAACCCTTGACATTCAAAATCTTCCCGTTCACGCTAAGGTTAGTTTCAGGAGTTCTACTCACACAAATTTGATTTCATAAAGCCGTACGGGCTCCCTAACGTCTTGGCTATCCACTCAAGTAACCAAATTCATTTTTGAATCTCTCATTCATTGTCATATTACTCAAGACCTCGGATGACTCAGTTTTTATCCAAATCTAGACTAGGCTAGAAATTTCCAAGTCACTACCAAAAAGTTTTCTGGCCCAATTTATTTCCCCATTGGCTTTTCTATAATGACATGAACAGGACTTTACATAACTACAATATATGATCTTGAAATCTATCAAATGGATGTAAAAATCGGCTTCCTAAATGGATAATTAGAAAAAGAAATGGACATGGAACAACTCAGGGGCTTTGTAATTCCTAGTAAATATAGGAAAGTGTGCATGCAGGTTAAGTCACTCTATGGACTAAAACAAGCAGCGAAACAATGACATGCAAAGTTTGATCAAACCATGTTGGCAAATATATTTGAGATCAAAGAATGTGATAAATATGTTTACATTAAAGACACTCTAAATCAAGAGGTCACTCTATTCCTATATGTGGATGACATGCTAAGAAAATTAATGATATTCGTAATGTAAAAGCTACTAAGCATATGCTTGGTAGTAAATTTTATGAAAGATATAGGAATTGCTGATTTGGTATTGAGATTAAGATTTATACAACTCATCACAGTCTAGCATTGTTTCAATATAATTATATTCAAAAGATACTACAAGATTAAAGTACTTGAACTTCAAAAGTGCAAACACACTAATTGATGTAAACCTTAATCTCGCTAAGAATAAAGGTGAAAGTCAATCTCAATTGGATTACGTGAGAGTATTGAGAAGTTTGATGTACATCATGAACTGTACATGCCTATTCATAGCATGCACTATAAGTAAAATTAGTTGATACACGTATGATCCCAATAAAAATAATTGAATAGCAATGAGAAGTGTTTTTGGGCACTTAATGATAATCAAAATTAAGCTTTGCATTACAACAAATATCCAGCTATTATTGAAGGATACAGTGATGCAAATTTGATTACTGGGTCAACTGAAACTAAACCTACAAGTGGATATGTTTTCATTATTGGTGGAGGAGAAATATCTTGGAAATCATCCAAATATCATATATAGCTCATTCTACAATGGATTCTTAATTCATTGCCTTAGACAAGATAGCAGAAGATGTTGAATGGCTCTGGAATTTCTTAGAAGAAATTCAGTTTTGGCCCAAACTAAAGGCCCTTATATGCATACATTGTGATAGTTAAGCTACAATAGGATGGGATGGGAGCGTAATGTATAACACCAAGTCTCATCATATATAATGAAGACATAACTATGTTAGAAAACTACTCTCTATGGAATTATACAAATTTAATGTGTAAAGTGAAAGGATGATGTTTCAGATCTACTTACAACAGACCTAACTGGAGGGGCAATTGAGAGATCATCGACAGGAATGATACTATGAACGAGGACAAGTCAAATCGGTGGTAACTGTAGCTAGAAGACTAAAGATCCTAAGATTTAGGTTCAAATAGATCAAACAAAGTCATAGATGACAATTAAACATTGTCAAAAGTTATTTTATGGTCCATTCTTATGATGAAAAAATGTTCAGTAACAAAGATAAATGCATTAGGACTTTTTCATGGTTTCTAAGTTTGATACGTGATATATAAAATGGTTTATCTATGGGACAACACGTATAGAATCACCTTTGTAAGTGTGAAGTATAAGTTGCTTCAAGGAGAATCTAGTAAGACTAGTCCTTTATGTACTTATAAACCAAGACATATTCATTGCCGAAATGAACAAACAAATGAGCACCAAAAGTAGTTCAAGGGTTGATTGCATGATCTATGTTGTCTATGTATACACCAAAGTTCCATAGTTTAAATATATCAAATCTACCGATTCACCAAGTATATCTGATATATGTTCACGACGGAAAGTTCAAATGGAAAGCTACTTATCCTTATGAAATTAATCCTTAATTACGAGTCACACAACTTTTTATGAATATGTTTTAACAATATCCATTCCCCATTCATCTGGGGGATTGTTGGGTTTAAACAAGGTGTGAATGAGAAATGAGAAAGAGAAATTGTGAAATGTGGGGGAACAAAGAGGAGGAAAAATGAAAAATCATAACTACCATATTTGTAGAAGAAAGGAAAAGTTTTGTCGTTATATTAGAAAACACTTCCTTTAGTGCTTAAAGGGTTAAGTAAAGGGTAACGCCTTGCCCCGTCCTCGTCTTTATTCACTCGGCTCGTCCTCGTCTTTGGTATTCACAAATGATGTGATTGATTGTTAATTTTTAGGAAAAAATTATTTAATTAATATCATTTTTCTTAATATTAATTCAAAATTATTAATTAATTAATTAATTTAAATTCACAATATAATTAATTTGAAAATTTATGTAACGGAATTAGTATAATTTTTGCTGGGAAAAGGGCCTGTTTCTTCGAAATAAACATTTATTTTGCCAAGAGATGCCATTATTAGGAACATACAAGTCTTTTCTGAATAGGTACGTTCACACACATAGTTGGCTATAAATAGAGAGACATCTCTCATTTTTCATTCATTGAAGTTTTCACTTCTTCTGCATACATTTCTTTCAAATAAAATTAATTCGATCGTGCATGTCTCTGTGATCTCATTACTATATTTTTGAGTTCATTGAAATTATCGAAGTTTGAGGTACTGCTACATCTCTAGTATTCTATGTGTTTCATCTTGGGAGGAATTTATCTACAACATCGGGTACTTTAGGGGATTAAGTTTCTTAAGGACACACAATGGGTTTTGTGGACTCGGATTAGGTTTTTATTTCTCTATTTCTTTTTCATCTTTATGATTTTTCTGTTTTGGTAACGTAAATACCGAAGGTAACAATTTGAAATACAGTATCAAATTGGAAAAGGGAGTACAAATGTGCTTTGTGTGATGAAGAATCAAGTTTTAACATTATGCCCTTGTCAACATTGAGTAGGTGTCACATTAGGCCCTTTGTTCCATTTCGAATGAATTTACTAATGGGTGACAATTCAATTAAATAAATTGTGGGAATAATTCATGATGTATTGGTAATTATCAAGCATATTTCTATTTTGGTAGATTTTATGATATTGGATGTGGAAAAAGAGAGGGAAGTGCAAACTATTTTGGGAAGATAATTCTTGTTCAGTGGGCAAGACCATTCCTTTTCATAGGATAACAACTTTTAAATATACAAGGAAAAGACATGAACTTGGTATTAAGTGGGGAAAAGGTAAGGCTCAACGTGCATCAAGATATGAAGTACCATATTAAATTTGCAAGAGTTTCTCGAATAGACACTGTCGTTGGAACTAATGAGTGGATCATCAAAAAGTTCCATGTAGAAAAACCTTTACAACTGGTTCTTTTGAATCATTCAGGCACTTATGTAGAGGAGTTTGATGAAGCATGCATCATATTAGAGGGAATGGGTACTTGCTCTTATAACCCACTGAAGTTTTACTTGGATTTGAAAAAAAAAAAGAAGAACCAAGTCTAGTTTCTGCTTATCTTTAGTATGCTTTCATTAGAGACAATAGTACTTTGCTTTTGAGAGTTTCTGTTAACTTGAACGAGGACCAAGTCAAGGTGTTGTTGAAGGTTTTATGAAAGCATGTTAAGACCCTGGGGTTGACCATTGGAGACATTATTGGAATTCTATTGTGCATTTTCACACAAAATATCACCCTCCAAGAAGGAGGCTCTCCATCTATTGAAATAAACACCGACTCAATACACCAATGCAATAAATCATCAAGAAAGTGTTAGTAATATTTTTAGATGCATGAGTGATTTACTCAATTTTTGATAGTACAGAGCCAAATGCAATGTATTCCAAAATAAGGAGGAATTAGTGTGGTTCCCAATAATAAAGAGGATCTGGTACTTGTTCAACTGGTGACTAAATATAGAGTGTGCATGGATTATAGAAAATTGAATGCTAGCACAGAAAAAGATCATTTCCTCATGCCTTTTGTGGATCAAATGCTACACAGACTTTTCAACAAGGATTATTATTGTTATTTGGGTTATAATCAAATCTCCATTTATCCAAAATATCACGAAAAAAAATAATTTTCAAATTACCCTATGGAACATTTACATTCAAGCAAATGTCATTGGTCTTATGCAATGTCCCCGCCTCTTTCCCACGGTGTATGTTGTCCATTTTCTCAGACTAGTGGAAGATACAAAAAATGTGTTTATGAATGACTTTCCAGTGGTAGGAGACTCCTTTTAGGAGTGTTTTACCCATTTGTCAGCTGTTTTGAAGAGCTATGAGTAAACCAACTAGGCACTGAATTGGGGAAAACATCACCTCATGGTGAAATAAGGGATTGTGTTGTCACACAAGATCTATGAGAAGTGAATTCATGTTGATCAAGCAAATGTGGATGTGATAGAAAAATTGCCTCCACCAAAAAAGAGTCAACGGAGTGATAAGCTTCCTAGGTCATGCCGGATTTTACCAAAGGTTCATCGTTAATTTTTCAAAAATTGCACATCCCTTGTTTTAGTTGTTAGAAAAGAAATCAAGTTCATATTGGATACATCTTTTTTGGAGGATTCACTTGTATCAAGGCTAAGCTCACCTTACCCTTATTAATCATAGCCCTATTGGTCTAAACCTGTTGAGTTGATGTGTGACACAAGTGGAGTTTATTTAGGAGCAATTATTGGGCAATGAATAAAATATTCAATCAACTTTATTATGCAAGCAAGGCTCTCAATGTGGCCCGAATGAAGTACATGGTAATGGAGCAACAATTTCTAGCGGTGGTGTTCACCTTTGAAATGTTTCGATCATACTTGTATGAAAGTAAGGTGATTGTACACATATCATGCTGACCTTTGTTATTTTACCAAAGAAATATGGCAAACCATGATTGATCAAATGGATAGTTCTCCTGCAAGAGTTTTATTTTGAAGTAAAAGACTGAATAGGATGTTAAAACTAAGTGGATATCTGACTTTCAATGTTTGACGAAGAAGGGAGAAAATAATAGGGTGTGGTAATAAATGGATACTTCTCCTGCTAGAGTTTGATTTTGAAGTAAAAATCTGAACAGGATGCTAAAACTAAATGGGTGTCCATCTTTTATGGTTTGAAGAATAAGGGAGAAAATAAGAGAGTGTATGTAACACCCCAAATTTTTTTGAGCTAAGACTCAAACCATTCTTCGTTGTGAGCAAGATTCTACCGAGGAATTAAAATTTTCTTAATTGTTAAGGTCACTAGATGTAACACCTTCAGTTCCAAAATGAACTAAAGAGAATTCATCCAAGTCATCCGTAAGTTCTTTTATATTTTTAGTCAATTTCAAACGACCATAACTTTTAGTAGAGGATAAGTTATGTAACACCCCAAAAACTAGTAGGCTTAACTAGAGCTTGACGTGAGTTGTAGATATAACTTACCGTACTTGAAATAAGGGTTTTTGGGTTAGAACATCAAGGTACAAGCCCCCCCCCCCAAGGACCAACCAAGGGTCCTCCTTGAGGACCCTAACAGGCTACCTAAAATACTGGACCTACGGCTGGACCCATGCCCCGTAGGAGGGTCCACACCTCGTAGGTGGCCAACAAGTTCCAAAAACCAACCCACCCCCACCAGTACGGGCCGTGGGTCAATCCACGCCCCGTAGGTGGTGGTCGTGGATGGTGGCCTCGAGACGGTTCTAAGGAGTAAATTAGGGGCACGTTGGGGTTTTCCTATTTTAATTGGAATTAAGTGGGGTCATTTTAACTTAGTTTAGACCACCTATATAAAGGCTTTAGACTATTAATTAAGTCATTCCAAATCATTCTCTCAACTCACCTAAAAGAAAACCAATTCCCTTAAAAGAATCCTCTCTCTAAAAAGAAGAAGAAGAAGAAGAGGGTCAAGCTAGGGCAAGACTCCATTGTTTCAAGATTGATAGGCTTTTTAATCAAGGTATGATGGCTTATTCATTCATGGACCCCTTTCATCCATGAACCCCCATGTTTCCCCCAATTGTGAAGATGAACCCCAATTCTAGTTAGGGTTTCTTCCTATATTATGGGTATTGTTGTATGTTGATCCAATTGAGTGGATAGTGGTTCTTTATGATTGTTTATGAGGTAATTACATATTTTTAGTGTGATTAAACATATATTCTTGATTAACCTAAGAATCTAAGATGAAATGGATGTAGTTTGGTTTTATACCATGAAAGAGAAAATTGAGGGATTAGAAATGATCTTCTAAGATTGATGAATTACTTTATGAATTGCTTGAGATTATAGCACCTAGATATGAATTGTCTAAAATTAAAGCATGTTGACATGAATTTATTATATTAAGGCTTATACGATGAATCATTATTAGTAGTGTTTTGATAGAGTCTATATGAAGATATTTGATTAAAATTTTCTAAGGATGAAGCATGTGAGTGGAATACCTTGAGACTTATAACGATGAGGTGCTTATGAGAAGTATTGTTTGAGAATAAATCTTGTAGTCATAGATAATTAATTCTAGGGCTTTGAGAGTAAAGCTAATATGAATGAACTAGGAATGTTAAGGCTTTGAGAGTGAAGCTATTATGTATGTTTAAGTGAATATGGTATAGTTTTGTATGGACATTACTCACATGACCTATATTATGAGTATATGATATCATGCATGTAATTATTTGATTACTGAATTGTGATTATATCTATGTCTAATATAGTCACTCTAGATGAGTTGATATGAGCTTTGACCCTTGAAAGGGCAATATATGATATTATGCATGTTTAATACAGGTTACGTATATGCCTTAAGAACACTTTGAGAGTAAAGTGATTACGACTATGATGTAATTATGGTGTTGTTGAATGGTTATTCTCGCATACACACTTATGCATGACTATGATTGAAATATCCATGATTATGATAATGTTGGTGTGATTCATTGAAAGGCTATTCTCATGAAAACATAATGAACATGATGTGAAAGGTTTTCTTACAATATTATAATTCTAAGGTTGAAAGGCTATTCTCACCTATTTGAATCTACATGAAGCCATGAACGGTGAAAGGTTATTCTCACGCACGATCTAATGAATTATTCTAATGAAACAAGTTATGACTTAACAAGTAACCCATGGGAATTCTACTTAGCACCGAGTGGATATGGATGCTAGATGGAAGCTCCCCAGCAAGAAAGGGAGGGTTTTCTCGTTTGTCAAAAAGGTCATATTTCTTGAAGTAATCTCTTGAGATGGAAGCTCCACTGTCAGAAAGGGTGGGTTTCTATTACCAATCTCCTTCTCCCATAAAAAGTGTGTCCCTGTAGGTTAATTAGCTATTGGATCCACCTAAAATCTAACAATCCATGGTCTTACCTTAGGCAAGTAAGACAACTGTTTTCAGTATGGGTAACACCAGATTCACTTGAAAGAGATTTATGGGGTCTTATTCATGCATTGCGTAAGTATGCTTTGAGGGTAGTCATGATATGTTCCTCTTATGTATGATGAACTATGTAATGAATAAGCTTATGACTTATGCTTATGATGTATGTTTTGATGGATTGGCACTATAATTCCCTTTCGTGATATGATTCACTAAAGGTGATCGATTCCCTTGTGTATGAGAATTAAGCTAAGGATGAGATCAAATGATGGTAAGTATGATTATGATGGCCTAAAAGTGGTACTTAGTATGGATGTGATTATGGGTTTTATCAATGCATTGCACAAGTATGACTTAGGGTTACTTATGAAATTGTTCTCTTATGATATGAAAGTCTAAGTATTAACTATGTTATGAAGATGATGTATCTCCTATTTACCTTATGATTACTAATGCTTACATTGTGTCTATGTTGGAGATTATGCTTATGATTATGTTGTTATCTCTTATACTTTTATCTATGTCTTATTATGATGTCTCTTATGCTTATAACTCATGTTATTGTTTCTTATGATTATGGTATATGTCTTATGTTGACTAATGCCTCTTCTAAGCTTATGTTGAGGATATATGATAGCCATCATATTTAGTACATTATTGTACTAACACATATTTTTGCCTACATTCTTATCAAATGTAGGGTTTGGTGATAATGAGTTCCATTCTTGTGGCTAGGTTTCTAGTAGAGCAAGGAGTTTAACACTTGGTGACTCCTTATAGCATCAAGTATGTGATCACCTTTCCTTTATGACTTTTTTTATGTTTTATACTTTTGTATGGGCTGCGTCCCAAAGATTTATTCAGGTTTTTTTAGATGGTTTGAGACAAAGTGTTATAGGCTTCCGCTTGTTTTTATAAAAGACTTTGATTGTAAAGAAAAGTTTTAAAATTTCTGCATCATTTCTATTATCTTATGTTATGATATGCTAAGGGGCTTGTATGAAACCCCATTTGGGGTTGAGTACACCTTGTTACATCTAAGGGGTACCCCTGGGTCGTGACAAACTTTGTAATCAGAGCATAAGGTTTAGAATGATTCTAGGATTGTCTCAAAACTACATCTAGTAGAGTCTTGTTCATAAGTGTAAAGCGCGCCACATTTATGAATAAGAAGCTATTAGATGATTAGGAAAACTCACTTCTTCATTCTCTAATTTGTGCCATAGAGTTTTACATTATAAGGTCTTTCTCCTTATCCGATGATCTTCAAGATATGACTATTTGAAGGGCTCATTCTACAAGGAGAGAGTGAGAAAATGTTGGTTGTGATGCCAATTATGGCTATGTGACTAGATAGTACTTGATATGCTAGATTTAGATGTCATCCTTAGTATACATTAGTAGTATTATTGTTATGATCCTATGTGATTGCAGAACCCTTATAGTCAAATTGGTTAGTTCCCCAATGAGCCCATCCATGAGTGGCAGGGGGAAAATCTATGCCATAAGTTTGGATTATGTTTTGTATGAAAGTTGACTTTGAGGGTTACCACCTAGTTAAGGTGAGGGAGAACTGTTCAAGTGTTGACCAATTTCAAAGACTTAGTTATCTTTTAAGATTGATCTTAAGTATGGTCATTTTGAGTAGGGTGTTTAGAAAATACTTAGATATGATTGGTTGGTAGATCCCACCAAAGGTTATAAAATTGGTTGAAATGGGTTAGAATTATCTTTATCAAACCTAAGTAGAATTGAAAAAGACTTGAGGGTAGATGTTTGGACGACAAGGAGGTTACTTTAATTATGGTGAAAGTTGTCACAAAATTAGGGATTGTCCCAAGGCAAAGTCTATGAGAAAAGAGGGTAAGAAAGTTCCTCTTAATGGTTCCGGTATTGATTGTATTTTTGTGACTTGACATGTTAGACATTGATGTTGTCTTTAGTATGAATGGGTTTCATTGTTGTCTTATGTTATTGATGGTAGAACCGTACTTGGCCATTTTGAGTTTTGGGTAGGTAGAAAGGTTTGATGAATAGGGTGTTTAAGTAATTCCTAGATGTATTGAGTGAGTAGACTCCACTAAAAAGTGTAGAAGTGTAATTTACCATGGTTTAGAATCATCTTGTGTGATGGATGTGAAAATTTAGTGATGACTTGCTCCGACCTTATAATTGAAAGAAATGATGCCTAGAAGAGTTCGTATAGGCTTACTCCCAAGGGGGAGATGATGTGCTTAAATAGCAAGGTCACTGAGTGTTCTTGATGTTCATGATTTGGGTTGGCTTGAAATTCTCACCTTGATAGATGTATTGAGTTTGGGAAGATTAGTCCCTGTTTTGTAGGCTCATATGAGATCTTTAGTGGAGGTTATAAGGTTGCTTGTCAACTAGAATTGCTTCATAAGTGGCACCGGAGTGTAATATTCCATGTCTTTTGGATATATAAGGGTGTTGGAGGTTCGACATTCATAAATTTGTTAAGAAGAGTTGGGAGTTCATGAAAATTTCTCTAATTTAGAAATACCGGTAGGGATCTTAGACCAGCAAGTTAAGAAATAGAAGAGTAAGGAAGTTGCTTCCAAGAAAGTGTTAAGGAGTGACCTTTAGGGAAGGCTTTAGGGAAGGGTTCTACTTGGAAATCCGAGGGCCAATGAGATGTCCTGATATCCTCATCTTTCTACCTTCCATTCCTCCTTTAGCATTAAGATGATGAGTTCCTCATGATTTTGTTCTTTATGTGAAGTCTTGGGTGTTTTATGTGTTTCATGATCTCCTTAAGTGATGCATGTTCATGAAAGGTTATGTTTTGAAAGAAAATGAGTTTTAAATGATTGACTTTCCTCATGTTGTTGTGCATTGGGTATGAGTTGCCTATTTGACTTCATGAGATGAATATATGAGCATGCCTTAGTCTGGAGTTGAGAGATTCTTCCTTAATTGAATGCTTTTATAGAGTAAATTGCAGATAAGCTCCATGCGAGTATGTTGAGCATGTTTTAGTTTGGAGATGAAGTTCCTCCTTTGTCTATGTGCATTTAGATGTGTTGCATGCATGATGGGTTGCTAGTCTTGAGTTGTGACCTTAAAAAGTGCCTAGAGTGTCATTTGAGGACGACTGCTCCCAAGAGGGAGATATTATAATACCCCAGAAACTAGTAGGCTTAACTAGAGCTTGACGTGAAGGTTAGGGTCGTACATATAACTTCCCGTACTTGAAATGAAGGGTTCCGGGTTAGAACGTCAAGGTACGACCCCCTAGGTCCAACCAAGGGTCCTTGAGGAGGACCTTAACACGCTGCCTAAATAGTGGACCTACGGGTGGACCCACGCCCTGTATGGGGTCCATACCCTGTAGGTGGCCAACAAGTTCTAGTCACCAACCCATGCCCCACCAGTATGGGCCGTGGGTCAATCCACGCCCCATAGGTGTGTGGTCGTGGATGGCGGCCTAGAGACGGTTTTAAGGAGTAAATTAAGGGCACTTTGGGGTTTTCCTATTTTTAATGGGATTAAGTGGGGTCATTTTCACTTAGTTTAGACTACCTATATAAAGAATTTAGAACCTTAATTAAGTCATTCCAAATCATTTTCTCAACTCACCAAAAAGAAACCCAATTCCGTCTAAAAAAATCCTCTCTCTAGAAAGAAGAAGATGATGAGGGTCAAGCTAGGTCAAGACTCCATTATTTCAAAATTTCTAGGCTTGGTAATCAAGGTTTGATGGCTTATTCATTCATAAACACCTTTCATCCATGAATCCCCATGTTTCCCCCAATTATGAAGATGAACCCCAATTCTAGTTAGGATTTCTTCTTATATTGTGGTTATTGTTGTTTGTTGATCCAAATGGATAATGGCTGTTTATGATTGTTTAGGAGGTAATTACATGTTTTTAGTATGAGTACACATGTATTCTTGATTTACCTAAAATTCTAAAGTGAAATTGATGTAATTTGGTTTTCTGTCATGAAAAGGGAAATTGAGTGCTTATATGTGATATTCTAAGATTGATGAATTACTTTATGAATTGCTTGATATTAGAGCACCTAGATATGAATTGTCTAAAACAAAAGTTTATAGACGTGAATTGATTAGATTATGGCTTATATGATGAATCATGATTAGTAGTGTTGAGATTGAGTCTATACGAAGATATTTGATTAAAATTGGCTAAGGATGAAGCATGTGAGTGGAATTCTTTGAGACTTAGGTCTATAAGGTACTTATGAGAGATATTGCTTGAGAGTAAATCTTGTAGTCATAGATGATGAATTCTAGGGCTTTAAGAGTAAAACTAATATGACTAAACTAAGAATTCTAAGGCTTTGAGAGTGAAGCTATTATGTATGTTGAAGCGTATATGGTATTATTGTGGAAGAACTTTACCCAGATGACCAATATTATGAGTATATGAGATCATGCATGTAATGATTTGATTACTTGAATTGTGATTATATCCATGTCTAATGTAGTCATTCTAGATGTGTTGATGTGATATAAGCTTTGACCCTTGAAAGGGCAATATAAGCTTTGACCCTTGAAAGGGCAATATATGATATTATGCATGTTTTACAAAGGTTATGTATATGCCTTAAGAAAACTTTGAGAGTAAAGTGATTATGACTATGATGTAATTATGGTGTTGTTGAAAGGTTATTCTCACATACACACTTATGCATGACTATGAATAAAGTGTCCGTGGTTATGATAATGTCGTTGTGATTCACTGAAAGGCTATTCTCATGAATACATAATGAACATGATGTGAAAGATTTTCTCACAATATGATGATTCTAAGGTTGAAAGGCTATTATCCCCTATTTGAATCTACATGTAGACATGGACAATGAAAGGTTATTAATTTTCACGCATGATCTATTGAGCTATTCTAATGAAACAAGTTATGATTAGTACTGAGTGGATATTTATGTGAGATGGAAACTTCCACGTGAGAAAAGGTGGCTTCTAAAAGACCAAATTTCTTGAAGAAATCTCCTGAGATGGAAGTTCCCGCGTCAGAAAGGGCGAGTTTCTATTAGCAATCTCCTTATCTCCTAAACTATGTGCCCCCATAGGTTATTTAGCTATTGGACCCACCTAAAAGGTAACAAGCCATGGTCTTACCTTAGGCAAGCAAGACAATCCTTTTTGGTGTGGGTAACACCAGATTACATGTTAAGCTCACATTGTCTATGTTGATTAAGGCTATTCCCAATATCACAACAAAACAATGAATTATGAATTACGGTTACTCAAGAAGATTTACTTAGCATGAGTGAGACTTATGGGGTCTTATTCATGCATTGGACATGTATGCTTTGAGGGTAGTCATGATACGTTCCTCTTATGTATGATGTTCTATGTAATGAATATGCTTATGATGTATGTTTTGATGGATTGACGCTATAATTTCCTTCCGTGATATGATTCACTAAAGGTGATCGATTCCCTTGTCTATGAGAATTATGCTAAGAATGAGATCAAAGGATGGTAAGTATGATTATGATGGCCTAAAAGTGGTACTTAGTATGGATGTGATTATGGGTTTTATCAATGCATTGCACAAGTATGACTTAGGGTTACTTATGAAATTGTTCTCTTATGATATGAAATTCCAAGTATTGACTATGTTATGACTATGATTTATCTCCTATGTTCATGGACCATTCCTTATGATGACTAATTCTTACATTGTGTCTACGTTGGAGATTATGCTTATGATTATGTTGTTATATCTTATGCTTTTATTCTATGTCTTATGATGATGTCTCTTATGCTTATGACTCATGTTATTGTTTCTTATGATTATGGTATATGTCCTATGTTGACTAATGCATCTTATAAGCTTATGTTGATGATATATGCGATCCATCATATTTAGTACATTATTGTACTAATGCATACTTTTTCCTACATTTATCAAATGTAGGGTTTGGCGATATTGAGTTCCATTCTCATGGATAGGTTTCTAGTAGAGCAAGAAGTTGAAGACTTGGTGAGTCCTCGTAGCATCAAGGATGTGATCACCTTTCCTTTAGGACTTTCTTTTACGTTTTAGACTTTTGTATGGGTTGCGTCCCAAAGATTTATTCAAGTTGTTTTAGATTATTTGAGACAAAGTGTTATACACTTCCACCTGTTTTTATAAAAGATTTCGATTGTAAAGAAAAGTTTTAAAATTTCCACATCATTTCTATTATCTTATGTTATGATATGATAAGGGGCTTGTGTGAAACCCCATTCGGGCTTGAGTACCCCTTGTTACATCTAGGCGGTACCCCTGGGTCGTGACCAGTTAGGAGACCCATAAGATATCAAATGAAAGATCTCTAATTTATTTTTCTAACTCCGCCAAGTTTGCTAAAATCCGAGTTCGAATGAGGGAGATATGCTCGTTTGAGTTTACTCTATCCAGTTAAGAAAATTTACCGAAATTAATGAGAGGTATTTTGGTCCTTTCCTTACTCGATCAGCTTTAAACATTTTTAGTAATATTTTAGGGGTTCAAACATATCTGGATCAGTTTTCACTATCCTAATATACACTTAGGGTTTTTGACTGGAGTTCAAGAGGAGAAAAGGGGAGAAAGGCTTCAAGTGTTCAAGATTGTTGCGATCTTTGAGGGATTTCACCAAGGATTTGATCCTTAAGAGGTATGTAAGTTTTCATAGTACTGGGCTTATTCACCCACACTCCAATCATGTGTTTCCACTTTCAAATTCATCCATAAGATTGAGTATATTGAGGTTCTTGATGAAATTCTTGAGGTATTGTTCTTCATTCTTGAATTATGACGTTAGTTGAGTTCTTGAGGTGAGTATCTTGTCAATGAGCATTGTTCTAGAGATTTTTCAAGTATATTTTCATGTAATTAAGTTGGGTAAACGAATCTAAGAGTGTTTGGAAGAAACCATTTGATTCTAGGTGAAATAGGGCAAAAAATCAACGAAGAAAATTCATTAGATTTTCTGTGCGGGGGGCTGACGCGCCGCACATGAAACACGCCAAAAAATAGGTTCTGAAGTTTAGGGGTTGCCGCCCCACACCACTCACTGTGCTAGGGTCGCCTGCCCTAACCTTTTTCCGTCGTTCTTCCCATCTGAGTTCTTTTAAAGTGTACTTAATTGACTCCCTTCCTACTATTTCTATTCTAAATCACATCTAATAATCAAGAGATCATATAAATCATGAATCATAACTCTTGAATTCATAATTCAAATTCAAGAAAGAGTTAACAGTAGAGTTCAAGAAAGTCTTTGAGTTAAATTTTGAATCCCTTGAGATCAACTATCGATTTGAATTAAGTTTGAGGAAGTAAGTATGAGAATAAGAAGAGATGTACCCATGAGTTCTACATTTTCATTTAGACCATCGATTCCAGTTGTTCATGTCCATAATTCCGCATGAACTCCATAAATTGAGTATCTTTGAGAGAAGTAGTATCTCCGAGTTCTATGTTCTTGAGCATTGATTTCCTAACCGTTTTTGAAACTATATTTCGTAATTATGGATTACCATATGTTATACATGGAGGTCCTTGAGTTTAGTCGGTCATGCTAATAATTTTGCATGAACCCTATGAGTCGAGCAGTCTTGAGATGAGAAGTATTAATGAGTTCTTGATTTTTAGAGTTGTTGAGTTCTAACTATTGAGTTCTATATATTGTTATTGAAAAACTTGAATTGAGTCGTTCATGTCCATAATTCGGCATGAACCCAGTTTTGAGAAGTCTTTTACAATTATTTATAATTTGTTTTAAGACTTGAGTAAATGAGGATGAGGATGAGGAGAGTTGAGTTTTAATTTTCAAAATGAATGTATGGGAACTAAGTATTCCCAAGAGTAATGTTTTTACATTTAAGATGAGAAGAAACTTTATTTTCTAAATGAGTTCATGAGGTATTTTGAACACTATCTCTTTTAAGAGAACCTTTTGAGTAATAATCTCAAATTTAGAGGATGAGGATATGTTTTTTTAAAAGATATGAGCATGAGTTATATTATTAGGAGTAGTATTGAGCATCGATATGGGGGAGAGTTTAGTAAACTCACAGCCCACATAAACCATGTATGCCACATGGGTAAAGGTTCATACTTTTTAGATGATTCCTTATTGCTTTTTAAGCATAGCTTACTGCATCCACTTAGTTGAGAATGTGTTATACTCCAGCAAGGTATAAGAAAGTTCTTGCAATGTGGGTGATTTAAAGTTCAAACACACCTCATCCAATTCTAGGCGTTCAACGATAATAAATCAGTATAAAACCCAACAAAATGAATTGGAGCCGAATCCCATAGGGAGCGGTACGTGTTTTAAAATTTAATAAAGAAGAATAAATGCGGTCTAATCAACCATAGGAATAGAAATTATTGATTACAAACATAACCAAGTAAGGGGGTGACACCATGGGGGGCTTTTGGTTTGAAATTATCAACTACAAACATTAGTCACAAACAATAAGAATTAACAATAATGAGACAAATTCTTGGGACGTGATCGATCATAGGAAAATATAGACATATGGGTAATTGCAACTATTAGTAAATAGCTAGATATTAGTGAGTAGGCTAGGCTATAAGGGAAGTAATTTTCTCTCGAACACCAACAAACATGCAAATTAAGAGCAACCCACACCTCAATCCATTTACTTTTTCAAGATAAATGTGTGGAAAAAGGTTTAAGATTCACTCTCTCGAGCTAAACCCAGGTCAACCCAATACATGCAAACCATTAATAAAAAACCTTAGTTCTAAAACTTCTCTCTCGGGCAAGCCAACAACACAAACATAGAACTGCATTTGCAACTACAATTCTTAAATTAAACCACAATGAATGATTAAACTCACTTCTAAATAGCATTTAAACTAATAATTAGCAATACCCATAAGCTAAATCATTCCATAATCATATGATCACACCGCAAGAATTGGGGTTTTAGCTACACATTACAAAAATGTAAAAACAGTTACCAAATTGATTATTCATCAACTGGGTAAGACTAATTTCGTTCTTAAAGTGCTCCAATTTAATAAATCTCAAAGACCCACTTCAAATTTATCAAAAGTGAATTTCTTCAATCCTTCAAAGCTAAGAAAACTCTAGAGAAAATTGTCTCGAATATTCAAAAATGTCTAAAAATGATTAAAGATAAGATACAAGATACTAAACTAAAATGTTCAAAATCTTATTTATAGTCGACAAAAATGTGCTACAGAAGTCCATTCGGCGAAGTAAATTAGGCTCACCGAACCACTTAGCAAGCCACCCTTTGGTCTCTTCCATCACTCTTTTGCCTTGGCATTGAGCATCCTTAAGGTTTGTAAATTTGGGCGATCTATCTTGGCCTTGCGGAATCACTCGGCGATCCGCCCGCATCTCCTTTTCATCACCAACTTTAGGCGGTCTGATGAGCCACCCAGCAGCATGCCAAGTGCTCTTGGTAATCCTCAAGCTATTTCATCCTTATTTCTTCAGCCTATTTTGTTCCTTTTAGCCTATTAGTATCTTGCTTTGTTCCTCAATCCATATTCCTAAAAATCAAGGATTTAGCATTGGCACAAAATAAGCATTTGAGGACACTAAATCTATATAAACAAATCCCTAAATGAGTCCAAATCTCGGACTCATCAACACCCCCAACTTAAACTTTTGGTTGTCCTCAACTAAACTCAAGTTCAACAATTCAAAAAGGATGTCTCAAATAGTGCTACATAAGTCTCAATCATAAATGCACACAACAAGACTCAACTTACTCATGCAAGCATCAATTGTGCACTTAAAGATTCAAGTTGTGACTCACCATTATCAAAGGTACTCAAGTTCACAATACTTTCTTCAAATGCAAGTTCATGCTCAACAAAGGTACTCAAATTCCCTCACAACAAAGATGATTACATACTCACACACAATTCTTTAAAAATTTATAATTTCGGAATCACATACAACTCTCACACTCACAAAGATGAACAAATGCATGATGTCACCCATAGGTTTGCCCTTATTTTTCGATCAACATTCCTTTCAACTCACTCAAGATCAAAAAGGTCTTTTCAAGGCTTGAAGCAGGGCTACTACTCTCATGAAATGTGGTCTGAACATCACTTTCTTCCTTTTCTTCAACAATTTGAATCATGCTCAAAATTCACCCTATTATTCAAATTCCAAAGAAATACAGGACACCCTATTTCTTTTTTAACTTTCACAACTTTTTCATTATTTTTTTTTTTTTATATATGGAGGGGTTCTATATTTTTCAAGGACATAGCTAGAAGGGGGATTTTTTACACTTCTTGATTTACATTATCTTTTCACTACACCCCCAACTTAGGCTTTTGGCTTAAGTTGGCTATTCAAACAAACCACACTTCATGAGGATTTTGGGTGAATGGATGAAGAGGGGTCGCAATTGCTGAAGTTTCGTCCAAGAAAAGGATAAAGCTCAAATGGGGTTCAATCAAGGTTCATACATCTCACAAGGTTGGCCATAAAAAGAGGTATATTGTGAAATTGTTTCACTCCTCAAAGTTATTTCCTAAGATCATTTTAAGAGCTTGCATCACTTAGTCAACAGGACCAACGGAACAAATTCTAGTTGTCATCACACAAGATTCAAAGTAAGCTCATCATACAAGATTCAAAGTAAGCTCATCACACAAGGCATTGACACCAATATCAAATGAGACTCCACATTTTGCTAATGTGCGGTGTTCATAACAAAAGACTCCATTTGATAACCGGCTAGTCACAACGAGATGCAAAAAGTCCACATATTATGTATGCAATTTCATTTTCCCACATCATAGCTGCACATTCATTTTTGTATGATTATGAGCACTATTTAAATAATCAGTATTGATCATAACCGATACTCAAATTTGTACAAGAAAAGCCACATTAAACCACACAAGAGATGGAAATTTTTTTTAAATTTGTTCAAAAACCATTTCCATTTAAAACAAGGAGCCACAAGCTCAAGCATCCACAAGATAGAATCAACACACAATTTAAAACACAAAAACCCAATATATACAAAATATAGTCACAAGAGGTAGGCATGGAAATACCTCATCCCACAAAAAACAAAAAGTAGTTGTCCTCAAATGCAACTAAAGTAATCAATAGTTAATAAAAACGACTGAGAGAGAGGTTAAGAAGAATCTTGTCTACACAGTCATTTCTTCTGTCGGGGCATTAGTGCCCGGTGTCAAACTCTGAATTTGGGCATCAATGCCCGGTGCAACATCAACATTAGCTCCACTAGATCCTTCCATCAAAGTCTCTGTCAATGATGTTTGAATGACGCACTTAACTATCGTCTCCTCTAAATGTGGCAGGTCAACATAGATGGTCGCCTCCTGAGCATCAAGGTGCTCCTCATCCGTCTCCGCCTATTACTCATCAGCAGCTACATCATCCATAGGCACATCTCCAGTTGTATCCAGAGGTATCTCATAAACGTCTAGGAAATCCTGAGCCTCAAATAACTCAAACAATGAGGTGAAGTCTTTAGACTTTAGATAGTCCACATCCTTCCTCAAATTAGACAGCTCATCTTTCAAAGTCGTCACCTCAGAAGTAACAACCTGTCTACTCTCACAAGTCTATACTCTCACTGTGAGAGCATCAATGGATGTTCGTAAGGGTGTCAAAGTAGCTGAGATAGCTCAGTCAATCATCCAAGGCACCTCGGCCTCTAGCCGGGAAGCCTGCACATTGGAAGAATGGGCTAGGTGCCCCATGTTGAGAAGCATTGCGTGAGTGATTCTGGTAGGCAGGGGAGTAGAACAACCTGAGGCCTGAGAAGGAGTGGTAATGGGTGTACCTTAAGGCCTAGAGGATGGAGTAGGCAAAGATGCCTCTGTAGGTATGGACTCAACATCAACCTCCATGTATCCACTGGAGTTGCTCTCCTCCTATTTGCCTCAACCCGTGTGTACTCGACCTTTATGCACCGAATGTCTGTGGAGGATATAGGTATGACCTCAGTGTCCCTCTTCTCATCACGAGGAACTCCAGCCTGCCACATAGCTCTATAATATGTACGGGGAAAGGAAAGGAATTATGGCGCTATTTGGCCCTCATGGCTATCTCCTGCTCTATGATTAGCTCCAAGTCGAGTATCTTCCATGCTATAATTAATCCCAAACAAGCTATCATTGGGTGGCAGAGAATGGACACAATCTGTGAAGGAATGATGGAGCTGCTAATGAACGCGAACTAATAACTAGCGGCGTTGTTCAAGTCCCTCTTCTAAATAGGAGATCATGCCTTAATCCACCTTGAGGTGGTGTCAGAAATGAGAGGAGCAAGCCAGACCTTTAGGTCATCGAGGGGTGACACAGTGGTAGCCAAACTAGGGTAGTTAAAAACTAACCCTCTATCAAATACATCATTGATATGATCACTGCTGCATCTCATTTCTTTCACCCGAACCATAATAGACTCTATTGGTCTAAAGGCACTGGATTTCTTCTTTCCTTTTGGTACCAGGTCACCATATGCTGTGTAAACTCCCAGACCTATGTAGGAATATAAAAGCAACGGGGCCTGGTGTACTGATCAAACCAGTGGAACTGGAGAGTGTCCCACACATTGGGGTACCTGCCCACTACACCATGTATGGATAACCTCTTCTCTACAAGAATGGTCCTCAATCCCTCCGCCTTTAGCTTGTTGAAAAGCCCGGAGCAAGACCCTAAACTGGTGGTATTGGGACCACCGTCTGTTCTAAAGTTGGAACTGTACCATCAGCAGGTAACGTCTAGGGTCCTAGAGGGACCTTAACGACCTCTGCCCTGAATCTCAACTCTCTGGGATTGAAGTGGTTGGTCATCCTCAGGCTCAAACAATGCAGCCTCAGAGTCAAAAGACTCCCCATCACTGCCGGAGTTGTGCTCTGGTATCTCAGCTACGGGCACTTTGCCATTGCCCTTTCCTCCTTTAGGAGGTGCTTGTTTTCTCTTTTTGGAAGGATCAATTGCTCCCTCATTAATGAAGATACCCCTTCTTCGTTTGTGGGGCAGCATACCACTCTCATCCTAGTAGGTCTTCTCCATATCTGCAAAATACATTGAGACAAGTTAGAAGAATTCAAGAAAAATCTAAAAATATAGTTGTAGAAAGATTCGCCAAATCGATCAGCGAGTCATCGTGTCACTTTGGCGAGCCAGGTCGAGCTCGCTGAAAGGACTGTCCTGAAAATATCCTAGAAAAAAGACAGGTTAGTGGTATGCAGGGACTTTTGATGAATCACCGACATCACTAGGCGAGCTAGGATTAGCCCACCGAAAGTTATAGTGTGTTTTAGGGGTTAGGAGCACAAAAATAGCGATCAAGGGAGACTTTCAGAGAGTTGCCAAGTGAACTCGGTGAGCTCAGACTTCACGTCGAAAGTTACAAACTCTAACTCAATAAAAACACGAAATTAAAGGTAATAAAGAGGGACGTTTCCCGTTTCCTAAATTCAAGCCCGCAGCCCCCATAATGAAAATTAAACCACACACCCATGCAATTAAACTAAGACCCATCCCACCGAGGTACTCAGACTTCCCCCAATTTGGCCAAAATTGGCCATTTGATGACTTTTGCCCTTAAGATTGATGTCAACCGCTCCATCATTGGGAAAAGTATGTCATTTTGCACAATTGGGGTTTCTCAAACTTCACCCGACTAGACCAAACAACAAAATACCACAACCCAACAATTTATGATCAATTTTAAAGAACAAAATTTGGGAAATCAACATTTTAGCAATTTTGCATGGTATCGAAACTAAAATAGGCAAACTAGCACACAATTACAATTTTAGAACAAGCCCAGCACACATCAACAAGATTTAAACAAATGCATTTGATTTTAACCGCTATTCAAGAGTTTGGGGTTCCAAAAACCAACCTCTAATGCTAAAATATGATTCTGTAAAGCTAAGCGGCAATGTATTCCAACTCCGGGCATGAGATCAAGAGCAAAAAGCTATAAAACTCTAAAAGTATTTAAAATATAGAGTGCAGGTGTGATTGTATGAGGCTAAAACTAAGGAATATGCAAGAGTTTGAAATCTTAGACCTTTGGCCTTTTAAAACCTTTTAGTCCGCGGCCCTTTCAACGATATTAGACATCATCGCCGAACCACTTGAAAACTCTTTCAACAAGGTTCTACAGTGGAGATAAACACTAAGGAAAATATTTGAACTCAGACTTGATCGAACTCCTTTTTATTGTTTTAAAAATTCAATTTATAATTTCCTAAATTTTGACTACTGGGATCATTAAGTGAGATAAGTCGAGCATCGTCGACCAAGTCGGTGATGCACCAACATCTCCCATCCATCGCTGGTTATCCTTGATTCTTTATCCTCAGGGTTCTGTGACTTTAGGAGATCCCAATTAGTGTCATCGATCCGTTCGGCGGTTCACTGAATGATCAAATCCCTAGCCAATTTGGCATCTCCCCAAGGCTGGCAGTCTAGAACTTTAGGCGAGATGACATGCCACTCGGCGCTTTGGCAATTCACATCCTTTTACTATCTTCAACCTTTTTCATCTTTTTAGCTTGTTTTCACCCGGTAATGTCCTTGCCTTGCTACTTTTTCCTTCTTTGCTGCAAAGCAACATTTTGACATCAGTTCAGAGCATAAATTTGGAATTTGAGGATAATAAACTATCAAAACAAAGCCCTAACTGAGTTGAAATCTCACACTCATCAATTTCTAAAGGAGTAATGAGTTCAAATTTATTTCAAATTAATTACCAATTTTAAGAGGATATTTGAGCAATAACCTCAAATTGAGAAAGGGTATGTTTTATTTATTAGAGAATGAGTATATATTTATTGGGAGTAGTAGTATTGAGCACCAATATAGAGTTGAGTTCTGAAAAATACATTCCTTGTAAGCCATATAGCCAACATAGGTAAAGGATCATACTTTTTAGATGACTGCTTAGTGATTTCAAGTAGAGCTTTAGTAGATCCACTTGGTTGAGGTGTTCTATACCACGACAAGGTATAAGATAGTTCTTGAAGCATGAGCGAGATGTTGTATTATCACATAGCTTATAGTGTTGGTTTTCAATTAGAGAATCTCCCAAAATAAGAGTAAAGAATAATTTATTGTTTTTTATATACATCCTAGAGATAGAATCTTTTAATTATGAAGATTTATATATTTCATTTCTTATTATTGCTTTGTATTGAGTTGAGTTGAGGTAAGTATTCTTCTAGCCTTATCAATTCAGTTATTCATTCGTTCAACTTTATTACATACTCATACATTCAATGTATTCATGTCATTCTACCTGCATCTTTTTATGATTCATATATATATGTTTAGGATCATCAACAAGTGCTTCATTGAGATCACTTTGCACTCCAGTTAGCTTTTGATGAGCCTTGTTGCATTCCGGACGACTCCACTTTTATATTCAGTTTAGTTATTTTAGAGTGTTGTAAGTCTTGTCCGGCCAGCATCCATGTTTAATTATAGAGACTTCATTGATAGATATATTTGATAAATTACTTAGTATTTACTTTTCCTTGAGATGTTTTGCAAACTATTATACTTATATTATTGAGTATTTTACAAACAATTTGAATTATGTATTTGTTATAGTTGAGTATTCTAAATTCTTTTTCTAAGCTTGTTATCACTAGAGTGAGTCTTCCACTAAGTAGTCAGCCAGGCCAAGGGTTCTCTTGGGGATCAGATATGGTTCACAAGTGCTCGCCATATCTAGGGTGAAGGCTCAAGGCAAGACAAACTTGGTATTAGAGCACAGAGTTCAAGATGTCCAAGGTTGTCTATGAAGCCGTGTATGGTATAGTCCATATGAGTGTGAAGTGTGCCAAATCTGTAATGACTAAGCTACCACATTAAGGAACTTTTCACTTTTTTCTAACTCATTTTCATGCAATAGAGTTTATATCTATAAAAGTTTCTTCTAACTTGTGCAAGTGCGTTTCTTTTCAGATCATGCCTCCACGAATATTTGCTCAATGTCCTACTAGACTGAATGATAATCCTTAAGGTCAAGAAGCTCCCAATGCACCAGAAGTACAACTCACATAGGGAAATGCCACCATTGTTGAGTTCAGGAATTTTATTCATATGTTGACTCCAGTTGTGGAAAATCAAGCAAATCAGCAAGTAGTTAATCGTATGGATATGGTTGATACGTCTAGAATCCCTAAGTTTTTTTAGGATGAATCCCTCAGAGTTCAAAGGGTTGAATATAACTTGGGATATGGAGAACTTTATTGAAGAGCTTCACAAACTATTTGAGGTCATGTGTGTTAATGATGGAGAGTTGTGGAGTTAGCCGCATATCAACTCAAAGGTGTTTCTAGGATATGTTATGATTTATGGAAGAAGAACAGGGCAGTGAGGGTACCACTTTTGAGCTAGACTGTGACCGAGAATTCTTTCACGGGGAACTTCTTTCCTTAGGAGCTAAGGGAAGATAAGGTGAGAGAGTTCCTAAATATGAAATAGGAATCTATGAGTGCAAATGAGTATAGCCTCAAACTTAGTTAGTTATCCTGCTATGCTCTAGAGATGGTAGCAGATATGAGGAGCAGGATGTGTTTGTTCATGTCCGGGCTATCAAACATATCAAATAAGAAAGATAAGTAAAATAAGTTGAAGGACGAAGAAGAGTTTCATAATAAAAGGGCCAAGACAGCAAGTCATGAAACTATCCATCAGAAGACCATAAATGTGAATGGTCATTGTTTTAGCAGTGATCATCTGAACCTACTCCATCATCACCTAGTGCACCTGAACTAATAACAAGAACAACCACCAAAATAAGAATTTTAGAGCTCAACCTATTTAGTCTCGAGGTAGTGTGGTGCAAGGGGCTTCTTCGACCCCCCAGATGTGCTATGTGTGGTAGGAACCACCTAGGAGCATGTCGTGATGATTAGAACAGTTGCTTCAATCATGGTCATATAGGTCCTTTTATGAAAGAGTGACCTAAGAATATGCAGGGTAATGGGGGCAATACAACTTAATCTTCTTTAGCAGCTCGGGTAGAGAGAGCTACTCTGATAGGACCTACTTTAGGGACAAGTGGAGGAGAAAACTATTTGTATGCTATTGACAGTCGCCAGGATTAGGAGAACTCACTAGATGTTATCACTGGTATGCCTAAATTCTTTTCTACTGATGTTTATGCCTTCCTTGATCTAGGTGTGAGTTTATCTTTTGTGACTAGTTATGTAGCCATGAGGTTCAGTGTTTCCTGTGAATAATTTCTTGAGCCCTTCAGTGTTTCCATACTTGTTGGTGAGTCTATTCTAGCAAAAAGAGTTTATAGTTATTGTATCATCTCTGTCTATCACAAATACACCACAACTAACATTTGATGTCATTGTGGAATTTGATGTCATTCTAGGTATGGACTGGCTCCATTCTTGTTATGTCTCAGCCGATTGTAGAACTCGAGTAGTCAAGTCTTAGTTTCCTAATGAGCTAGTTATAGAGTTAAAGAGTAGTTCAGAAGTACAGAATGGTCATTTCATTTCATACCATAAGGCCAGAAAGATAGTTTCAATGGAGTCCATCTATCACTTAGTTTGAGTGAATGACTCTAGTATTGAGACGACACTATTAATTTAGTTCCACTTGTGAGTGAGATTCCGGAGGTTTTCTAGACGATCAACAAGAAGACCCTCCTAAGAAAAATAGACTTTGGAATATATATTATTTCTGACACCCAACCCATTTCTATTCTATCATATTGAATAACTCCAGGTTAGTATGAGTAGTTGAAAGATCTTCTTGATAAGGGTTTCATATGATCAAGTGTGTCACCGTAGGGCTCTCCGGTCTTACTCTTGATAAAGAAAGATGGCTCCCTTAGGATGGGTATTGATTACCGCCAGTTGAACAAGGTCACCATAAAGTATAAATATCTCCTTCCGAGAATTGATGGCATTTTCAACCAACTTCACAGTGCCACTTGTTTCTCTATGATAGACCTGAGAACTAGCTATCATCAGTTGAGAGTGAGATAAAGTGACATTCCAAAGCAGTCACGGACAGAAACAAAATAAAACCTACGATTTTAGTTGAGGATAGCCTCAAGTACCTCTTTTTAATTTCTTTTTTTAATAACTAACAATGGTATATTTAATTTGTTGGTGAAAAGTAAAACATTAGTGATTTATTAACTGATTGTTCTTTGTAGTTTTAGCATTAGAGGCAAATTAGTGAAGAATGTTGAATTGATGGTTAATTAATGGGTGATAGTTATTAGATATTGGTAAGGTAATGAATGGAAAATTAAGGCATGTTGGGGGTTGGGTTTAATTTTTAGGTTTCATGGGTAAGGTGCAGGTTATAGTTGAGTTGAAATTTTTGATTTCTTGTCACCATTTTGGGGGTTCTAGGGAAAAAGCTTCTTCCAATCATTGGCTAATAAATGCCAAATGATTGAGGCAATTGGTATATAGAAATTTTGGGTAACAAATTATAGTATTGGTATATGAAATTGAGTTATGCAAATTTCTTTCTCAAAGAAATATATGATAGGCCTGAGTATTTTTCCTGGTTTATTTTTCTGTATTATTATATTATAAATCTACTATTTGATATATGGAGAAATATAATTAAATATTAAGTGTATTATATTTAATAAACACCATTAGAATTATGTTATTTGGGAAATTTAGATAAAATTTAGAAATATGATACTTGACATATATAGTTGACACTAAGATTCACGAACTTGATTAAAGATTTTGGTGAGTTTTGAGTCTAGGATAGACATATAGCATATGGGTGTGTATGGATTTGTTTACTTACAAATATTGCATAATTTATAGATTGGGAACATTCTAAAGTTTTACGAAAGGGAAAGGAAAAATCTTAAGGATTCGTGACACGTGTTCGGCATTCAAGGTATGTCAAGACTTTAAAACTTCATTGAAGGAAGTTTTCTAATAAAGGATTAAAAACGTAATAGACAATGGGTAAGGGCGAAAGATGGGGTCTCGTACCAATGGTGTGACGGGCATTGGTACAACTACTAGTGTTATAAAGGAAAAGCTTATTATTATAGAATGCAGATTGTAATCCGAGAATGCCAAAGCATATGGGCATTAGTTGTTGTGTTATTGACTTGATTTCTTCTGTGTGATTGTGTTCTCTATTGAATCCGTATATTTGTGATAGTTGATGTGATTATATCATACTGATATTTGATTAATTGAGATGCCTTATCCCCTTTTATTGAAATCATATTGTGCACATGCATTGACAGGATATTGAGTATAAGTTTGACACGTGGAGATCGCCCGTGCGAATATTGTTTGATTTTAAGATCGTGCGTTAAGATCATTCGCACATATACATGGAGATCGTCTGCGTCGGTATATGGACCTCGCGATTCCCCCATGAGCCATGAACTCCTGATGTATTTTCGAGGAGTATCATTTATATACCGTTGAGAGAGTACTTGGAATCTGAGGCATATCATTTCATGGTGTCACATTGCATTGCATCTCATTACATCATTTATTTTTGTTGATTACGTGCTTTATTGGTGGTTGTACATCACGTGAAGTTTGATTATCCTTATTTGATGAAACTTGACTGTTAAGTATAATATAGACGCGTATAAGTAAAGGACTGATTTTTCTTATGTAAACTCATGTCACTACTTCTTTGTTGTTGGTCTATGAGATATACTGGGTAGACGTGGCTTTGTACTCATACTACACTTGTTCCACTCTTGTGGTGCATATTCGATTCTAAACATGAGCACATCTCATAGAGCTTTTTGAGTCCGAGCTTGGAGATCTTGGAGTTATGGTGAGCTGCATGGTTGTTCCGTTCCCCACACCTCCCTCTATCTTTTATTTATTATGTTGTTTTTTGTATTCAGACAACATATCTATTATGTTTAGGCTTGTCACTTAGTTTCAGACTTGCACCATAGTTTAGAAGCTCTTGTAATTATGATATCAATTCTTGGGTGGTATTCTAGCTAACTTCCCGTATTTCGTATTTATGAAGAACCTAGTGTTAGACATATTTTACTTGTTTCTTACCTTTTTACCTCATTATTTAGTTAAATTGGTTAAGTTATTGGGTTGGCTTACCTATCGGTTGGGAAAGTAGGTGCCATCACGACTTGTAAATTTAGGTCGTGACACTTGTTCCCAACAAAACGATCTCCATATTCTTCTATGCATTTAATAAAGGGCCTTTTAGTAAAAATCCACTCAATTAATGTCCATAAGTGACTTTATTAATGGGTTTAATAAAAGAGGGTAAAAAATAACTTAAAAGTAAATGAAGGGAGTAATACAATTAAAAGTAGTACTATAATTATTTGAAATTCTTCTTTTAATAGGAGTTACAAGCATGTTAATAAAATTTAGCAAAAACATATCATCAAAAATTTTAAAGTTTAATTTCCTCAAAATTATAATTGGTCCAATCACAATGATGTATGATGTCGAAAAGTTTAAAGTTTATATAAAAACAAACAACTGCTTGTCCATGAGTGGCCATGATGTTATACTAAAAATTTATCAAAATTATTGGACATGAATACAAAATCTTGACCCCATCAATAGTATTGAGTATAAAGAATCTTTATATGAATACGAAGAGTGTAGCTTATAGTTATACTAGATTACTAGTTACCAAAACTAACTGTTTTGCACGGGTTCAATATTTGTCCATAGATATAATATTTAAATGGTATTATAAATAATATAAAAATATCTCTTTAATTATAAAATAAATATCTAATAAATATTATAAATATTTATAAATTTTAAGTAGTATAATTTATCGATGATTTAGAAGGACAACATTTAATTTTTTCTCACGTAGAGGTCCATAATTAAAATATTTTTCATCATTGATCCTTTATTTTTTAATTCACATTTAAAAGAATGAAGCTATAAGTAAAGATAGCTAAAGCAGTCCCATAATTTCGAAAAAAATTGTACACCTAATTGAATTAAAGTAGGACAAAAGAAATGATTTTTTAAAGTTTTTTTTTTTCAAAAATGTCTTGCTTAAGCTGACAGGTCAACGGAGACGTGTCTGCTTCAACTTGAAACTCTCTCTTATATAATAATTTATAATATATATTTGTATAGTAGTAAATCATCTCATTTTTTTACAGTAGAGGTCCATAATTACAGTATTTTTCATCATCGATCATTTTTTACTAACATTCACAATAATAAAGTTATAACTACAGATAGCTAAAGTGGATCCCATAATTTTGAAAAAAAAAATGTACATTAACTAAATTAAAGTAGAATAAAAAAATAATATTTTAAAGTTTTTTTTTCGAAAATGTCTTGCTAAAGAAGACACGTCAACGGATATGTGCCTGCTTCAACTTGAAACTCTCTCTACTTCACGAAGGGAGAAGAAAAAAATGAGAAAATGGAACAAAAATATAAATGTGATAATCAATTTCTATGTTTTGGGAATGCAAACATCAATTCTAAAAATTAAGTTAAAATAGAAATGTTGAAGTTTTAACATACAAAAGCCACAAAATTAATGAATCTTCTACTATCACCATATTTTAAAAAAATATATTAAAATAAATAAGAAAATTAATTATATTTCTTAATTCAATTTTAATATTAGATGTGTTACTAGTTTACACCATAAAGTTTAAAAATAAAATTTTACCCAATATGTAAATTGGCTTGTTAGATTTTGAAGTGTAAGAGGTCATTTTAAAATTATACTAACAACAACATTTCAATAATAATACTAATAAATGAAAAATAAATAAATCAATATCTAATAAACATTAGAATAATTGAAAATTGATGTAATAAGTGAATGAAACTACAAACTTTGAAACAAATCAAGGAATATGACAGAAGGACACTTCGAAGGAGGACGAAGGGAAACTTATTCGGAAAGTCCAATGACACAATTTAGATATGAAAAATACTAAACTACATAAATACTCCATTTGACCATATGTACATAGAAAATAGTACTAATTAAAAATACACACATTGGTCCTTAGAATTTTTTGGTGTGGTTTGGATCTTGGACATTAATATTTTTAAAAAACGGATCATCCATTAAAGTCATCACAAAATCATCATTCCAGTTGAGCAACCCAGAAATTGTAGGACTATCTGGTAGGTCAACAGAGGAATTCTGATTGTTATTCATTATCATTGATACACCAATTAAAGAGATATCCATTGAAGGTTCCATTTTATGTGTCATTGTAGGAGACACTAGAGAATACATTGAAGGAGCCATCATTAATGAAGGCATCGGAGAATCAATCATTGGTGAAAGTATCGGAGAATCAATCATTGGTGAAGGCATCAGAGAATCCATCATTCATGAAGGAATCGGAGAATCCATTATTGTTAGCAGCATTGGAGAGGTCAGTCCAGGTGATTTTCCAACAGCCATGTGCTGAGGTATTGGAGAAAACAATTGTGGAACCATTGGAGGAAACATATGTGAACAAATAGAGGAGAAGAATCCTTTGGTCCTTCAGAGTTGTTCCTACTGGGTACCAATTGTTCAACAATGGGTTGAGGGGCAATCAATGTAGAACCCTCTCCATCAGCCTCTTTTATCATTAGTTCACGTACCTTTTTGAGATTCTTCTTGATTACACAACGTAGGTCATTGAGATCGAAAGGGTTCAAGTCAACAGAAACTCTTTTCTCTCGAACAGCTCATACATCTCATTTTTCATTTCCTTAACCCTATTTTCCTTTATTACATTTTGATGTTGTTCCTCCAACTTCTTGATCCTTTGCATGGTGAACACTTCCTGTGTCATTATGTTTTTAGATTTCCCCAATGTTGGAAACTCCTTAAACTTTATAAAAGTATTGCGTACAGCATCATTATTTGGAAATGTATATGGTTCATATCTGTAAGGGTCGTATATGACTGTGGCCACTTCAACATCGCAAAGTGTTTTCAGTTCATCAGATTTTTTCAAGAGCCCTTTTAGTCTTTTATTATATGATATTTTTCTTTTAGCTTCATCTTCAATCAAAACATAGTTCACTTTGTTTCTAGTCATGGCTAAAGGGGAGGAGAAATGTGTTTGTTTGGATATGAGGGATAAATGGCTTTGTTGTAGTAGAAGTAGTAGTTGTGATTTTCTTGCCTACGATTGACTCTTATTTATAGAGAAAATTTTAATTTTGTATATTTTTAAAAGTTTGAATTAGAGATTTTTTTTTCTTGCTAGAAAGAACTAGTTTTAAAAACAGTAAACGAGGAGATATTAGATAAAAGTTAGATAGAATCATCTTGAAATACACTTACTTATGGCTCCAGTATAATATTGATCAACTTATAGGAAAAATATTAATGTCATTTAAATTTAAGTAGTGCACATAGAGAATGGTCATAGAGTTATCGGAAAAGTATTTGTTTACTCATTTCCGTCATCGAGATTTTTTTTTATTATTTAAAAAAGCATATTTTGATTCAAGGACGTACATAATTAAATATTGAAACAAGGGAACATTTATATGTTGGTTAGGAATATTGAAATATAAATTTTGACAGTATTTCAATATGCTTAAAAATATTTAATTTGATGGTTAATTTAAAAAACACAAATACTTTTTAAATTTTTAAATGGTGACGTATGTATGATTGAAGAAGATACATCGCTTGTCGAAGCACATTATTATTTCCTTTCATTTTGGATAAACCATATTTAGTTAAAAACAATATATGTTGCTTTCAAATATATTTGAAACTAAATCTTGCTTAAATATATTTTTGTTAATGTTCGATACTCACCAACCTGTCACTCAATTCACGTTATACATATATCTTTATTAGTTTTGAGGTAAGTCAATCTAAAATAATTGCACAAAATACTTATCAAAATGATGTGTTTACAATAATATTAAAACTAAATGATATATTTTATTCATTGTAAGAAAAATAGTCAAGATGAAGAGAAATTAATTGAAGATGTCTTACTAATTTTTTATCAAATGAATATGTACATTTATTACTCTGATGAAATAATCTTCTTTTATGGTCAGTCTATCTCTTTATACTAGAGGGGAAGAAAGAACATCAATTTTATTGAGTTTATATCATGTTTAGTTAAACCCGTTTAAATGTAATGATCAGTCCTTCGATTTTAAAAAATACCGTGGTAAAATTCCTGAGTCTAAAATTGTGTCTATCTAGTTGAGTAAAGCTTGAATTGACAGGACTATCCATGAAAGGACTATCTTGGACCACAATAGCAGTCCCTTGGCTGCTATAGCTCTAGTGGCCCCTTGGCCATCATAGCAGCACCAATTCTCTTCTTAATACATGTTTGGAAAGAGTTGCCTCTTGTGCAATGCATGAATAAGATCCCATAATCCCACACATACTAAGTAAAGCTTCTTGAGTAACTATAGATCATAACTCATATTCTTGTTCATAATATCATAGTGGGATTAGCCTTAAACGACATAGACCATGTGAACTTAACATGGAATCTAGTATCTACCCCACACCAAAAACGGGTTATGCTACTTGCCTAAGGTAAAAGCATACTCTTATCTTAGGTGGATCCACTAGCTAAAGACCTATGAGGGCACATATTTTAAGGGACAAGGGGATTGCTACTAGAAAATCTGACCTCTACTATCGTGAGGGCTTCCATCCCAAGAGATTGCTCCTAGAAACCCGACCTTTACTATCGTGAGGGCTTCCATCTCATATCACTATCCACTCAGTGCTAAGTATTAATTCCCACAGAGTTCATATTATGCCTTAACTTAAGTTCATACTCATGGAAGAATGTCTTGATACTCAATCCAATACAACTCCTACTATAGCTCATAGATTCAATAGGTGAGAATTGCATTTCAACCGTAGAATCATCATATTGTGAGAAAACCTTTCACATCATATCATATTCATAGATAGGTGTGTATATGAGGATAACCTTTCAACAATACAACAATTAGATCATAATCATATTCACTTCACTCTCAAAGTATTCTTAAAGCATATACTAAACTTCATAAATCATACATAATTCTCATACTTTGTCCTTCAAGGATCAAAGGTCATCTTACCATCAACACATCTAGAATTACTAGATTAGACATTTATAATAACATAGTTCAAGCAACCCAACTATCACAAGCATAATCCCATAATATTCTTTGATAATCAACAAACGCACATCATAAGATCATAATTGAGTAAAATGGGTGCTTCATGGGTTCGTAGGGATTTCGACATAAAAATCATAATAAACCATCAATTCAATTATAATATAAACTTATTCAAGCATTAGAATAATTTTTGAAAGGACCCCATGACTTGGAGACAAACCCTAGCTTTTGGGGGATTTCAATCTTTGAAATTGGGGTTTTGAAGAGACTCTAGGATGAAGGTTATCCATGGATGAAGGACTACCATACATTAACAATGAAGACCAATTAATTTGTTGAGAAAAACTTGTTTCTTAAACCCTAGCTCCCCTTCTTCCTTCTTTCTTTTTCTTCTTCCTTGAAGTTCTAGAGAGAGAATTTTTGGTGAGGAAATGAACTTTGGGAATTATTTGGGTGTTTGGAAAAAAATACTTAGTTTGGGTGAATTTGACTTAAATATGATTTAAATAGTGACCCAAGAATTACCCAAAACGACTTCACTTTGATTGGACTTAAACCAAATTTCCCAAAATAATCCTCACTTAAAGTGAGCTGCTGGGACCATGTGGGGCACCACGAGCCGTGGTCATGACCAGGAGTCATGGTCCCCTTCATGGACTTGAGGAAGTGGCTAGGAAACAAGTTCCTTTAGCTCACAAGCCCAAGGCATCTTCACGAGGGGCTCTACGAGCCGTGGTGGAAGTTATGATATGTGGTCCCTCTCGTGGGCCTTTAGGCAGTGCCTTGCCACTTCCTCATCATGCTCACCACCACCAAGGCATGACCAAGGCCACTCCCATGAGCCGTCTAAGTCTTCACGAGCAGTGAAGTGGCTTGTGTGGAGGAGCCAATTTGTGGCTGCCTTAAGGAGGCTACTGCCTCCACCTTTACAAGTGGCACCACGAATTGTGGTGACCACCACAAGTTGTGAAGGACCTCGTGGTTATGGGGCAGTGCCTTGGCAAGGCTTGGGCACCCTTGGCCCTTGCCTTGCCCCTTGCCCCTTTGCCCTTGGCCCTAGGCCACCTCCATGACACTAATCCTCAAACGTAGCTCTATTTTAGCCTACTAGTTTTTGGGGTGTTAAACTATGGTTCATCATATATTTATAGTCTTAGAACTACGTGCCCCCATAGGTTTATATGTCCCCTCTATTGGGTATCAAATTTAGTGATCATGTCATTCATGCCTTTATACCCCTGTCAAGGTATATTGGGTCATCTAGTTTTCTATTCAGATTATGTCATTGGTCAATTATACTTTGTTCAGCCTACATATTTTGCATGCTCACTACATTCCAAGTACTGACTCATACTCTGTGCTACATCCTTTCATGATGTAGGTTCAGGTACTCAGTATCCAGGTCACATATAGATGGATTCTCAA
Source organism: Solanum bulbocastanum (assembly GCA_037074985.1). NCBI lineage: Eukaryota > Viridiplantae > Streptophyta > Magnoliopsida > Solanales > Solanaceae > Solanum > Solanum bulbocastanum. The sequence goes on from CM073605.1 coordinate 41,578,486, forward strand.
TCCGTATTCAGCAACTTCAGTGGTGAGTCCTATTACTTCAAGGGCAACAGACTTGTGTTTCATTTTTAGTCTTTTATTCATTTTTTACTCTTGTTAGAGTTAGCTCGGGGCATGTCCCAGGAACTCTTATTAGTTAAAGGCTTTTCAGACATAGTAATAGAATCATCTTGACTTATCAAGTTTATCCTTTAGTATTTTTAAAATCTTAGTATGTTACATACATTGAGACTAGTAGAGTATTTCCCAATTTCAGTTGTTCAGTATCTTAAGCTTCCGCATTAGGTTATGTTTGCTTAGATACATTCAGTATGCTTATGATATGCTAGCTTTTGGGTTAGCTTGATGTCACTCGTGATCCTAGGTCCTGTGTTACGTCAAGGGGTTAGCCTCAGGGCAAACTTGATATTAGAGCATTAGGTTTAAGAGTCCTAAGATGTGTGAAAGCTGCACTAAGTACAGTCTAATTCATTGGTGTGAAGAGCACCACATCTATGAGAGGGAGGCTACAAAATATTTCAAGAAGAACTGCACTTTCTTTGCTATTCTTATCATGCATGAGGCATGATCCAACTTCTCCTTTCTAATCCGTCGTTATGTGTTTCATATCATGCCTCATCATAGAGCTTACGCATGGAATGATAAAGCATGCAATGCTAACGCAGTTCCTCCAGTCATGGACCATGAGTTTACAAATGCATAATTTTGGAATTCAATCCAACTTTAGGCTCAGAGTGTAACGAAACAGAACAATCAGCAGGCCCTAGAGACAGCTAGGGTTTCAATATTTTTTTTCGATGAATCCGCTTGAGTTTATAGGGTCAAAGATTGATGAAGACCCACAAAACATCATTGATAAGGTCAAGACGATTTTTGAAGTGATGTAAGTCATTGGAAATGATAGAGTGGAGTTGGCATCCTACCAGCTTAAGGATGTGGCTCACATATGGTTCACGTAGTGGAAATACAAAAGGGATGTAGATGTAGCTCTTGTGACTTGGGAATGTTTTACTGGAGCTTTTCTTGACAGGTTCTTCCCAAGGGAGTTGTGTGAGGCTAAAGCTCAGGAGTTTATGAACTTGAAGCAATGTACAATTTCATTCCAAGAATACGCACTAAAGATCACTCAACTCTCTAGGTATGCTCCACACATGGTTGTCTATCTAAGGGCATAAATGGGCAAGGTTTTGTTTAGGGTATCCTATCTGGTGAAGACCAAGTGTAGAAATGCTATACTTTTAGGGGATATGGGCATCTCAAGGCAAATGACTCACGCTCAATAGGTTGAGGAAGATAAGCTCATGGAAATGACTAAGGACAACAAAAAAGTCTAGAACAGGCAACTATAAGTACTCTCAACATAAGTCGGGCGGTGGAAGTCACTCATAGTTTTAGTAGAAATCTTCTGCCCTAGCGCCTTCATCAGCTAGTGCTCCATCTCCCAGGTTTGGATAGGATGAGAAAGGTAGGGCATTAGGCTCTAAGTCTCAAGGGAGTACTTCCGGTAACAGGACCTACATGACTTGTCTAAAGTGTGGTAAGAACCATCCAGGCAAATGTATTGCAAGCAGGAAAGGGTGCTTTGGGTGTGGGTCAAAGTTGAATGATTTCTCTTTTGCCAGGCACGAGCAAGGAGGTAACAACAATAGAGCTCAGTCTACAACTCCAGCAGCATAAGCAGGTCACCAAACTCTGCAGGGTGCTTCGTCTGGTACAGGTGGCAGCCAGCGCCAGAACAAGTTGTATGCTTTCCAGGCTCGCTAGGACCAGGAAGATTCTTCTAATGTGGTCGCTGGTACATTATGAGTCTTCCATTTAGATGTTTATGCATTGCTAGATCCTGTGTTACTCTTTCCTTTGTAACTTCCTATATAGCAGTAAACTTCAAATTCAGTCCAAAAACTATTTCAGAACCCTTGTCAGCCTGAGCTCCATTTGTGACCTAGTTATAGCTAGACGGATATACAAAAATTGTCTTGTCACAGTCTCCCAGAAAGTTACCTCAGCGGATCTTGTAGAGTTAGAAATGGTAGATTTTGATATCATTCTAGGCATGGATTAGTTACATTTCTTTTATGCCTCAGTCGATTGTAGAACTAGGATCGTTCGATTTCAGTTTCCAAACAAGCCAGTCATAGAGTAAAAGGGTAGTAGCTCAGTGCGTGTAGGTCAATTTATCTCTTACCTTAAGGCCACAAATATGATTTCCAAAGGGTATGTCTATCATCTTTCTCAGGTTAAGGATTCAAAATCCAAAACCCCAACTCTTGAGTCAGTACTAGTAGTAAATGAGTTTCCAGAAGATGTTCCCGGAGTATTCTTCTACACTTAATGAACAGGGTGTTCAAACAATATTTAAACTTGTTCGTTATCGTCTTTATTGATGATATCCTCATTTATTCTTGGAATGAGGAGTATGCGACTCATCTGAGAATTGTTCTACAAACTCTCAAGGATCGCCAGTTGCTCGCTATGTTCAACAAATGTGAATTTTGGTTACAATACATCACTTTCCATGGTCATGTGGTATCTAATGAATGAATCCGAGTGAATTCTCAGAAAATTGAAGCAGTAGAGAACTAGCCTAGACCCACCTCGAGAATAGATATCAGAAGTTTCTTAGATTTGGATGGTTATTATAAGAGATTTGTTGAAGGATTATCATCCATAGCTTCCCCATTGACCAAGTTAAGTCAGAAAAATATCAAGTTTCGGTGGTGAGATGAATGTGAGAAAAGCTTCTCAAAACTAAAGACTAGGTTAACTACAGCTATTGTGTTGAGTCTATGATGTTTGTGTAATTAATGACATATCTTCCAATACAAGTGTCTATGATCGTGTAATAGTATAATAACCCAACCAAGGGTTGGGGTCGAGTCCCAAGGAAGTGGGCATGAAAATTAATGGTTAAGCACAAACGTGCTAAAACTAATCATAGCTAAAGACTTTTACTAGTGAAAACATATCAAATTCAAGGGATGATACAAGCATCAAATATTGATTGGGGGTTTGTAAGCAGGAACAATTAAAACAGTGAAAATAAGGAAATCTAAGCAATGAGAGGCGAATTCTTGGGATGTGACCGCAATATATGTTGGTATAAATCATTGGATACATGCTTGCTATAGAAAATTTGCAAGATAATAGCGACTAGGCTAAGCTTTAGATAAGTTCCCTGTTGGGCAACTTACCACGTTTGAAATGGATTCCTCTCGGACACCCATTTGTTGCATAAAGACCAGCCTACGTCTTACCCCTCTCACTCTCTCGAGCTGAATGTTAGGATATGGAACTAGGGCTCACCCTCTTGGGCTGAACCTCATGTCGACCCACTCCTTAGGCCATCAGTCTAGCGATCTTGGTTTCACAACCTCTCTCGAGCAAGTCGAAAACACATGGGTGGTTTTGTATTTGCAACTACAAACCCATTAAATTAAACTATAACCGCTAGGTGAAATCACCATTAAAATACATGTAACCTATTAGCAAGCACAATCCAACAATAATCTCAACACATATTTGCTAAATCACACCCCAAGAATTTGGGGGTTTTTAGCCACACATCAGGAAATAGAAATTTATACCTTCAATGATGTTGAAATTGAATTGGTATGAAGATTTAAGTCTCAATTTAGGCAAAGAATGAAGGATCCAGGAGACCCACTTCCACAAAGAAAGAGATGAAACCCTCTTCTTCTTCAAGTCTTCAAAACCCTGTCAAACTTAGAGTAAAAAATATTTCCAAAACTCTGTCTCAACTTGATAGTCTAAAATCTAGGTAAAATAGTGTAAAAATTGCTCCTAAAAATAAAAATTGAACTAGCATTTATAGTTTTCAGAAAATGTGCTCCGAGGGCTTTTTCGGTGACAGTAGTGAGAATTGCCGATGCATTCGGTGATCCACCCTTTGGTCTACTTCATCACCTTTCGTTAGTTACCTTTAGCATCTTTACATATTGGGTAATTTGGTGATGTAGCACTGCTTCGCGGAGTCATTCGATGATACGCCGACTGCTCCTTTTCATCACCGATTTTTTCCTTTTCTTCAGGGCTCAGCACACTGGAAGAAAAGGCGAAGTGAGACCATTCGGTGATTCACCAAGTGGACTCAACAATCTTCAAGCCTTCATTTTTTCATTCTTTTCAGCCGTTTCATTTTTTTTTTTGCGAAGTATGTCCATGCTTTCCTTTAATCTTCAAATACTGAAAACTTAAGGGTTTTCATCAGATATTGAGTTAAATGAAGCATTTGAGGACACAATTTCTATTAACATATAGCCTGAAATGAGGACTATGCGATACTCTACATTAAATATATAGTCAGGTTACATGGGGTTCCCTTGTCTATCATTTCAGATAGAGGCCCTCAGTTTACCACTCATTTTTGGAAATCATTTCAGAAAGGTCTTTCTACTCAGGTAAATCTCAGTACAACATTTCATCCATAGACGGATGGCCAGGCAGAGCGTTCCATTCATACCTTAGAGGAAATGTTGAGAGCTTGCGTGATCGATTTCAAGGTAGTTGGGATGACCACCGACCCCTCATAGAGTTAGCCTAACATAATAACTTACATTCCATTATTCAAATGGCCCCTTATGAGGCACTCTATGGACATAGAAACAGGTTTCTAATTGGTTGGTTCAAATTACGTGAACCAGCCTTGATTAGGCCAGATTTGGTTCATGAACCTATGGAAAAAGTTCAACTCATCTAAGATAGACTAAAGATAGCCCAAACTCATCAGAAGTCCCATGCAAATGTAAGGAGAATGGACTTAGAGTTTGAAATAGATTTGGTTTTCCTGAAAGTTTCACCTATAATGGTGGTGATTAGATTTGGAAAGAAAGAGAAGCTAGTCCTAGATATAAAGGTTTTTCCTGGATCCTGTAAAGGGTTGGTATTGTGGCTTGTCAATTAGAGTTTCCAGCAAAACTGGCAATGGGTCATCCAGTCTTTCACATTTCTTTCTTGAAGAAGTGTGTGGGTGATCCGACATCAATAGTACCATTAGAGAGTGTGGTTGTGAAGGATAGTCTCACTTATGAAGAGGTGCCAGTTGAGATTCTTGACAGTCAGGTTCGTAGGTTGAGAAATAAAGAAGTCACTTCAGCTAAGGTATCTTGTTTCTTCCATTTTTCTTGCATTTCAACATATTTTCATGTTCTTTAAACTCAGTTCAGTTAGATATTAGTTTATAGTTCTTAATGGTAGGGATTACAACTCTTTCCCTCCATACTGAGCTAGTTTAGACTTCATTCGAGGACGAATGATCCCAAGGGGGAGATATTATAACACCTGAAAAATCTGAGTTAGAAATCTCAGCAGAAAAAGGTGTACCAAGGAAGGGTTTAAGGGACGAGATCAAGACCATGGTCCATAACCCTCATCTGGTTCACACCTACCCAGAAGTGGACCACGGAGCCCTACACAGGCCATGGAATATCTCACGAGCAATGGGGGGGCTCGTAGGGAAAAGGTAAAACCACCTAGGCTTAGGCATCAAACCACGGAGCCCTCCATGGGTCGTGGTGTTAATGACGGGCCGTGATTATATCTGTGGCTTACAGCTAGCAGACCCCAAGCCTAAGTGAAGAACCATGGTGGCCTTCATGGTCCGTGGTCCTTTACACGGGTCATTGTAAGGCTCGTGTATGGACCCCCATAACTAGTAAGCACTGGCCAAGAACCACTATCCACTTGATGAGCCATGGTCCCTTTGACGGTCTATCAGTGGCTTAGTGGTAGACCTCTGTCAGCTTTTAAGTCAGAGCCATTATGGTCTTTTCCCCTATTCTTTGGGCATTTAAATTGCGTTGTTTAAATCAATTTTCACCTAATATTCTAGTCAGAACCTACCCTAAACGATTAATCACCAAAGATAGCTTAAGATGGATAAGCTTAAAGAACGATCTCAGTTGTGAGAGTTCTTTGAAAAATTTGGTTTACCTAATCCCACACCGAAGAAAGATAATTACTACAGATCATCAAAAGACGAAGATTCTTCGGGTAGAAGGAAAAGATCTAAGCGAAGACACAGATCTAAAGAAGATCGAGAGGCTAGAAAAAGCCATCGTAAATCTAAAATATTTACTAAGGATAGATCGGGGAGAGATCTCTCTAAAGTAAAATGCTACAAGTGTGGTAAACTTGGGTATAGTGCTCCAAATTGCAAGTTACATAAGTTGAAACTTTGGAACTAGAAAAGACACTTATGACAAGATATACAGTATGTTATACACTTCAGGTTCCGAAGATGATTACGAATCGGATGCAGGTTTTAATATCGAATTATTTGATTCCTCCGAGTCTGATGATAATAATCATACTAATGCTTGTAATACTTGTCAGGGCGATGATTGCAACTGCGAGGAAGACGAGATCTACAAATTGCAATCCCAATTTCAAGATTTTAATTTAAACACAATTACTTCTGATAATGTGATTGAACTTCTTAAAGAAGTCACTGATAATAGGCTTCGTGAAAAAATTATTAATTTGGCTGTTTCAAATGAAACTAGTACTTCAAAAATTATTGAAAAAAGAAATACTGATTTAAATGATTTTCATTATGAAAGTCCCTACTCTTTAAAGGTGGTAGAGGATCGTATTGCAAAAAAACATAATGTTATTGGAAAAGATTCCTCTTTTGATGATTTAAAAATTGAGGTTGAAAACTTGAAAAAGGAAATTAAATTTCTTAAACAAAGTCAGTTGATTTGTGATCACCGTATTACTCAGATTGAAATTAATAATACTGATGAAGATCGGTTTTCAAAAAATAAAGGAAAACAGGTTGAAAGTGATAATCTTCAGCTTGAAAATCCTGATCCTAAACAAGATTCTTTTTTAGGAATGATGCAGATTGTTACAGCTCATAAATGGTATATTAAATGTATTATTTTAATTGATAATAATTTTTCAATTACTAACATTGCAATGATTGATAGTGGTGCAGATGTTAGCTGTATTCAGGAAGGTTTAGTACCGAATAAATACTTTCAAAAAACAACTCATTTAGTGAAATCTGCCTCAGGCCATGCTCTAGATATAGATTATAAATTATTCAATGTGAAGATTTGTTAGAATAAAGTCTGCATTCCTCACTTCCTTTTCCTAGTTAAGAATCAACTAAACCCTCCAATTATACTTGGAACTCCTTTTATAAATGCAATTTATCCTTTCACAGGAATCAATGCAAAAGGATTTTTAGCAAAATATAAGGATAATGAGATAACATATTCTTTTGTTACAGATCCGGTAAGTAGAGATATTAATGCTTTAATAAAAATGAAGCAGAGCCATATGGACTCATTACAATTGGAGTTATTCAGTATGAACATTGAAGATTCGATGAAATCTGCTAAAGTAAAAGAAAAAATCAAATTGATTTCTGAGCAGATGGCTGTAGATATTTATGCAGATCATCGTAGCGCTTTTTGGGATCGCAAAAAGCATATTGTGACCCTTCCATATGAAGAAGGATTTGTAGAGGATGATATCCCGACCAAATCTTGCCCCTGTCAAATGAATGCTGAGTTAGTAGATTTCTGCAAAACTGAGATTGATAATCTATTACAAAAGGGTTTGATAAAACCTTCCAAGTCTCCTTGGTATTGTACAACCTTCTATGTTAATAACGCGGCTGAAAGAGAAAGAGGTGTTCCGAGGTTGGTGATTAACTATAAACCTTTGAATAAGCACTTAAAGTGGATCAGGTATCCTATTCCTAATAAAAGGGATTTATTATCAAGATTATATGATGCCAATATATTTTCAAAATTTGATCTAAAATCAGGATATTAGCAAATACAGATTTTTAAAGAACATTCTTATAGAACGACTTTTAATGTCCCATTTGGACAATATGAATGGAATGTCATGCCTTTTGGTTTGAAAAACGCCCCTTCTAAATTTCAGAAAATCATGAAAGATATTTTTAACCCTTATATGGAATTTATTATTGTCTATATTGATGATATTTTAGTATTTTCTAAAACTTTTGAACTACATATCAAACACCTTGATATTTTCAAAAAGGTCGTAATTCAAAATGGCTTAGTTATTTCTAAACCAAAAATGAGTTTGTTTCAAATAGATATTCAATTTTTAGGACAACAGATTTGTCAAGGGAAGATTACTCCCATTCAAAGAGCTATTGATTTTGCTGATAAATTTCCTGATGTTATTACAGATAGAACTCAACTACAGAGATTTCTGGGAAGTTTGAATTATATTTCTCCATTCTACAAACATCTTTCTAGAGATTTAGCGCCGTTATATGACAGGCTGAAGAAAGATAACAAGTCTCTTTGGGACAAGACTCTTACTAATTTGGTAAAGGACATTAAGCGAAGAGTGAAATCACTTCCTTGCTTAGCACTAGCCAACCCTACTTGGCAAAAAATTATTGAGACAGATGCGTCAAATATAGGTTATGGAGGAATTCTCAAACAGATTAATCCTCATGATAAAAGAGAGTATTTGATTAGATTTCATTTTGGGAAATGGAACGAAGCCCAGAAGAAATATGCGACAGTAGCACATGAAATGTTAACAATCGTTAAATGTGTTCTTAAATTCCAGGATGATTTATATCATCAAAAGTTTTTGATAAAAACTGACGCTCAATTAGTCAAATTTATGTTTGACAAAGACTTTAAGCGCGATGCTTCGAAATTAATTTTCGCTAGGTGTCAAGCACAATTAGCCCCTTTCGATTTCGATATTCAATATAAAAACGGAGTTGATAACTCTTTACCGGATTTTTTATCCAGAGAATATTTGTTGTAAAAATGGCCTTCTTTTCTCCATTTTTTACTGATAAAATCTTAGTGACTATTCTAAAGGTTCTTCCTCTCAATCAAGATATGGAAGAGGAAATATTGGGAAAAATTATAGATGACATGCTTAGAGATGACTTTGCAATTCATATGATTGAAGAAATCATCAATTTTGATGATGAATTATATCATTATAATGAATATTATGGATTCGACTAATACTTGGTGTTATGTTTGTAGGATGGATCCACCCTGGGTTCATATCAAAGGAAGAGGAAGGGGAAGAACAGCTTCGAATAGAGGCAACTATGGTTCTTATGGAACCAGATCATCACAAGGATCGTCATACCAATCCGACTCAAATTCTCAGGTGATACCAACGGGAAAAAAGACGATACTTAATAAAAGAGCCTCGTCTCAAGAGGAATCATCATCCAGTTCACAACAATTGGAAAGTTTGGAAGATATTCCAAAAGATAGTCCATTATACGCACATATGCAGGCCTATCTAGAAGGCAAGAAACAAAAAGATACTTTTGTTTCGATAATAAAGGAGGACTCTGATGATATTAAGTCCTATGAAAAATTGCCAAAAAGAGAAATAATATTTCTCTTAGAAAATTCTGATCTGCAGAGGAAAGATGAACCTTGGAAAATATTCCAAAGGCACTTAGTGAACGGATTATATTTTCTAGGAGAGTCATATAAGACTCGATCTTATTACGAAGAAATTCTGATGAGCACAGGAAATGTAGATTTTCAGCACTTCAACACAAGTAATACCCAAGAGAAGAGTTATAACTTTTCTAAATTCATTATTAAATAGATTATATCAGCTGAAGATTGGGGTATGTCCGCTATGAAAGAAAGACAGATAAGTCTTAATAATTCCAGAATAAATTTCACATATTGGGATTATATCCGAGCGTTTGATATAGCGTTGTGTTACAACAATGACAAACATAAACATACTTGGTTCATAAAGGTATGTGCGAAGATATTCGCCGATATAATTCCTAACTGGTTTATAAATTAGTGGTCATACCACGGACCTACTATGCAGATTTTGCCAGAACCATTTTTTAATCTATACAAAGAATGGACTAAAGTTTCTCTAGATCTTAACCGATTATATCATGAAGATCATGTATGTTGGATAGAAAGAATAGATCAAATCTATTTTTTCATTGAAATTTCAATCCCATGGATTCATAAATGGACTCCCGAAGTAGGATTCAATGAGGAAAATATTCCTTGCTTATACAGGAATTATTATAATAATTTCTGGGACAAACTCTTAAAATTGATCCTAAGTCTAAACAATTAGTTGGTCAAGAGCTTATAGACTCTATTAAGGAGAAGATTGAAGAATATAAAACCATTCTTCCCAAAAAAATCATTGAAAATAATTCAGTGCGACACATTGCTAGGAGGATCTCCTTTCAAGAAGGAGATAAAGAAAAGATGATTCAAGATTATTTGGAAGAAGTAAGAAAAAATTTGCTTCAGACTATAACTCAGATTGATAAATCAGACACTTCAATGAGGAGTGAAGCCAGTAACGAGATGGATGATTCATAGAGAACGGAGTCAGAAAATATGTTGTCGGCTACTGAATTATTAGAAGCGGAAGATTTTTTGCTGCAAATGAAAGCCTTAGAAAAAGGCAAAAACGTGAAGGAAACATAGACATGTGAAGACATGTGAAGAGAAGACCCACTCAACAGTAAAAAACTATTGAAATAGTAGATACACTGTTCATGGACCCAGATGAGGGCCCCCTTTGTACTGTACATAGATGCTTTGTGTTTCTTTTCTTTTCTATATATAGATGTTAGTTCATTTGGAGAAGGGCATCAGAAAAATTTTAGCTCTCTCTCGCTCTTGTTTTCTCTTTGTTCCTTTGCTTTGTAAGTCTCTTTTGAGCACTGTTCCAGTAATAATAAACGGTCAATTCTGTTACTTTGGATTCTTGAAGACACCATCCTTTATAAGGTATTTAATTGTTCTTTTCTTTTAGTTTTATACTTAGTATGTTTCTCCTAGCCAGGACTATGTCCGGCTAAAAGATTATCTATGTCGAATAACTAACTTCTCTCCTATATAAACCATGAATGTATCTAAGCTCTATTTAAATATAAAGGAATTTTAGTATGGATTTTTGACTTGGTTCCGAGATTGAGGTACAGTCGAATTTAGCACTACTCTTATTGTCTTGGTCTTAATGACTCTGCCTGGCAAGCCGTGGTTTTAGCCCGAAAGATGAGTTTTAATAAGTAGGGCACTCTATACCCGGTCAGAACCGCCAGGAAAATGGGCTCAATAAGTAGTATGTATTAAATTCTGACAGACCATTTGCTTGGATAAAAGATCTACCATGCAGTCTGAAAAACTATGCCAAAATTCTTGTATATTTCAATTCTTTAGCAGGCGGACTACCGCTAGCTTAATTATGCTTGACTTGCTTGATCTATGATGAGGCGGACTATTGCTAAGTTGAAAATTCATACTAAAATTCCTTTATATTTAAATAGAGCTTAGATCCATTCATGGTTTATATAGGAGAGAAGTTAGTTATTCGACATAGATAATCTTTTTGCCAGACATAGTCCTGGCTAGGAGAAACATGCTAAGTATAACACTAAAACAAAAAGAACAATTAAATACCTTATAAAGGACGGTGTCTTCAAGAATCCAAAGTAACAGAATTGACCGTTTATTATTACCGGAACAGTGCTCAAAAGAGACTTACAAAGCAAAGGAACAAAGAGAAAACAAGAGAGAGAGAGAGAGCTAAAATTTTTCTGATGCCCTTCTCCAAATGAACTAACATCTATATATAGAAAAGAAAAGAAACACAAAGCATCTATGTACAGTACAAAGGGGGCCCTCATCTAGGTCCATGAACAGTGTATCTACTGTTTCAACAGTTCTTTTACTGTTGAGTGGGTCTTCTCTTCACATGTCTTCACATGTCTATGTTTTCTTCACGTTTTTGCCTTTTTCTAAGGCTTTCATTTGCAGCAAAAAATCTTCCGCTTCTAATAATTCGGTGGCCGACAACATATTTTCTGACTCCGTCCTCTGTGAATCATCCATCTCGTTATTGGCTTCACTCCTCATTGAAGTGTCTGATTTATCAATCTGAGTTATAGTCTGAAGCAAATATTTTCTTACTTCTTCCAAATAATCTTGAATCATCTTTTCTTTATCTCCTTCTTGAAAGGAGATCCTCCTAGCAATGTGTCGCACTGAATTATCTTCAATGATTTTTTTGGGAAGAATGGTTTTATATTCTTCAATCTTCTCCTTAATAGAGTCTATAAGCTTTTGACCAACTAATTGTTTAGTCTTAGGATCAATTTTAAGAGTTTGTCCCATAAATTATTATAATAATTCCTGTATAATCAAGGAATATTTTCCTCATTGAATCCTACTTCGGGAGTCCATTTATGAATCCATGGGATTGAAATTTCAATGAAAAAATAGATTTGATCTATTCTTTCTATCCAACATACATGATCTTCATGATATAATCGGTTAAGATCTGGAGAAACTTTAGTCCATTCTTTGTATAGATTAAAAAATGGTTCTGGAAAAATCTGCATAGTAGGTCCGTGGTATGACCACCAATTTATAAACCAGTTAGGAATTATATCGGCGAATATCTTCGCACATACCTTTATGAACCAAGTATGTTTGTGTTTGTCATTATTGTAACACAACGCTATATCAAACGCTCGGATATAATCCCAATATGTGAAATTTATTCTGGAATTATTAAGACTTATCTGTCTTTTTTTCATAGCGGACATACCCCAATCTTCAGCAGATATAATCTATTTAATAATGAATTTAGAAAAGTTATAACTCTTCTCTTAGGTATTACCTGTGCTGAAGTGCTGAGAATCTACACTTTCTGTGCTCATCAGAATTTCTTCGTAATAAGATCGAGTCTTATATGACTCTCCTGGAAAATATAATCCGTTCACTAAGTGTCTTTGGAATATTTTCCAAGGTTCATCTTTCCTCTGTAGATCAGAATTTTCTAAGAGAAATATTATTTCTCTTTTTGGCAATTTTTCATAGGACTTAATATCATCAGAGTCCTCCTTTATTATCGAAACAAAAGTATCTTTTTGTTTCTTGCCTTCTAGATAGGCCTGCATATGTGCATATAATGGACTATCTTTTGGAATATCTTCCAAACTTACCAATTGTTGTGAACTGGATGATGATTCCTCTTGAGACGAGGTTCTTTTATTAAGTATCGTCTTTTTTCCCACTGGTATCACCTAAGAATTTGAGTCAGATCGGTATGACGATCCTTGTGATGATCTGGTTCCATAAGAACCATAGCTACCTCTATTCAAAGCTGCTCTTCCCCTTCCTATTCCTTTGATATGAACCCAGGGTGGATCCATCCTACAAACATAACACCAAGTATTAGTCGAATCCATAGTATTCATTATAATGATATAATTCATCATCAAAATTGATGATTTCTTCAATCATATGAATTGCAAAGTCATCTCTAGGCATGTTATCTATAATTTTTCACAATATTTCCTCTTCCATATCTTGATTGAGAGGAAGAACCTTTAGAATAGTCACTAAGATTTTATCAGTAAAAAATGGAGAAAAGAAGGCCATTTTTACAACAAATATTCTCTGGATAAAAAATCTGGTAAAGAGTTATCAACTCCTTTTTTATATTGAATATCGAAATCGAAAGGGGCTAATTGTGCTTGCCACCTAGCGAAAATTAATTTCGAAGCATCGCGCTTAAAGTCTTTGTCAAACATAAATTTGACTGATTGAGCGTCAGTTTTTATCAAAAACTTTTGATTATATAAATCATCCTGGAATTTAAGAACACATTTAACGATTGTTAACATTTCATGTGCTACCGTCGCATATTTCTTCTGGGCTTCGTTCCATTTCCCAAAATGAAATCTAATCAAATACTCTTTTTTATCATGAGGATTAATCTGTTTGAGAATTCCTCCATAACCTATATTTGACTCATTGTCTCAATAATTTTTTGCCAAGTAGGGTTGGCTAGTGCTAAGCAAGGAAGTGATTTCACTTTTCACTTAATGTCTTTTACCAAATTAGTAAGAGGCTTGTCCCAAAGAGACTTGTTATCTTTCTTCAGCCTGTCATATAACGGCGCTAAATCTCTAGAAAGATGTTTGTAGAATGGAGAAATATAATTCAAACTTCCCAGAAATCTCTGTAGTTGAGTTCTATCTGTAATAACATCAGGAAATTTATCAGTAAAATCAATAGCTCTTTGAATGGGAGTAATCTTCCCTTGACAAATCTGATGTCCTAAAAATCGAACATCTGTTTGAAACAAACTCATTTTTGGTTTAGAAATAACTAAGCCATTTTGAATTACGACCTTTTTGAAAATATCAAGGTGTTTGATATGTAGTTCAAAAGTTTTAGAAAATACTAAAATATCACCAATATAGACAATAATAAATTCCATATAAGGGTTAAAAATATCTTTCATAATTTTCTGAAATTCAGAAGGGGCGTTTTTCAAACCAAAAGGCATGACATTCCATTCATATTGTCCAAATGGGACATTAAAAGTCGTTCTATAAGAATGTTCTTTAAAAATCTGTATTTGCCAATATCCTGATTTTAAATCAAATTTTGAAAATATATTGGCATCATATAATCTTGATAATAAATCCCTTTTATTAGGAATAGGATACCTGGTCCACTTTAAGTGCTTATTCAAAGGTTTATAGTTAATCACCAACCTCAGAACACCTCTTTCTCTTTCAGCCGCGTTATTAACATAGAAGGTTGTACAAGACCAAGGAGACTTGGAAGGTTTTATCAAACCCTTTTGTAATAGATTATCAATCTCAGTTTTGCAGAAATCTACTAACTCAGCATTCATTTGACAGGGGCGAGATTTGGTCAGGATATCATCCTCTACAAAACCTTCTTCATATGGAAGGGTCACAATATGCTTTTTGCGATCCCAAAAAGCGCTACGATGATTTGCATAAATATCTACAGCCATATGCTCAGAAATCAATTTGATTTTTTCTTTTACTTTAGCAGATTTCATCGAATCTTCAATGTTCATATTGAATAACTCCAATTGTAATGAGTCCATATGGCTCTGCTTCATTTTTATTAAAGCATTAATATCTCTAGTTACTGGATCTGTAATAAAAGAATATGTTATCTCATTATCCTTATATTTTGCTGAAAATCCTTTTGCATCGATTCCTATGAAAGGATAAATTGCATTTATAAAAGGAGTTTCAAGTATAATTGGAGGGTTTAGTTGATTCTTAACCAGGAAGAGGAAGTGAGGAATGCAGACTTTATTCTGACAAATCTTCACATTGAATAATTTATACTCTATATCTAGAGCATGGCCTGAGGCAGATTTCACTAAATGAGTTGTTTTTTGAAAGTATTTAGTCGGTACTAAACCTTCCTGAATACAGCTAACATCTGCACCACTATCAATCATTGCAATGTTAGTAATTGAAAATTATTATCAATTAAAATAGTACATTTAATATACCATTTATGAGCTGTAACAATCTGCATCATTCCTAAAAAAGAATCTTGTTTAGGATCAGGACTTTCAAGCTGAAGATTATCACTTTCAACCTGTTTTCCTTTATTTTTTGAAAACCGATCTTCGTCAGTATTATTAATTTCAATCTGAGTAATATGATGATCACAAATCAACTAACTTTGTTTAAGAAATTTAATTTCCTTTTTCAAGTTTTCAACCTCAATTTTTAAATCATCAAAAGAGGAATCTTTTCCAATAACATTATGTTTTTTCGCAATACGATCCTCTACCACCTTTAAAGAGTAGGGACTTTCATAATGAAAATCATTTAAATCAGTATTTCGTTTTTCAATAATTTTTGAAGTACTAGTTTCATTTGAAACAGCCAAATTAATAATTTTTTCACAAAGCCTATTATCAGTGACTTCTTTAAGAAGTTCAATCACATTATCAGAAGTAATTGTGTTTAAATTAAAATCTTGAAATTGGGATTGTAATTTGTAGATCTCGTCTTCCTCGCAGTTGCAATCATCACCCTGACAAGTATTACAAGCATTAGTATGATTATTATCATCAGACTCGGAGGAATCAAATAATTTGATATTAAAACCTGCATCCGATTCATAATCATCTTCGGAACCTGAAGTGTATAACATACTGTATATCTTGTCATAAGTGTCATTTTCTAGTTCCAAAGTTTTCAACTTATGTAACTTGCAATTTGGAGCAATATACCCAAGTTTACCACACTTGTAGCATTTTACTTTAGAGAGATCTCTCCCCGATCTATCCTTAGTAAATCTTTTAGATTTACAATGGCTTTTTCTAGCCTCTCGATCTTCTTTAGATCTATGTCTTCGCTTAGATCTTTTCCTTCTACCCGAAGAATCTTCGTCTTTTGACGATCTGTAGTAATTATCTTTCTTCGGTGTGGGATTAGGTAAACCAAATTGTTCACAGAAATCTCCCAACTGAGATCGTTCTTTAAGCTTATCCATCTTAAGCTGTCTTGCCATTTTAAAGTCATTACACAGGTTTTATCCTTCCTGTGTACAAACTCCTATAATTTTTCCATAGCTTAATGTGTTATATGGTATATCAACCTGATTTTCCTCTTAGAGTTTTTCTAACTCTTTCTGCAAAAAGTGGAGGAAGTCCATCTATAAACTTAGCTTTCCAATATCCAAGCTTATTTTCGGGTAGTTCCATCACCCTACTAAGATAGGTATCTTTATACCATCTGAAATAAGCCAAAGTTTGGCATCGAAGGTTGTTTAACAGTGTTCTTACCGTCTCATGTTAGTTGGTAAATCTTCCATTGAAATGTTCCAAAATAGTAAGAACTAAGGTTTAAACAGCATCTTCTCTATTTTTTACCAATGCCATTCCTAGGTTATCAACCCCTTCATCGTCGGCTATTGCGTTTATGACCGCAACCTTTTCTTCTGTGGTAAGATAATTATCCCACCATCCTCTGAGTTGACCTGTAAAACCTGCAACAATCATTTTTCAAATAGTTCTATCAATGTTTTTAACACTTTTGCAAATAGTTGAATACATCAACATACGATGTACCATAATAGTTAACTATCGATCTGTTAACCCATCTAAGTTTCATTTATAAATCTCGGAACCACTATAAGACGTATTTGTCTAATTCCAGTCACGCTCTTCAATCAATACGTCTTGAGGAGTAGGACGAGGATAATAGCATGTATTCATACTAGGTTTAGTAGCGAAGCTGCTATTCTTCTTGGGATAACCCCTGAGTTTATTAACTTCTGAAGTATCGCCAGTTATTTCAGAGCCAGGCGATAAATCCATAGGGCCAAACTTTAATCCTGCAAGCTTTTTAGCCGCGAGATCTCCTATATCTAGATTAGAAAATTTTTCACTAAGAAGATCCTCTAAGTTTTTCGAAGAAGTTGGTTTAAAATCAGAGACTTCAATCGGCCTTTGAATATGAGTAGAAACTACTGTAGGACTATCAGGCGCAGTTGAAGTTGAAGCAATATCAGTTTTTGCCTTAAACGCATTTTTGACTATATCAGTCTTAATATCTTTTATCAAAATAGTTAAATCATCAAGTTTTTTGTCAAGAGAACTTACATGCTCCCCTAACACTTTAACATAAAGACTTAAATAGTTATTTTGAGTGATTAATTTATTAATCTCATTAATAGTGATTGAGGCAATATCTTCCTCAATAAATTTTTGAAAAGCAGAAAAAGTAATACCAGTATTATTTGGTAAAACAAATGTTGACTAAGGAGGATACATAGCCTTTAAAATATTACCACTCCTATCTTTATAAGTCCTTTCAATAACGTTTATATATAACGGTAAGTAAGTGGTTATAAACCAAGGAACAAAATACATAATTTGATTATGCAAAGCACAAGTTTCACAAAATTCTTGTGAAATACAATTTAAATCTTTTTTGCTATAAGCTTCAAAGAACCAAGTTTTAAACCGATTCCATTTTTCGTCAAAAAATTCTTTTTGAATATGTTCTCTTGCCAGAGAACCTGGACTAAAATCAATTTGGTGTGGAATCATTAAGAATCGTTTAAATCAAACTCCATTTCAGAAGCAGTAGGAATCTCCTTGTCAGATCCATTATTATTCACCTATACTATATTCGTTTTTGGGTCGATTCTTACCTTTTCGACCACAGAGTTTCCATCGGAACCCATAGTATGTAATGAAGCTGCCCGATTTCGAGCTGGACCATAAATTGGATCAAGTGGAGAAATATGGTGCATCGTAGGCAAAAGTCGATGACTAGACAAAGAATGTATCATACTTATGGAAGACATATGCCTGCTATCATTAAAAGACTGCCTATGAGGCGCGTAGCTATTATCTGCAAATTGTATACTAATCCTTCCATCGAGATTTTGAGAAATATGAGAAAGATCAGAATTGGTAACAACATCGGTTAACTGATTTGGGGATATAACCAAATTTAGAGTCCACGAAGTAGGGAAATCTATTTCTTCCCACTTAATAGGTCTTCTTGTAGTGACCTTGGACCTTGCAAAATTAGTTTCCACCAAAATAGTTTGGTTGGAAATATCATATATTTTACATTTAGGATTAAGAGTGGATAATAACTTAAAATAAATTATGTAAGATAAATAGATAAGTTCTGAACCAGGCACATAGTTATAACCATGAGTACTAAAAGGAAAAGATCGTCAAAAGACGAAGAATATATATTATTATTATTATTATTATTATTATTATTATTATTAATAATAATATTATCATTATCATTATTATTATCATTATCATTATTATTATTATGATTATTATTATTATTATGATTATTATTATTATGATTATCATTATTATTATCATTATTATTATTATTATTATTATTATTATTATTATTATTATTATTATTAGTATTATTATTATTATTATTATTATTATTATTATTATTATTATTATTATTATTATTATTATTATTATTTTGTTGTACACCATGAAATTGATAATGATGTATTATCAATCATTAGGAAGACATAAATTGATCAAATATATGTATAACATTTACAAACACTACTATCCTTAGAGGACAACTTCTTCATATGTATGCAACTATAAGAAGGTGGAGTTGTTGTTTCTTAAAAAGAAGGCAACAACTATAAGAAAAGATTTTTCAACCATGATCCTGATATTTCAATTATAGTGACATATTAAAAAAATCTCATAATAAGTTGAAATCATGATAATATATTATAAGAATTGCATATTTATAATCGTCAGAGTATTATTTATGAAATTCAATTTATAGCAGTTTTTGGGTATGAATATGCTTATCACTCGTCTATTTGAGCTTGTATTTATTTGTAACGCCCCGAGACTACCGTCTTGACGTAATACGGGACCTAGGATCACAAGTGACCCCAATTAATCATGAGTCTGGCATATATCAAGCATATTGAAAATAACTAAGTAAAACGTGTACTATGCGGAAGCTAAAACAGTAGATATCTGATTTTGGGAAAAACCCAACTAGTCTGAATATATAAAATATACTAAGAGTTTAGAGATAACTAAAACAACCACTAAACAACTCAAGTTGAATCTACTACTATGTCTGAAAAAGTTTCTAGGGACATAACCCTACCTAACTCTAACAAACTGAAAACTGAAAATAAATACTTAAATAGAAAACGTGTCTATTGTCTTTGAAGTATGAGGACTCACCATTGAAGCTGCTGAAGTCAGATTGAGAATCGATCTAAGTGTGATCTGGATGCTGAGTGCCTGAACCTACACTATGAAAGGATGTAGTGTAAAGTATGAATTAGTACTTGAAATGTACTGATCATGCAGGATATAGATATATAAGCTAAACAAGGATATATGAGTTAACAAGGCTATTGAGCAATGACATAATCTGAGCAACAATATAAATACTAAAATATATTCGAAAAGCTAAGTTGAATGCAATGACCAAGTACTAATCATGAAGATAACATGTTGAAGTGTATACTAATATAAATACTGAAAACCGGGTCAATGCAATAAGAGTTTGACTGTGGGAGCTACTATTAATCGAGATAAACCACAGGAGCGAAACGTGAAGTCCGATGTATACACCCCATCGAGAGGAGCCAATATACCTTGCCATTGTTATAAAGTCATGATTGTGGCATGATCTCTAATACTGAAACCCAACAGAGGGGACTTATAACCCTACGCGGGCACGTAGTGGGACTTTGAGCTTACGTTGAACCCTAGTCCAACTCGATGCTAAGTCTACTCCGAACTAAATGTATATGAAATTAAAATGCACTAAGTACTAAGTAGCTCAAAACCGACATGGTAATAGAGAATGCAACATTTATATAATGAGAATATAGCCTTCGCAATCTACAGTATAAATTTTTGTCTGGTTAGCATAGCAAGTATAATTCATGAACTAGGATAAATTTACACAAGCTAGGGTTCTAGTGGGTCATTTAGTGTGATGGACAAGAGAATTTAATCCAAGGATAATTTTTAAGTTGTCTTCAATTAGTTATTTGGTTGCCAAAGGTGGGATAACTTATCCCAGGATTAACAATTAATCCTGGGATAAGCTATCCGTCCCAGGGGGTGGGATAACTTATCCTGGGATTAGGTAGGTAAAATAATAAAAATACCCTCCTTAAACCCCACTTTTATACACCACTTTACATTCATGTATATTAATATAATTTTTAACAACATTTATAATAACATTCAAAACCTTAATTATTCGTTCTTCTTATGATAATATATTTTTCTATTAATAATTACATTTTATAAATACAATTTTCATTTATTAATATAATATAAGTTGAATTTATTTGCCTAATTCTTATTTATATTTGTATTTAGATTTCTCTCAAAATGTTCACTCCACTACTAAATTGCATATTTTTATAGTTTATTACTCACTTAAAAATTATATTTTATATATTAATTAAATGTAGATAACTTTAATAATAAAATTTCTTTTACTTTTAATAAATTTAAAATGGAAGTTTTATTTTTAAGCTAAATAAGATGAATGTTTTATTTTTAAACTTAATAAGATGAAAGTTTTATTTTAAAGCTAAATGTGATGGAAAATATTTTTGAGCTAAACAAGATGGAAGTTTAGTTTATAAGTTAAATAAGATGAAATTTTTAATTTTAAAACCACACGACACAATCATGGAAATGCACACCCAAAAATATTTAAGCTAAATAAGATGAAAAATTTTATTTTTACGAATGAATAACTAAAACTTGCAAAGAAAATGTAAAAAAAAAAAAAAAAAAAAAAACAAAAAAAACAAAAAAAAAATAAGTTGAAGGGTATTTTTGTAAACATACAACTTATTCTTAGAAGTTATGCAATGAATATAAATTTGAATATGACAAACCAAACAAGCAACAAAAATTAACCCCAGCATAACTAATCCTAGCATAACTTATCCCAGTATAACTTATCGTAGCCTAAGTAATTCGAGCATAACTTGAAGTCAAACCAAACGACCCCTAAGTGATATGCATGGAATTACACTAAATCATTAAGAAACAAGTTATTTAGATCAAGGGAACCATAATGACAATAAATCCTCAAAATCTGGAAGCCCTAGGTTTGAAAAGTTTATAAGAATCTGAAGAACTAACTGAATTCTAGGGACCTAATGGGTGAAAGGAACCCACTAGTGAAATTCCACATACCTGGTGACGAAATATACAGAGAAACCCTTTTGATTTCGGGGCTGAAATTTGAAGAACATCGTTGCTTGTTCTTGAAAGAAAGTTGCGCCTCTTTCACTTTTTTTAATTCTAACTTGGATGATTTTTTGAGAATGAGGGTTCTGGGTATGTCTGACTAGATTATTAGGCTTAGATTGAGTAAACTGATATATTTTAGGCATCAAATGACATAGTTTAAGAGCCCAAAGCACAAGGGAAAAGAGCAAAATGATCCTGACTTAAAACTGACGAAGTGTCTACTACGGGATTGACAGACCGTCATTTGAACCATGGCCCGTCAACTGGGTCATGGTTCATGGTTTATCCGATAGTGCTTCACTAAAATGA
Source organism: Solanum bulbocastanum (assembly GCA_037074985.1). Lineage (NCBI taxonomy): Eukaryota > Viridiplantae > Streptophyta > Magnoliopsida > Solanales > Solanaceae > Solanum > Solanum bulbocastanum. The sequence continues at coordinate 41,600,401 of CM073605.1, forward strand.
GCATAACATTTTACTCCGAACTTGGATTTTGGCAAACTTGGTGGTATTGGAAAGAGAATTCAATTATCTTTAATTTGATACGTCATGGGCCACCTAATTTATTTTGTGATTAAAGATATGACTGTTTGAAGTTGATCCAAAAGTCATAGTCATTCTCCTCTATTAAGATGTTCACCCTCACCTATGGCCAGACCTATATGATCCGTAGGTCCAACCACAGACCATACTTGTCAGTCGTGGGTGGGATTAGAGACCACCAATCATGGACCCCAACGACGGGACCCTACCTACGGACCGTGTGTCAAACCACGAACCATCGGTAGCTTCCATTGGTTGGCACAAGGTCCTGGAAAGCTGCATTTTTCTACCTTCGTAAATCTAAGGAGTTACAATATCTCCCTATTGGGAACATTCATCCTCGAATAAAGTCTAAACAAAGTGAGTATGGAGGGAAGGAGTTCCTATCCCTACCTATAAGTACTAGAAACTGATATCTAACTGAACTGAGTTCCATGAACATGCAAATGTGCTAAAAAAATTAGGGAACAAGATAGTGAGACTCAATTACACAAGAGTAACTGAGAGATTAGAGAGGAACTATTCCCTCAATCTAAACGAAATCGAAAGGAAATATGTGAGGTTACTTGGCCATCATGGCTACTTCTGCTTCCCAAGTAACTCCCTCTACGGTCTGAATCCTCCATAAAAACTTTAGTGAAGCGACTTCCTTATTTGCCAACCTATGAACCTAACGGTCAAGAATTTCAATTGGCACCTCTTCATAAGTTAGACTATCCTTCACAGCCACACTCTCCAATGATACTATTGATACCGAATCACCCACACACTTCTTCAATAAGGAAATGTGAAAGACTGGATGAGCCGTTGCTAGTTTTGCTGGCAACTATAACTCATAAGTGACATTACCAACCCTTTTAAGGATTCTGTAAGGACCTACATATCTAGGACTGAGCTTTCCTTTATTCATAAATCTCATCTCTCCTTTCACAGGTGACATATTCAGGAAAACCCAATCATCGACTTCAAACTCTAAGTACCTTCTCCTCATATCAACATAGGACATCTGACAACTCTGAGATATCCTTAGCTTATCATTGATGGGCTGATCGAAACTGGCCCAATAAAGATTGCTTCACCTACTTCAAACCAACCAACCGGAGATCTGCATGTTGGCCCATATAATGCCTCGTAAGGGGCCATCTAAATACTGGAATGTTATCTATTATTATAGGTGAACTCTGTGAGAAGTACTACTCTTGAAATCGATCACGCAAGCTCTTAACATGTCCTCTAAGTACTTAATGGTACACTTTGCCTGACTATACATCTATGGATGAAATGTTGTATTGAGATTACCTTAATACCAAGACCTTTTTCTGAAACGATTTCAAAAAATTGAGAGGGAAACTGAGGACCTCTATCTTAGATGATAGACAAGGGAACCCCATACAACCTGACTATATCATTGATGTAGAGTTTGGCGTAATCCTTGATGAAACATCTAAAGCATACCTCATCTAATTATATCGTTAACTAGTATAAACCCCACCTAAGAGTTGGGGTCAAACCCATAGGGAGCGGTACGTGTTCAAATTCAATTATGAAGTACAAATGTGGTCTAATTAGTTATAGGAATAGAAATTATCGAAAAAGACATGTAAGAAAGTCTAAGCGGATGACAATGAATGTCGGATGAGTGGGTTTGGATTGTCAAATATCAGCTACAACATAATCAAACACTAAGAAAATAACGATATAGAGAGGAATTCTCGATATATGATCGATTATAGGCAAATTTCACTATATGGATAATTGGAACTACTAATTAATGGCTAAATATCAGTGGGTAGGCTAGACTATATGTGAGATAGTTTTCTCTCAAGATAGATAGGTAGAATTGGGATTAAGATTTAATCTTTTGAGCTAAACCCTTGTCAACCCAATAAATACAATCATCAATTGAAAGCTTTGATTCTAAAACCTCTTTTCAAGCAAGCCCAAAATTCTAAGTCTAAATTGCATTTGCAACTACAATTCTTAGATTAAAACACAACAATCAATTAAACTCACATCTATTAAGAATTTAAATCATTAATAATCAATACCCATAAGCTAATTCAGCCCATAATCACATGATCACACCCCAAGAATTGGGGTTTTAGCTACACATCATAAAATTAGAGAAACGATTACCAAATACATTCGCCATGATCTGGGTAAAGATTCCCAAGTCTGTACAATGGTCCAAATTAAAGAAATTTAGAAATCCACTTGCAAATCCTAACAATGTAGCTTATAAATCCTCAAAGTCTACAATAAGAACTACAAACTAAGAGAAAAACATTAACTCTGGAATGGGAACTGCAATATCTAGGAGAGAACTCCTCAAAATTCCTTTTAAAATCCAATTTATAGTTTCCCGAAAATTAGCCTGAGAGTCCAATTGGCGGATTTAGTTGGGCTCACCGAGTGGGTCAGCGATCCGCCTTTTTCTCCCTTTCATCACCATTTTGCATTGGTCATCAGCCTCCCAGGGCCTGTAACTTTGGGCGATCCAACTTGTCATCCCAGAGTGGGTTGGCGATTGGCCACTTGTATCGCCAACTTGGTTTCTTCCCCAGGGTTGGCACACTGGAACTTTAGACGAGCTAGAAGAGCCACTCAACGATGCGTTGAGTGGTCTTGGCGATCACCCGAATCGTTTTTCTTCACTTCTTCAACATGTTTGCTCTTTTTTGCCCGGTAGTGTCTGTGCCTTGCTCCTTAGCCGTAAATGCTACAAATCAACACTTTAACATCAGTTTAGAGCATAAATTAGGCATTTGAGGACACTAAAATTATCAAAACAAAGCCCTAAATGTGAGATTAATTTAACTTGTTATCATAGATTTTGCATTTTTTCATTCAAATATGATTTATAAAATTGATATTAATATTTTTGGATTTATATTCATGCTCTTAGATTTTTAAATGCAATAAATTAATAAATATTTTACTATTGAATACTCATTCCGTTAATAATATTTTGAATATATTGTCAATCAATTACTAACCTAACATTGAACTTGAATGATATATTACCAAAAACTAACACTCAATTAGTAAATTTATTTGAAAAACAAATAATCATACTAACGTATTTAAAATTTATTACGAACAAAGCTTGTGGTGGAGTGGTAAGTACTCCTTCATCGATCCTTAACCAAGGGGTCTCGGGTTTGATTCCCCTTGGGTACGGAGTTGCCTTTGTTACGGAGCGCTTTACCCCCTAATGTTGGACTTCCCCGCGTGAATTCGGATTTAGTCGGACTCCAATGTGGGTACCGAACATCGGATGGGAAACCAAAAAAAAAAGTATTTAAAATTTATTGGTAAATTACCAACATAAATTTTATGTTACTAAAATTGCCAACCAATTACCAATGTATTTGGAAAAGTTTTACTATCAAGCATTTGTTACTATAATTACCAAGGTATTACCAACAGAATCGAAAAATGAAGAAAAAAATTTACTAACTCATTTTCAATTTGTTTGTAAAGGTACTAACGATATACTAACCAAAAATTAGTTGGTGAATGTACCAACGGAAATTTCAGGGCCAAGTTTCAAAATTTTGTAACAACATTTTTGGGTGTTTACCAACTGATTTTTGGTTGGTAGGTTTACCAATAAATTAAAATCGGTTGGTAATATTTACCGGCAAGCCTTTTATCAATGGATTAATATAAGTTGACATTTGTTTGGTAACTCAATTTGCCAACCAATTTGATCAATTTACCAACGAATTTTTTTGTTGGTAATTGGGGTTCCTTTTGTAGTGGCAGTTTTACTATACACATAGAAGCAACTCTTCTCTTTATTAATGATTTACCCTAATGAAGTGACTTCTTCTCTAAACTAATAAAGATAACAATAGCACCAGCATATGCAAGATGATTAACATCATCACTCAACTTAGGCATTCCATACCTCATAAATTCTTAAATATGGAACATTTTGTTTAAAGCTCTAGAAAGAACTTTTGCAGCCAAAATGAATGGAGAGGATCTCCCTGTTTTATCCCTCTAGAATAGTGAAACAAACCATGAGCTTATCCATCAATGAGGACTAAATACCAGTTATTTTCTACCATAAAGTTTATATGCTAAATTAGACATGAACAAGTAAAAATTAACAGAGAGAATATAAAGTTAGAAATAACTATTTTTAAAAATGGTAAAAAGTAAAAAATAACTTTACGTAACCACAAATGTCAGTATTACTAGTTTCTCCTCTTTTGGGAAACGATACGGTACAACTTCTGGGAAATCACTGAACAATATTGAGAATCTTCAATAATTGCAGAGTAAAACAATCATTCCATTTATCAAATTTCTACTACTGAAAAATGGAATTTGAGGAAGATGAAAGCATCCATCAAAACCCAAAATGGAGAAAACCCGTTAAGATTCTCAATTTTCATCAACTTCAATGCAAGATTCAACCTTTACTATCCTTAATTTGCCTGAAGAACTCATCACTTAAATCCTCAAAAGGGTTCTAGTGAAATTCCTCTTGCAATTAAGGTGTGTTTCGAAGTCTTGGCTTGGTATAATCCCTAGCTCTAATTTTATCAATATGCATCTTAGCTTATCTGCTAATAACAAGGAATACAATTTATATCACAACTTCAAGAAATCATTCTCTCTTTCCTAGATATATATATATATATATATATATATATATAGGTGTATTTTCATCCTAATCTCTATGTCTAATAAAAAAATGTCGCATAGATTAAACGAAGTGTATTTTGTTTTGGTTAAAAAGATACTGATATTATATTAATATTCAGTCATACAAGGTAGAGGCATGATACCCATCTATTATAGAGTTGTGGCATGGGTGATAACCCAGTAGTGATGCTAGGGGAGGAAGTAGGCGAATGACTAGTATTTGTTCAATCAGTTGTACTTACAGAGGAAACAGGCTACCTAGAAAAATATCTATTTACTTATAGGGGCTTTAGTCAGCCTTACAAAATGAGTTCCTGCTATGTCTGCCTGCAGCTTTTCCAAAACAAACACCGGTGGAACTTCATAGCACAAAAATTAATTTGGTTGAGTTAAGTTAGTCCCCTCCTTAGCTACTGCATCCGCCACTTGGTTAGTTTCTCTAAAGTGGTGCTGGATTGGGGGTCTTTCCAACTCCATCAGAGCTCCCTGCATTCAGATAGCATATTTGAGTAAGGAGGATGATCATGTATAATCAGGGTAATGATGTCCTTGCAATCAGTGCTGATTTCAAGTGGGATCATATTACGTTAAAAATACGATTTGGAGTCCTTGTAATATAACAGTTGGTTCTGCTTTGATAGGATTCATTGTATAGATATTGCCTATGTATCCAACTATCCATTCACTTTGCTTACATCTAAAGACTCCCCCTGTTCCCCCTTTACCCGTATCACCTATTGATGACCCATCTATGTTTAATTTGAAGCCTTTGTCGGGTGGTTCCCATTTTATGTGGGTGCTGATTCGAACCTTTTTCCTTGCTGGAAGATTTGTTAAGGAAAGAAATTCCATGGTGTGGAATATTATTTTTTTTATGTTAATTTGCGCTCTTGCGTTGTTATGATGATTGTCATTTCATGTTTGCCAAATATTCCAAATGAAGAAAGGTTAGGCCTCATCTTATTTCAAGGATTATTTTCTAAATGACACCTCTAATTCTTTGAGTCTGATTAGCCAATCGCCCCATCTATGTTGTATAATTTGATTTATATCATTTATTGCTCCAATTTCAGTTCACATTTTTCTCACATTCTTACATTCAAAGAATATATGAAAGTTTTTTTTCGGGGAGTTACATATTGGACATGATTTGTCTATATTTATCCCTAAGGTATTTAGATAGCCACTTGTAGGGATTCTATTGGGTTTAACCATATGAATCATTTGATCTTATTAGGACAATTTAGCGTCTATATCCAGGAAAAATTGCTATTTAATGTAGGGGTCACTGGTTGATTATCCATAAATAAGAACCTATAGACAAAGCTTGCTGTAAGTACACCTCTTGAGCTAGGTCCCCATACGACTTTGTCTTTGGCCTTTTTATTGGAGTACGTATCATCAATAAGGTATTTTATTTCTTTAGTTAGTTTAAATGATATGGGCCCTTCTTTGTAATCCTTATATTGAGTCCTAAAGATCCCAACAGTAAGGTCTGCGTCATTACTATGTAGTGGCCCATGTATTGATTCTCTCATGGTCATGTTGTTAGGCAACCACTAATCATACCAAAAGGATGTTGTGATTCCATCCCCAAGTACCCATTCCATGCCTTTCTTACATATTTCCCATCCTAGCATAATACTTTTCCAGAGTTTACTACTATTTCTTTTCGAATTCATGCTTATGCTATCTTGGGTCCCCTTCTTTGTGTATTTATTTAGTAAGGTCGAAGCCCATAGGGTATTTGGTTGTTGGAAAGCTCTCTAAGCTAGTTTAGTTAGGACTGCAAGGTTCTTTGTTTCAGAGCATTGTACTCCTAAGCCCCCTTCTCTCTTTTTCTTTGTCACAACCTCCCATTTGATCATATAAAGTTTCCTATGGTCACTTGTGGAGTCCCATATGAAGTTTCATTGAATTTCGTCAATTTTATTAGAGATATGTTTAGGTAACTTTGTAAATTGCATGGTATGGGAAGGTAGGTTGTTGAGGCATGCTTTTGCTAGAGTCGATATCCCTGCCATCTTCAAGCATTGTGTTTCCCATCCAACAAGTTTAGCTTGCATGTTGTCAATGACAAATTGGAAGTCTTTATTAGAAAGTTTCGAATGGGCTGTTGGTAGACCAAAGTATTTCCCAAAATACTTCCCAATTTTTATTTTTGTTCTACTAGTAATGACTCTCTTGATGTTTTCTGAATAGTTTTTTTGATAGAATAACCTTAGATTTGTTAGTATTAATGACCTGTCCTGGAGCATCATAAAATTCCTTTATTTGGTTCATAATGTTTTCGCAACTTTCTTGTGCAGCCTGGCTCATTAACACCAGATCCTCTGCGAAGAAAAGGTGCGATATAGAAGATCCTTTCTTTGATATTTTGATTGGTTTCCACATTTTTTGGCTTACTTGTAGTTCTATGTTTCTAGAAAGAACTTCCATTCACAATATGAAGTGGTATGGTGACATAGGATCCCATTGTCTTACGCCTCTTGTTGGTTTAAAAAACTCCTTTCTCGAACCATTTACTAAGATCATTCTTTGACTGGTTGAGATGCATGACATTATTAATTTGATTATAAAATCTAGGAAGTTAAAATAGTGGAGAGTATCTCTAAGAAAGGACCATTCAATTTTTTTGAATTCCTATTCTAGGTCCAGTTTAAGTATGAGATTGGTTTTCTTCCCTTTCATTTTCCTGAAGTGAGTGATCAATTCTTGTATAATAATAGCATTGCCCATTGCTTGCCTGTTTTTGAGGAAGCTGGATTGGCAGGGCCCTATTAGTTTGTCCATTAGGGGTCGGAGTCTCTGGGCAATGATTTTGGTGATAATTTTGTAAGTTGTATTGCATAAGCTAATGGGCCTAAATTCTTTGAGTCTATTAGCATTTTTTGTTTTTGGAATGAGGCATATGTGGGTCATGTTTATCTCCATAGGAATTATTCCTTGTTTAAAGAAATCCGTATAAAGTCTAATTGTTGATTCACCTACTATCCCAGTGTTTTTGGTAGAATAACGGGTGAAGTCCATCCAATCCTGGTGCTTTGAGAGGTTGGAAGATGTACAAGATGTGTTTGATCTCCTCAAGTATTGGAATATTCCTTACATGTGAGAGCTCCGGCCCATTCGAGGAACACCCATGTGAATGTGTTTTCCAGGATGACGATATTTGTTTTTTATTAAATAATTCCTGAAAGTACATGTGAGTTAAGGCGAATATCTCAGACTGGTTATATGACCATTCCCCATCATCATTCTGGAGTGCTATTATTTTATTCCTACGTCTTCTATTGAGGGTTGTTTTATGGAAGAACCTAGTATTAGAGTCCACGTCATTGAGCCAATTTACCCTTGATTTTAATTTCCAAAAAACTTCCTCTATCTTGAGTATTTTATTTTTATCCTTTACTAGTTGGTGTTCAAGTGATATAAGGAAATTACTATGGTGGTAATTTGGTGATCTTTGGATTCCTTCTATTCGTTTTAGTAATTTCCTTTTTTTATAAAATATGTTACCAAAGGATGAATAGTTCCAATTTGGAGCATTCTGTTTGAAGATGGGTATTGCTTTTAGTATATCATCCTCTTGGACCCACGCTTCTCTGATTATATTTTGTAGGTACGGATATGACATCCACATAGTTTCAAAGTGAAAAAGCTTTTTGGTTTGATGACAATTTTGTAGAATTAAATTGAGTAGTAAAGGACAATGATCAAAGTGAGTACGTGGTAGGTGGTGAACCAACGTATTTGGGAATTTGTGGAACCAATTATCATTAGCAAAAAAAAAAAAAAAAAAAAGATCTAATCTTTCATGGATCAGTTGTGACTTATTTTTAAAACGTTTATTTTGCCATGTATGGTGATTACCTTTGAAGCCCATATCAATTAGTTTACAATAATTATCTGTTTGCCAGAACTCTTGTGAATGTGCCTGATTAATGGGTCTTCCTCCTTTTATTTCAGAAGTGGGCAGGACTTCATTAAAATCACCACCCAAAAGCCAGTTGCCATCAAAGTTATCTTAAATGGTTTTGAGATTTTCCCATAGAATACTACAGGAATATCTATACGTACTAGCATATATATAACTAAAGAGCCAAGAATCGATTGTTATGCGTACCTTCACCATTGCATGTATTTCTTGCCCAGTAGTGGTTATGTCCTCTAACTTCAGTATAGTGTCGTCCCATAAGACTACTAAGCCTCTAGAATTCCCATTTCTCGGAACTTGAATCATGTTATTGAAGGTAAAGTCAACAAGTATAGTTTGGTGATCCTGCATTTTAGTTTCAACAAGCGCAACTAGGGGGGGTGGGTTTATGCCAGTCTAAGAGAACGCTAAAACTTCTCCTAAAGTCTTCCATATTGCATCCCCTACAATTCCAAATTATTATATTCATTGATCGGGCTAGGGGGTGGTAAGGGGTTTAGATTCATCCCATGCCTCCTCAGGGATAGTTTCATTATTACTACATAATTCCCTACCCTTGTATTTTGGGAAGTATGAATATCTAGAGAGCTTCTTGATAGATTTGGTGAGCAATTGAGTATATATATTTTTTTATGAATCTCTCTTTGAATATTAGAAGTTTTACGTCTTTAGTAGTGCTATTTCCTTATGAGTTTCCCTCATTAGTTTTGTTACATCATCTACCTCTCATACGTCTATATTTTCCTCTAAATTGGGAGATAGGGGAGGGGGAAGTGGGTCTGTGTCCATGAGTTACCTGAGAAGTTGAAGCTGTAAAGATTGGAACAGTCTGTGGTGGGCTCTCCTACGGGCTTGTTGGGTTCCCATTGGACAAAGTTGGTCCAATCTCCTCCTTTTGATTCACTTGGTTCAACAGCGACTTCGGTATCTGATAAAGGTAAAGAAATGTTGAAATAAGAAAGGGTTCAACGTGCATTACCTAATTGAGTGGATTGAAGAGTGGCATCTCCCATGTGGGGTGGTGGTAGAACAGGATCTATGGAAATGGAAAGCTCAGAGGGGGTTGTAGGACCGTCGACAACCAAAAGTGGTTGTTGTAGGTTTTTATGGCGAGTCTCATCCCATTTGAGATGAATTAGGCCAAGAAAGTCGGGTTTTGCACTAAGATCGCTACTGGTCTGCCCTCTACCTCCACACTGAAAGAAAGAGCCTGACCCTAAAGTCTCATCTCTATCCATGATTTTGGAGATGGGTTTGGTTCTAGGGAATGGGTGGCATAGAAAGTATGCCCCCCTAAGGTCATTGGATGGGGCTGGAGAGGGGTAGTTAGTAGAGGATTCATGTTGTTCAAGGGGTTATGGAATCCGTTGTACTGCGTTGGGAGAATTCCCCTGAAACTTGCATGCATTCTCTAGGATAAAAGAGGGATGCACGACATTTTTTGGTGGAAGGTTGAGCTCTACGTAGATAGACTTAATATGAATAGGAATAGAATTATCAGAGGCTGAAGATTTGGTAGGGTTTATCCTAGGAATAATGGAACTTAGTATATTATAAGCATTTGCTTTATAAAGTAGTAAGAAGTCATTTTCCTTATTACAATTTTAGGGATCAGATGAAGCCGACAAGGCGCAACAGTCCTTATCATTGTTGTCTTTAATACAAGGCCATTAGAGGATATGGCATTTAATGTTGCCAACAGGTCTTCTCCAGTTTTTAAGTGGTCTAGGTCCATCAACGTGGGTGCTTTTGTTATATTTTTGGAAATGTTTTGCTGATTGCACAGAGGATTTGTGGTGTTGGGAGACTCCATGGATGGAGAGAGGGTGTAGCTGTAATTTCTATAGGGGCCATAGTAGGGGTAGTTCTAGGGGTCCATGTAGGGGTCACTTTATTTGACGCCATAGAAGTGTCATGTATTTTCCCAATTTCTTTTTTATTTTCAGAGCACTATTCATTACTAATTATTATGTCATTGATTTTGACGTCACTATTTCCTGAGGATGCTAGTCCAGTTGCAAACTTAGGGCTGTTCTGGGTTGCTGGTTGGATTGGGATTCTCTCCTGAGTTGTTTGGATTGGGATTCTATCCTAGGAGGTGTAATTTTTATTAGAATTTTTCCCTCTTCCGCAATTTTTTTGTATTAAAGTACTTTATTTTCGAGAAACTTACCTGTGTCGGCATGAAATAATTTGACATTTATACCTGGAGGTGGATCTCCATTCTGTTGTGTTGGTGCTGGCCTAGATTTGAGTTTTTATTTTCTCGAGAAGGTGACGATCTGCCAACCCTCCTCCTTTCTTCTGGTGATGTTGCTCGTAATAATCCTATCCTCCTTTGGGCTGGTTTGTGTGTGCTCCTTCCTAGGGGGGGCAGGCGAATTTCCCCTATTAGCTTTGTTGTACACGTGAGTATTGTATGTCCCAGCATCCCACAAGTTGAACAAAGGATGTTGGATCCTTCGTAGACTAGTGGTTGTTGATGCCGTCCTATAACTATTTGTTTTTTGACTAGCACTCTAATAGGTACTTCGATGCATATCCTAGCATATCTTCCTCTCAAATCTTCTGAAGTGCACACATCTGTCATGACCACTTTGCCAAGTTTGTGGCCTATTTTACGTAAAACTGGATGGTCATAGAATTCTATAGGTAGTTCCTATAAGTGTATCCATATTGCCAATTTCGTTTTTTTAGCTTTGGAAGCTACGAAATTTGGGTGCCACCTTTTAACGGATAGGAAGAACCCATTAATGAATCAGGGTCCTTGTTGAAGTGTTTTGTGTAGATTTTCCTCTTTGAGGGATTTAACTATGTAGTAGTCGTGACCTACAGACCCAGATCAATGAGGATTATTTTTTCCGATACAATCCATATTGCAGCTAGTCTTTGTTTGAGGTAAATGTGGCTTATCTTCTTTCCAAAGACCTTGATAATAACAGAGTATGTCCATGGTTTATAAATCCTCTGTTTTATGTCTTCAGTGAAATGTATATCTACCTCTTCCATATCCATGCTCCCATCTACCCGAAATCTTTGACCCTCCCCTATTTCCATTTATTCTATGGCTGTGGTCATGCTTGACTCCCTATTTTCAGCTATTGAATATGGTCTAGTGAGCATTTCTTTAAAGGAAGTTCCACAGTTGAGTTTGCTTCTTCATTCTTGTTGAGCTGCTCCATTGATGTTGTTCCTTTGTTCGGTGGTTCCGATGGGTTGAGTGATTGTGGCAATCAAAGGAAATGGACCTCTCCATTTTTGTATTGATGATTAACTTATACTTAACGAAGTGTATTTTTAAACAAATATATTAATGCTTTTAAGATTTTACTAGCATAAATTAATTTTCATTGGATGTAATGTTAGCATAGGCTTTAGGGGCATTTACAAAGTATGTTAATTGATTTAGCGGAAATTAAGCCATTGTCCTTAATTAATTGCTGCTAAAGATCATTTTTGGTGTAGTGTGAGCTCTAGTTTCTTGCATGGCAGATAGTAGTAGAGTCTCATTATGAATTCATTGTCTTAGAAAAATCTTGAAAGTGACTCTTATGTATGCCTAGGCTCATCCCTAAGAGTTTCATATCCCAAGAGAAAGTGTGCCCATGTAACTGCAATACTCTTGATAAAAATATCTGTGTAGTTAAAGGGAAAAAGGTTAGTTCATTTACATAATCAGAAAAATTAGAAAAATAGATACTTCTTCTGTTTCAATTTGCATTGTTTTTCTAGTTTTGATTTGACATGAAGTTTAAAAAAGTAAAGAAAAACTTTGAATCATGTGGTCTTAAACATCTCATTCCAAAAAAGGAAATAAAACATGTGAGATCATTACCCAAAAAAGGACGATAAACAAACTGAAATAGAGGAGTACTAAGTCAATTGTCGTTACCCAAGATTGTTAAAACTTTCCCCCAATGTCCTTCGGAAATACTCTTCAACTATGTGAGATGAGTCTTCTTTAGATGGATATCAAAAAGAGAGTGTATTTTTCCAAGGCAACTTTGACGAAAACCTTCCAGTAAAGCTACTAGCATAGATACAATGCTCACCAATTTTCCTATGAGCTTTTTTTCTTTTTGGAGAGAGGCAAGTAAAAGAACGTTTTCATATAACAATAGGCGTTGGAGATAAGATTAGTTTCAACTCCATGTGTCATTACAAGAAAGAAACCTTGACTCTTGTACACTTCACCAACCACGACAGGGTCACTAAAAAAGAAACCCCTTCAATAAAGGAAATAGGATGTTCTTGTTCTTCAACACAAGCCTTCTCATCATCTGGCCATATGTATTGTGTGGGAATTTTTGACTTATGTTTCATTTGGGATGCATCAAAAACCAAGGGCTCTTCCTCAGCTAGAATATGTGATTTTCCAGTTGTGATTACACTATCAATGGTCATTTCATGCAAGAGTTTGTTTCTTTCTTTCTTTTGGAACGAGTCACAAGAGGGAAAAGGAAGTAGGTGCAGTTTATTTTGAGGAGCAAAAGTGAAGGATTATATAGGGTTTGATGATGCTTAAACTTTGGATAGAAGTTCATATGTTGTTTCAATTAGATTTTGAAAAAGGACATATTTTCAAAGAGATGTTTGACTAGAGATTTTAAGAAAGGAAATAGTTTCCAAGATATGTTTGATCATAGATTTTAAAACTTTTTCCTTAAAAGTCTTTTTAAGTATCAAAAATGGGTCCAAATAGTTTGTTGAGAAGGGCTTAATAATTATGGGGTTTAGGTCTGTTACATTATGTACATAGACATATATACACTTAACATAGTCCATCCCTATTTAAGCTCCCGATCCATGTTCTAGTTGGACCTGGGTATAAAGGGGTGTTAGAGTTGGTTAAATCCCACACTGATTGAAAATAAATTGGTGGTCTCCTTATATTCATGAATTGAACATTCATCTATAACAGAACTATATCCCCAATTTTAAGCATTATTAAGCCCTTCTCAACAAACTATTTTGACCCATTTTTGATACTTGAAATATTTTTTGAGGAAATTTTTTCAAAATCTATGATCAAACATATCTTGGAAAATAATTGTTTTTTTTTAAAATCTATGGTCAAATATATCTTTGAAAATATGTCCTTTTTAAAAATCTGACTCAAACAACATATGGACTTCAATCCAATGTTTAAGCATCATTAAGCTCTATAGAATAATTCACTTTTGCTCCTCACAATGAACTACATCTACACCCTTTTCCTTCTTGTGGCTCATTGCGCAAGAAAGAAAAAAAAACTCTTTCATGCAATGACCATTGATAGTGTAATCACAATTGGAAAATCACTTAAGCTAGATGAGGAAAACCCATTTATTTATTATGTATCCCACATGCAACATGAGTCCAACATTCGCACACAATACATATGATCGGACGACGAGAAGGCTTGTGTTGTAGAACAAGAACTTGCCATTCCCCTTATTGAACTGAAGGATTTCTTTACTGGTGACCCTTCGTGGCCCAACAAGCATCTAGGCTTGTTGGTAAAGCGTCCAAAAGTCAAGGTTTCTTTCTTGTAGTAAACCACAAAGATGACACTAATCTCATCTCCAATGTCCATCGTTACATAGACGCATTCTTTGACTTGCCTCTCTCTGAAAAGAAAAATGATTAGAGGAAAATTGATGAGCATTGTGGCTATGCCAACAACTTTACTAGAAGGTTTTTGTCGAAGTTGCCTTGGAAAGAGGCACTATCTTTTTTATATTGTTTTAAAAAGGCTCATCGCACATAGTTGAAGAGTATTTGTAAAGGACATTGGGTAAAAGTTTTAACAATCTTGGGTAAGGACAATGGACTACCTTAGCATTCCTCTGTTTCAGTCTGTTTGTTGTACTATTCTTTTCGGTATGTTTCAGAAACATGTTTTTTTCCTGTATTGACATGACATGTTTAAGACCATAAAATTAAATGATATCCTGGTACATTTTACATATATTTAGTCTAAGACTACATGATTTGATGTTTTTCTTTAGTTTCGTAAACTCAAGTTAAAAAAAAAAAAAAAAAAACTAGACAAAAAAATTGAAACAGAAGAAGTATCTATTTTTATAATTTTTCCGACATGTAAATGAATTAACATTTTTCCCTTTAGCTACACAAGAATGCTTATCAAGAATATTGCCATTCCACGAGAACACTGTCTATTTGGAACATGGAATTCTTATGGATGAGCCTAGGCTTACGGAAGAGCCACTTTAAATATTTTTTCGAAGACAATGAATCCATAATGAGACTCAACTACTATCTGCCATGCTAGACACCAACGGTCACAATAGGAACATGGCCTGAGTATGATCCATATTTATTCTCGAAGAGCTATAGGTTTTTTTACACATGAAACAATAATGATATATATATATATATATATATTTTGGACCTATAATTTTAATAATTTAATGGTTTTTAGTAATAAGAACATAAATATCGAACCAATCAAATTTATATTTTAGATCAACCTTTTTATGATAGTGCACCCGTCATTTCGAAATCCTAGATATGACTCTGTTTTATACCCACTAACATATGTAATTAATATTTAACTTTTATAATAAAATGCATACACACCAACATATAGTAAAAGATCCAAATTGAGAAAAATTAATTTATTGTAAAGACATGATTGATGATTTCTTCCAAAATGATTGGCAATCTGAGTCGGCTTGTGGATTTAAATTATATATCTGGCTAGTATAACTATTTTTTTACATTATCAATGAATTTTCCCTTTAATAGGAGCTTAACAATCATCTTTTCGAGATTATCTAAACAAAATTACCTTACCAATGAACGATTATTTAAATATATTTTTTATAGTATTTGTGAGCGATAAAGCGATCTTATCCCCAAAAAAATTACATTGTACAAATAGATAAATGTTGAATTTCCTTGACTTTCCCCTTTGTAAAAATCTGGTTTATCTTGTCCTCATATTTAAATCTATTGGAATGTACGTGCCCACCAGTGATCACAGGCACCGGTCCCTCAACATAATTAAAGTGCAGAAAATAAATAGCACAACGTAAAACAGGAACAAGAGTTATACGTGGGAACCTCCTTGCTCAATGGAGTAAAACCACGACCTATCACACATGATTTTCCAATTGTTTTCACTAATCTTCTTAAGCAAAAGTGAAACACATATTAGAATCACAACAGTGCGATTAACACCCAAATACCACACTAAGTAATACTCCTATTACTTAAACGAGCCAAAGCAATAATCCTATTGCCCACTAAACCAACTAACTTAGTTGATCTAGACTTTAAGAAACCACAAGGCTAACTCTAGCCACCAACTCCTATCTCCAAGACAAGAGCTCAAATGAGCAGCAACCTGCTGCACCACACATCAACTAACTCTAGTTGACACTCCTAGGCAACTCTACCCAAGAGAACCCTAAAACAATGGTGTAAAAAGGCTTGACCAAACCTTAGATGATTCGACTAACTAACTCTAGTTAATACGACTCAAACTAAATACTCAAACAAGCAAATGATCTACTATCCTTTATAACTTAGGAGTAGATTTATAATGTAAGCACATAAGATACAAAGCTCTAAATACAACAAGACGCTTCAACACTCCATCAGGTCCCTTGTTGATATGAGTAGTGTTCTTCCTTGAAGATGACCTTCTCTTTTCAAGCTTATGAATTTTCAATGAAAATCCAAATTTTGTTTGCCAAATCTTAAGTTTGTGTTTTGTGTTAAGAGATCATATCAAATGAACACAAACTCCTTGAGATGACCTCATTGGTTGAGAGTCTGCTTCCCTAAAAGGACGTGCACCTACTATATCAGAGGAGGAATATTTTCTGACAGTTGTGTTGTCGTCCTTTTCACATTCACAGTCTTGCAGGGACTAGGTCCCTTGCAATGCTCTTTGTGTGTTCTTGAGAAGACTTGCTAACTCTCTTTCTCTTTTGAATGAATGAATTTAATATATTGTTTGTCATGTTGAAAATATCAACTGTAAAGAGTTATTAACCGTTGGACAAACAAACTCATCCATTTTGATTGGTTAAGTACGCTGACACCTCACCAACCACTGACAGGACAACTTTACAATTGTACCCCTTTATGCATCTGATGGAGAGAACTCTACCAGGGACCGGGTCCCTGCATTTGTGAACCACTGAAACAGATAATATCGTCCGAGCTTCCTACTGGTGCTGTACACTGCACTTTTCACCTACCACCTGACATGACAACTTTACAGTTGTGCCCCATGATGAATCAGGACGAGAGCACTCTGTAGGGACTGGGTCCCTACAATTGTGAGGATCATCAAAACACCTAGAATATAACATTTTCCCCCTTATTGATGATGACACATAAATGTGCCTCACACTGAGTTTATTCATTCATTTCCCCTGTCGTTAGCCTCAATAAGAAGAATCTCGTTCCTTGATAGATCTCTATGTTTGTTAAATCATCAAATCTTACACAAAAAATTAACATATGAAAATTCAAAAACTGTGCCAGCAGATGTTCAAATTGTACTCAACTTCCTACTTTAGTATTTGTTCTCTACGTATCAAACATGTTCGATTTTTTAAGAATAATAAATGGAAACAAAGCACCTTAACAATGGACAATAACAAGAAACCAAACAAAGCAATCAAATATTCAGTTGCAAAGAATATTTGCATTTCCAACAGAATGATATTTGCCTTCATACTTTGAAGGATAGAAACAAGCAATGACATCAGACAACATTCAAATGAGATAAGTGTCAAAAACACACCTAAATTATTCCTTTTTTTAATTTCATACTTAAACTATTAGGAGTGTGTGTTTCATACATAAACTATCAATTATTAGTTTCTCACCCCACTCCATCCCCCCCCCCCCCTCTCAAAATCCCTAACAATCCCTTCGTCCTTTTATTTTTAAAAATTCTTTTATAAAATATTATTTAAAAATTCAGACCTCACCCCCTCCACCGCTCCTTCCTAAAAATGATTTGTTTTTATTTATTTATTAAAAATAAAATAAAATCCTACTACACCCAATCTAACCATCCGCTCCTAATTTAATTTATTTTTATTTTTTTACATTTTTTTAATTTTGTGTTAGATGTGTACATATATTTTTATGAATTGATTTCTGTTGGGTTTAGGATTTGTTTTCCCTTCCTATGTGGATAAATAAAAGTCCTATTAGGACTAGCCCACTTTAGCCCATAACCCAAATATTATGTGGCATATATATATAAGGCTTATTTGGTCTTATTTTTCAGAAACACAAGAGAGAAAAAATCAAGAGAGATTCGTTTTAGAGATTGAGAAGAAAAGAGAAATCCCGTTTTTGCTTCTGGAAATTTTCTGCTCAGGCAGTCCGCTTCAGACAGAGTTTGCCGCTTCGTTAACCGTTGGATCGTGCTCAAATTTGAACTGGGAGTTCTCAACATCTGGTTCTTGCAATTCAACGGTGAAGATCGGATTTGGAGGTCTGTAGCTTCTGATTTGAGGGCGTGAACAGTAGCGCGTTTTGGGTGAAATATTTTCTTTAATTCTCTAGTTTTTGGTGCAATCTTGATTTGTTGTTGCTCGTTGTTTGGCACTTGTTTTGTGGCCAATTTTGGAGAACAATTTTGTAACTCTTGGTGTTTATAGTGGAGCTTTTGGTCCCGTGGTTTTTTACTCTTCACATCGAAGGGTTTTCCACGTAAATCGTTGTGTCTTGTGTGATTGGCTTGTTCTTATCTTATTGTTTTAGTTTGGTTGAATATTTGCTGTCCATTCTTCATATTGCTTGATTTGGTTTGTCTTCTCTTGGTTCAAATTGAAAGGGAAAGTTTAGATTTGGGTATTATTCCGCTGCTATCCTGTCTGGCATTCTTGTTAGTGCCTTGTCTTTCCCAACAAAGTGGTATCAGAGCATTGGTTGTTGTTCATTATTGATTTGAATGATGGAGGCAAATATGAGCAAGATGGTTTGTTTGAATGGTAGTAACTATCAAATTTGGAGAGGTAAGATGAAAGATTTTCTATTTGTCAAGAAAATGCATTTACCTGTGTTTACCTCTAATAAACCCCAGTCCATGACGGATGAGGAATGGGAATTTGAGCACTTGCAGGTTTGTGGTTATATTAGACAATGGATTGAAGATAATGTTCGAAATCACATTGTGAATGAGACACATGCTAGAAGTTTGTGGGACAAGCTTGAGACGCTATATGCTTCGAAGACTGGCAACAATAAGTTGTTTCTATTGAAACAATTGATGAATATCAGGTATAAAGAGGGAACTCCTATTTCTGATCATATTAATGATTTTCAGGGTGTTCTTGACCAGCTATCTGGAATGAATGTAAAATTCGATGAAGAAATACAGGGACTATGGCTTCTTAATACTCTGCCAGACTTTTTTGAAACTCTTCGAGTTTCTTTGACTAATTCTGCTCCCAGTGGTGTTGTGACCATGGAATATGCTAAGAGTGGTGTCTTGAATGAAGAGATGAGAAGAAGATCTCAAGGTTCAACTTCTTCTACTTCACACTCCGATGTTTTGGTTAGTGAAGATAGGGGGAGAAACAAGATCAGAGGTCAGAGTGACAGAGATAAAAGTAGAGGTAAGTCAAAGTCTAAATACAAGAATGTTACATGTGACTATTGCAACAAGAATGGGCATATCAAGAAATTTTGTTTTAAGTACAAGAGAGATATGAGACAACAAAAGAAAGAAGGTGACAATGAAAATCGTGTTGCTGTTGTTGCTAATGATGATCTTCTTGTTTCTTGTGATGAAAATGCTATCAATCTTGTTCGTGATGAGTCTAGCTGGTTTGTGGATTCTGGTGCTACTTCTCATGTCACGCCCAAGAAGGAATTATTTTCTTCTTATACTCCAGGTAATTTTGGGATGTTAAAAATGGGTAATAATCATGAGGTTGCAGTTCTTGGTATTGGGACAGTTTGTTTGGAAAGTAGCAACGGTTCTAAACTAGTTCTCAATAATGTCAAACATGCTCCAGATGTTCGCTTGAATTTGATTTCTGTGGGATACCTTGATGATGAAGGTTATGTTAATACCCTTGGTGCTGGCCAGTGGAAGCTTACTAGAGGTTCGATGGTTGTAGCCCGTGGTGATAAGTTGTCTAACTTGTATACTTTTCAGGGCTCCATTTCTAAAGGCTCAGTAAATTTGGTGGAGAATGATACTTCATCATTGTTATGGCATAGAAGACTGAGTCACATGAGCGAGAAGGGGATGCACAATTTGGCTAAGAAAAATTTGCTTTCTGGAGTGAAACAAGCAAAGTTGAACAAGTGTGTTCATTGCTTAGCAGGTAAACAGAAAAGAGTTTCTTTTCAGAGTCATCCGCCTTCAAGAAAGCTTGATTTGTTGGAGTTGGTACATTCTGATTTGTGTGGTCCTTTTAAGGTAAGGTCTCATGGTGGTGCACTTTATTTTGCGACTTTTATTGATGATTATTCACACAAACTTTGGGTATTCTCTTTGAAGTCCAAGGATCAGGTACTTGATGTGTTCAAGAGTTTTCAGGCCTTGGTTGAGAGACAAACAGGGAAGAAATTGAAATGTGTTCATTCTGATAATGGTGGTGAGTATATTGGCCCCTTTGATAGATATTGCAGAGAGCAGGGTATTCGGCATCAGAAAACTCCTCCAAAGACTCCTCAGCTAAATGGTTTGGCAGAGAGGATGAATAGAACTCTTGTTGAGAGAGTTAGATGTATGCTTTCAGATGCTAAGCTGCCAGATTCCTTTTGGGCAGAAGCACTTAATACTGCTACATATGTTATCAATTTATCTCCTACTGTTGCTTTGAATGGTGATGTCCCTGATAGAGTTTGGTTTGGTAAAAATGTTTCTTATGATCATCTTAAAGTTTTTGGGTGTAAAGCCTTTGTGCATGTTCCTAAGGATGAAAGGTCAAAGTTAGATGTTAAAACTAGGCAATGTATCTTTGTTGGTTATGGTCAAGATGAATTTGGCTATCGTTTCTTTGATCCAGTTGAGAAGAAACTTGTTAGAAGCCGTGATGTTGTGTTCTTTGAAGACCAAACAATTGAAGATCTTGACAAAGTTGAGAAAGGTGATTCTCAGAGTAGTGACAGCCTAGTTGATGTTGATCCAGTGCCTTTGACTATTCCACCACGTGAAAATCTTCATGAAAATCAAGTTGACAATGAAGATGGTGATCATATTCAGAATGACCAGTATGCTGCTGATACTCCAGTGCAAGACGATATGGTTGGTCTACAACCAACTATTATTGATGCTCCAGAGAGCTCTCTCAGAAGATCTACTAGAGAGAAAATACCTTCATCTCGTTATTCTTCTAATGAGTATGTACTCTTGACTGATGGGGGAGAACCAGAGAGTCTTGATGAGGCCATGGAAAGTGAAGAAAAAGAAAAGTGGTTTGATGCTATGGAGGATGAAATGAAGTCTCTACATGATAATCATACCTTTGATTTAGTTATGTTACCTAAAGATCGAAAAGTTTTGAAAAACAGGTGGGTTTTCCGGGTGAAACATGAAGATGGTAACCCAGTTCCACGGTACAAGGCTAGATTAGTTGTGAAGGGTTTTAGCCAGAAAAAGGGGATTGATTTTGATGAGATATTCTCTCCAGTTGTGAAGATGTCATCCATTCGTGTGGTTCTAGGCTTGGTTGTAAGTCTGGATTTAGAGATTGAACAGATGGATGTTAAAACTGCTTTTCTCCATGGTGACTTGGATGAAGAAATTTATATGGAGCAGCCGGAAGGCTTTGAAGTCAAGGGAAAAGAGAATTATGTTTGCAAATTGAAGAAGAGCTTGTATGGTTTAAAACAAGCTCCTAGGCAATGGTACAGGAAGTTTGGTTCTTTTATGAGTCAACAGGGCTTCAAGAAGACTTCTTCAGACCATTGTGTTTTTGTGCAAAAATTCTCTGATGGTGACTTTATTATCGTTTTGCTTTATGTTGATGACATGCTTGTTGTTGGTCATAATGCTTGCAGGATTAAAGAGTTGAAGCAAGAGTTGAATAAGTCTTTTGCTATGAAAAACTTAGGACCAGCAAGGCAGATTCTTGGCATGTAGATTGTCCGTGATAGAGATGCTAAGAAGTTGTGGTTGTCACAAGAGAAGTATATTCAAAAAGTACTTCGTAGATTCAACATGGACAAAGCTAAGGTTGTCAATACACCTTTAGCTATGCACTTCAAATTGAGTACTAGACATTGTCCTTCTAGTGATAGTGAGAAGGAAGATATGAAGAAAGTTCCTTATGCTTCAGCTATTGGTAGTTTGATGTATGCAATGGTGTGTACAAGACCAAATATTGCTCATGCTGTTAGTATTGTTAGCCGTTTTCTTTCTAATCCGGGAAGAGAGCATTGGAATGCTGTTAAGTGGATTATGAGATATCTTTGTGGCACTTCTAGTTTGAGTTTGTGTTTTGGTACAGGGAAGCCTATTCTTTGTGGTTACACTGATTCAGACATGGCTGGTGATGTTGATACTCGTAAGTCTACTTCAGGCTACTTGATTACTTTCGCAGGGGGAGCTGTGTCTTGGCAATCTAGGTTGCAAAAATGTGTTGCTTTATCTACTACAGAGGCTGAGCTTATTGCTGTTGTTGAAGCTTGCAAAGAGTTGATCTGGATGAAGAGATTTTTGGGGGAACTTGGTTGTGCTCAAGAGAGGTATGTGCTTTATTGCGACAGTCAAAGTGCTATTCATCTTGGCAAGAATTCTACATTTCATGGTCGGTCTAAACACATTGATGTGAGGTATCATTGGATTCGAGATGTGTTGGATTCTAAGTTGCTTGAACTTGAAAAGATTCATACCAATGATAATGGTTCCGACATGATGACTAAAGCTTTGCCAAAAGGGAAGTTTGAGGATTGTTGCATGATCGCCGGGATGGCGGTCTCCTCCACATAGTTGTGAGGGGGAGAATTGTTGGGTTTAGGATTTGTTTTCCCTTCCTATGTGGATAAATAAAAGTCCTATTAGGACTAGCCCACTTTAGCCCATAACCCAAATATTATGTGGCATATATATATATAAGGCTTATTTGGTCTTATTTTTCAGAAACACAAGAGAGAAAAAATCAAGAGAGATTCGTTTTAGAGATTGAGAAGAAAAGAGAAATCCCGTTTTTGCTTCTGGAAATTTTCTGCTCAGGCAGTCCGCTTCAGACAGAGTTTGCTGCTTCGTTAACCGTTGGATCGTGCTCAAATTTGAACTGGGAGTTCTCAACATCTGGTTCTTGCAATTCAACGGTGAAGATCGGATTTGGAGGTCTGTAGCTTCTGATTTGAGGGCGTGAACAGTAGCGCGTTTTGGGTGAAATATTTTCTTTAATTCTCTAGTTTTTGGTGCAATCTTGATTTGTTGTTGCTCGTTGTTTGGCACTTGTTTTGTGGCCAATTTTGGAGAACAATTTTGTAACTCTTGGTGTTTATAGTGGAGCTTTTGGTCCCGTGGTTTTTTACTCTTCACATCGAAGGGTTTTCCACGTAAATCGTTGTGTCTTGTGTGATTGGCTTGTTCTTATCTTATTGTTTTAGTTTGGTTGAATATTTGCTGTCCATTCTTCATATTGCTTGATTTGGTTTGTCTTCTCTTGGTTCAAATTGAAAGGGAAAGTTTAGATTTGGGTATTATTCCGCTGCTATCCTGTCTGGCATTCTTGTTAGTGCCTTGTCTTTCCCAACAATTTCTACTTCCGTATCGAATATAACAGAATTAAAATTTTATTTTAAAAAAGTCTTGAGGCAAGTAAAAAAATACATTTCTAATATATATATATATATATATATATAATACAAAACGAGAATTTTTTTAGAAGCGGAGGGTATGTGGGATACGGTAGAATTTTTTTTTTTTTTAAAAAAAATTAAAATAATAACTAAATTATTATTTGAAGGGATGGGGGTAGGGGGAGATGAAGTAAGAACTCTTTCTTAAAACTTTTATAAAAGAATTTTTATAAAAAAAAAAATAAAAATTGGGGTTGTAATTCTTATGGATGTTTAAACATTTTGAGATTTTCACCTTGATAAACTTCTAATTCATTGAGTCATTAATATAAGAATATGATTTTTTTTTATAGTGTGCCTTCATGTTCTCTTTTTATTTGTTTTGTCAATTGATATATGACTTTCTTTATTCTTCTGAAATTTCATTATTTTAAGCTTTTGGGGTTGTATGTTTTTTTTTTTTTTTTTTTTGGGATTTTGTTTATCTTTGCATTTGTATCATGTCAATGTTTTTTGTGAGAGGTCTGAGGATAACCAGCACACGTTAACTTCTTATTTTCTTTTTTTTTTTCTCCATATTTATTTTCTTCCTTTTCATTGGATTTACAATTTTGATACCTATTAGAATTTAGTTTAATTATCTTTGCCATATTTTTTTTTTTAATATTTATGATTTTAGTTATGTAAGTGATTTTTTTTTTTTATGATCGTGCAAAGTGCGAGCAAGTACACTAGTTTTTGAATAAAAGGAGATTTTATATCCGTCCTCTAAGTTATTAGTAAATATTTGTTAAAGTCTACATTTACATACATTTTCTTTTGATCTATCACTACAACAAATAAATTTTAGCGACATTCAATATATGAATTAAAAAACAAATAGTGTTAAAGTTTTTATTGGTATTAATTAATTTTCATAAGATCCAATATCATTATAGGTTTTATGGACATTTACAAATAATTTTAATTGCCTCTGAAAATACCTATTTAGCGACAACTAAATTATTGTCAATAATTAATTGCCACTAAAATTCATTTTTGTTGTACAGTGTGCCTCCGCATGCACCGGAGAATAAAAAAAGGAAAGAAAATAAAAGCACAATTTGTATGGGTAAGATAATTAGTTTTATTAGTTTGAGAAACACCTTTCTCTTTTATTACACTCTCAGTATACTGTGTATAGTACTATCTCTCTTTTATTTTAAAAAATTGTCACATCACACTCCACATGGAAAAAATTCAACCTTGACAAAAACTAAATAAATTATTAGTACTAGTTAAAGTTAAAGATTAAATAGTTACTATTCCCTAAAATAATTATAACATAAAATGTTAAATATTTTTCTTACTCCACTCCACCACTTCCTCTCATCGTATCCCTGGCCAATTTTTTTTAGTTTTTTTAAACAATTCTTTAATAAATGTTTTTTAAAAGAAAATCATACTTCATCTCCCCCTCCAATCCTTTCAGATAATGATTCAGATATTATTTTAATTTTCTTAAAAGATAAATTCTACCCTACCCCACCCCACCCCACATGTCTGCTTGCAAATGTTTTTCTTACTCGCCGTAAGACTTTCTTAAAATAAAATTTTATTTCTGTTATATTCAGTACGCAAGTAGAAAAAAATATTTTTCCTAAAAATATATGTACACATTTAACGCAAAACGAGAAAAAATGAAAAAAAAAATACATTTGGAGCGGAGGGTTAGATGGGGTGGAGTAGAATTTTATTTTATTTTTTAAAAAATAATATCAAATTTTTTTTAGGAAGGAGTCGAGGTGGGGTTGAGATCTAATTTTTTCTCAAAAATATTTAATAAAAGAATTTTAAAAAATAAAAGGATGTATGGACAGTCGAAAAAGAGTTTTAAAAAATAAAAGGACGGAGGGACTGTAGGGGGTGGGGGGAGGAGATGATGGAGTGGGGTGAGAAAAATATTTTAAAATTTATTTTTTAAAATAAATAATTTTTAGGGGGATAATAATGCTTTATTCCTTAGTTTTAACTAATATTAATAGTTTATTTAATTTTTATCAAAGTAGAATATTTTATCTAAGTGAAATGTCATGTGACAAGGTTTAGCAAATTAAAGAGAGACGGTATTACACACATCACTGAAGTGTGTTTTTCAAACTAATACGTGATTGTTTAGGTTTTAAACTCACACTCCCAATATATAATATAGGTATGAAACTCAAAAAATGGGAATAGTTTATGTGTGTTTTTGACTCTTCTCTCTTGAA
Source organism: Solanum bulbocastanum (assembly GCA_037074985.1). Taxonomy (NCBI): domain Eukaryota; kingdom Viridiplantae; phylum Streptophyta; class Magnoliopsida; order Solanales; family Solanaceae; genus Solanum; species Solanum bulbocastanum. Next base: position 41,626,066 of record CM073605.1, read on the forward strand.
TGTATATTATGACCATTTTGGTTGTTTCCTTGTTCCTATTTCATGACTGAACAAAAACAAATTCAAATTACTCCAACTATGAATATCGAACAAAGGGACAATTAAAGAATCTAGATTGCAATTGCTCAGCTTGTAAGTTCATAATCATGTTTTCTACCATAAATTCTAATCTTCTTCTTGCAAACGTGAACAGCTAAATCTCATAATTAGGGTCATGAGAATCATGATGAATTAATGAAGTAGGTTAAAGTAGTTAGTAATTCTTGAATGGTGTTCATGTATGTATTATTCTTTCCTTCATATTGATTGCTTTTTAACGATGGCAAATGTTAGAAATCACATAAATTTATTAATTTGCTTGATAAAAAGGGTAGAGAATAGGAGAAGAAATTAGCAATAGATATCTGAGGTTATTAACCTTAATTGAGTGACTTTATACTTAGCATGAAAGTTGATCCAAAATTCTGGATAAGAGTCAAGACTCAAACATATAAAGACAAAAAAGCTATTTAGAGTGACAAACCAATCCTATAACTTTTGCATTCTAAGGACCGAAATAATACTATGCTTCACTTACAGAGTCATAAAATGATGAGAAACATAGTTCTAGTCAATTCTTAATAATAAATACGAATATGTAATCACCCTCGTGGTCATTTTTATGTTTTTGCATTCTTTTACTGTTTTACCCCTTCTCGTAGCTTTCTTATGTTACTGGGTTAGGTGGCATGCTTCCCAAGGTGGTTGGAAAAGTTTTGAGCAAGTTTTGCCCTTTCAGAGGCTTTTAAACTGAAAGAGTTGACTTTAGTCAAAATCTGGAGAATCAGATGTCTTATGACTTAAGTTTGTGATGTTAGGTATTTTAACTTTGAAGTTCTAGCCAAAGTTTGACTTTGGTCAACATTCATGGTAAACACACTCGGATGAGAATTGTGTTAGCACAGTTAGCTTTGAAATGTCGAGTGTGATGTAGCATGACCTTTTGTTGAGATCTCAAGGTGTTCAAGATGATTTTGTGGCCTTTGTTAATTTTTTGGGTATTTTCCTTACATGTGTTAACTAGTTGTAGGCTTGTATGATCCTTAGTCGATTTATGGCAACCTTTGTCATTAAGTATACTTAAAAATGGTTTTTAGGTGGCGTGAAACTTAGATTGCCACGTGCTCTCTTTGTTTGGGTTGTTGTTTTATTATGTGGTATTTTTAGCTTTTAAACTCTATTTTTATTGATAGTTAAGCCTGAGGCCGTAAGCTTGGGCTAACCGGAGTTCCAAGTTTGTATGTTTGTACTATGTCTGGATTTACCTAAAGGTGTGATAGGTGTATTGCGTTCTAATAGGGTGCTTGAGAATTGTTTTGATATTGGGCATAGCATATACATTTGTTTTCTCACTCTTAAAAAGTCTTAGAATTGATATAATGGCTTTAAGAGTAATGTTTTTTACATAGGCCATTCTTGAGCCCAATAAGCCAGGTCACCGTTAATTTTTTTTAAGGAAAATGAGTTTATGGGGATAATATGACATTTTCGAGGATTTTATGACTTAAATGACAAAAACATTTATTAATGTTCATGCATTCTGGGCTACTTTTATACTAATAAGTTTAAGGTATCATTCTTGGCATCCTGTTGACTCATATATCCTGGATGTATTCTACTACTTAGGACATTGCTGATAAGTCCAAGGTCTCATTCTGGGAGGCTCGTTGACGTAGATCTAACTTACTTTCCACTACACTTGCACTTGCTAAGGAGTACGAGGTATCATTTCAGGCAACTCGAGATTTCTTCTAGGCTGTTAACCTTCCTACATTTATCAGTTTCATCGCATTATCATGTTATTTAGCTCTTTGAGTGTCCTTGTGGCTATCTTGTATTTGAGTGTTTCTCATTGAGTGTCTTTGTGGCTATCTTGTATTTGAGTGTCTTTCATTGAGTGGTTATGTTTGTTAGTTCCTTCTTCCTCAGTTATTGGTTATCGTATTTTAGAACCTATCCTTTGAAATGTTAGTGTCATCGTGCTTTTCTGTATATATTTGATCATTCTATGCTCATCGATCTATAATACCTATTGAGTGCCCCGTGTTTTGGTACTCATACTACATTTATGCATCTTTTGATGATGCAGCTCCAAGTATGAGTCACACTCCATGAGCGTTCAATATCCCATGGGTATCATAAACTTAGATAATGGTAAGATCCTTGCATCGAAAGATATGTTGCTTTCCCTTATTTTACTAACTTGTATTTTATATTTTGATTAGTCAGTTCTCTTGTATTTATAGACTTTCTGTACTTAGTGGTGTTTGGGGATTTTTTCTTGTGTTAGTATGTCATCTTGGTAAATTTTCTAATTCTTTTATATATTGTATATTGTATTTACAATTCTATACTAAGGCTCTATACTTCATCTTTATTCATGTTTATGTTTGTTCTTAATTATCATTATTAAATTATTATCTTCTCCGAGTTAGTTTGGGCTTTTGGCTTGCCTACTCGAGGGTTGTTGTACGCGCCCTCATGGTCAAATTTTGGCTCGTGACAACATGGTATCACAATTTTAGGTTCACCGATCTTACATAGGAGCAAGTGCCTAGTAGAGTCTTGCCGGTAGATACGATGGCGTTCATATGCAATCTTCAGGAGGCTGTATGGTATACTTAGGAATACTTCATTATTTCTTGTTTCTTACCATGCTCTAGTGATTGTAGCAATATCTAATCTCCATTTTGTTTCATTCTTTCTCAGATGGCTAAGATGAGATAGTATGTGGGTAAATGAAAGCCTCTTGCACCTCCATATGGAGTCCCAACTAGGGGTAGAGGTCGAGATCAACCTAGAGGTCGAGGTAGAACACGAGCTGCAGCACCAGGTTGGGACCAAGAGTGGGCACCGTCACCAGAGCCTAATATAAAGGTTGAGCATGTTGAGTATTAGTCGTATAGTATGGGACCAGCCAACCCCCACTAGGATTTGAGCCAACACCAGTTTTACATGACACGCTGGCTAGGATCCTCAGCTTCATAGAAGGTATATCCCAGGAAGAAGGGACTTTGCTTAGTACTTCAACTGGACCTCTGGTTCGAGACGAGGCTCAAACTTAAGCCCAGGTAGAGATACATGGTGTGAAAAATTTAGGGGTGCAACTTGCAACTCCAACTCCTTGCTTAATGGTTCAGTCGATTCCGATACTAACTCCACCTATGGAGGTTAGGCCAGTTATGTCTTCTGAAGAGTAGAAGATGTTGGGGTGATTCATCAAATTGGGTCCTCCTAAGTTGCTGCGAGCGAGGATGCCAATGTGTTTCTAGCTAGGAGAGGTTGCATAACCTTAGATTAGAGGAGTCAGACGGAGTTGATTATACTGCTTTCCAACTAGATGGGTCAGCGAAGCATTTGTGGAGATCATATCTTGAGTGCAGGCCGTCGGGTCACCTTCAATGACTTGGGCTTAGTTTTAAGAGGCTTTCTTGGAGAAGTATGTACCTCACATCTTGAGGGAGCGGTTGGGGGATGAGTTCATAGACTTTACATAGGGATCAATGACAATTTTTGACTACTAGATGCAGCTCAACAAGCTAGCTAGGCATGCAATTATGATTATTCCGATAAAGAACAAGAGAGTGTCCAAATATGTTAAGAGGGCTATAGTTTCCGCTTTGGTTGGATACAGAGAAAATGGTGGCTAATCTTGGGCATATTTATATGCCTATATACTATGATTTTCGCACATGTACCTTGTGTTTTGAGAATTTTCTTCATCCTATTCACTATGTTTTGATTATTATTGTAGTTTATATATGAGTTTCAAAGGGAAATAATAAAGCAGATGGGAGCTAGAATAGAGAAGGAAAGTGTGGATGCAACTCAAAGGAGCACACATTGGATAAAAAGGAGAAAAAGTGGGTTGAGGCGAATTGGTGGCGCACTGCCCCTACCCTCAAACTACTGAAAACCCTAGATTGGTGCACCAGTGGCACGTTACACAAGGGACAATACTACTGCAGCCTCATTGTTGCCATACTGGTGGCGCACTACGCCAAGGCTATCCCAATGAAAAACTCAAACTTTAGGATTTCAAATCCCACCAAGAAAATGGATTAATTTCCCAAACTCTATAAATAGAACCTTCGGCCTCTTTTGTATGGTTACTTTTTTTTTTTTTAAGTGCATGAGTAAGGGAAGGAAATTCACCTTAGGTTACTAATCTTCTGCTATTTCTTCATTGTTGAATTGCATGAAAACAATTTTGTTTATCTTTTTGATTAGTATGAATGGGTAAAAGCCCTTTTTCTAGGCTGTAGCTATGAATAATTGTTGAACATCAATTTTATGGATAAATTTGGTCATCATATAAGTTATTCTTGTATTGTTAAATTTGGTATTTTGATGCTTGATCACATTTAGGATAAATACATTGTCTACTTTTGAACTCAAGATAAAGAATAAAGAGATAGAACGGGGAATATAAGGAGCATGATCTTTTCTTCATATCACTTGAATTGATTTGTGTTTAGAATTAACACCAGCAAAACACCATTCTTGTTTATGAAATAGGATGAAAAATAAATGTTCAACAGTTGACTCTGTCTATCCCCGCTCAATGATGTAGTTAGACGTTCAATTGGGTTATGTGATTAAAGATTGAGAGATCATGATTATAATAACAACACTTTAAATTAGTAATTTGATTACCTTATGAAATCCATGAAAGCTATGTGATGCATGAATTCTTAGTATGTTGCAGCCTTTTAAAACAAAAAAAATGAAGTTGATCATTGTTACTTTCTTTAGATTCTTAAATACTAGCAAGTGTAGAATAAATACAAAAACAAACTCTTTGAGAGACACTTGCATCAAATTGTGGGTTTAGTCCAATTAGGTATAGATTAATTGTATTTCCTTTGGGTTCGACAATCCGACTCTATTAGAGCCACTATATTACATGCGTGACCACATACACTTTCATGTCCATTTGGGAGCAACATGTTTTTGCGCCGCTTCCAGGGAAATTACAATTATTATATTTAATTCCTCTAAGTCAAGATTCTCGGTGTTCAAGTGTTAATAACTTGTTATTAGCTATTCTTAATGACATGTAACTCAAAACATTAAGCTAGAGAAAATAAGGGAACTCATGGAGCCATTACTAGAACCTAAATGATTTCTACTTCAACATAGAAGGTTAGAAACTCTACAATACCTTGTTCAAAAGGTTGAACCTGCTACAGAGGACAAATCTGAAGAAAAACATGATAAATAACATGAAAAGACACTTGTGGTTATGGAAGCAAGAACAATTCATTATGTGGCAGTCCCGCTCACTACAGATGTTACATCTAGCATTTGGAAACAACCCCATCGAGCTGAAATGAAATATAGAGCAATTGATTAACTCTAATGGAAAATTCACCTGCCTCCCTCATCAAGACCCACAAGTGCACGGAAGAAATTTATTGTAAATAAGCGATACTTAGATTCCTATGGGGTCTCTTCTAACTACATGAGATTGACTCTTTTTGCATTTTCACCATTGGGAGAAGTGAGTTGGTGGTTGTAATTCGAACCAACAAACTCCATCACCACTGAGAATTATTATGCCTTAAGGCTACCCCCTTGACGTGACACGAGACCTAGGATCAGGAGTGACCCGAAGCTAACCCTGAAGCTGGCATATCATAAGCACACTAGAACAACTGAATGTAAAGATACTATGTGGAAGATTAAACCAAGAGATAACTCAAAGTGGGGAATACATAAAACTGATATGAATATATATAAAGTACTATGAGTTTAGTGATACTAAACAACCACTCAGAAACTGAATCTGAATCTAATACTATGTCTAGAAAAGCATATACTAACTAAAGTTGCTAGGACATGCCCACAACTAACTCTATCAAAACTGAAACTGAATTAAAAGACTCAATCGAGAAAAACATGTTTATTGTCCTCAAGGTGTAAGGACTCACCACTGAGCTGCTGAATACAAATCGAGATTCGATCTATGCGTGATTTGGATGTTGAGTACCTGAACCTACATCATGAAAGGATGTAGCGCAGAGTATGTGTCACAATTTGGAATGTTCTTAGCATGCAGAATATATAATATAGATAAAAAAAAAATACATAAATTGAACAAGCATAGTTATCAATGTATAAAATGAATAGGGTAATAATACTGAAATATACTGAAAGATGAACTCTATGCAATGACCAAGTAATAATTATGAAACTAACATACTAAGAGACTAAATACTGAAGTATTAATGAAGACCAGGTCAAAATGCACTAAATCTGATTGTGGGAGCTGATGAGTCCACAATTTGGACTCATTTAAGGCTATATTTTGATAGAACCAGTGTCCTCAAATGCATGTTTTGTCTCGATATCTGATGAAAATCCTTAAGTTTCAGGTATTTCAGTTGAGAGACAAAGCATGGACGCTATTGAGCAAAATGGAACAAAGTGGCTAAAAGAAGGAAGAAAAGATGGCCTGACGATCGCCTAATTGATTAGGCGTGTCACCAAAAGGCCTCCAACCTCGCCTAATGTTCCAGTGTGCTTAGCCCTAAAGAAAAAGGTCAAGCCTGTGACAAAAGGGAGTAGTCGGAGAATCTTCGAGCATTTTCGCGAAGCGTCACCACATCTCCCAATGATTTAGAACGCGAAGATGCTGAAGGCAAAAAGCTAAAAGGTGTGGTAACAGACTGAAGGGTGGATTTTTGAGTAGTTTGGCGATCCCGACTTACTGCGCCTAGTGGATCCTTTATAGCACACTTTTTGACATCTATAAATACCCGCTTAATAGAACAATTTTTACATTTTTTAGAGATATTGTTCTTGAGCCTTGAAGATTCAAAGGGTTTCAACTCCAAAAAAATTGGAAGTGGGTCTTCAAGAATATTCATCCTTGACGTGTTTAAAGACTTTATTTATCGTACTCATTTGATGGTAACACCTTTTGGTATCAATTTTTATCTCTTTTTCATGTCTAGCTAAAACTCCAATTCTTAGGGTGTGATTTTGTGAATATGGGTTAGATTATCTGTTGGGTCTTGCTTGTTGATGGTTTATTTGTTGTTTGAATGTGATTTCGTTTAGTAGTTGTGTATGAACGTAATGGAGCTGTAGTTGCAGATACTATTCATCTTAGTGTTTTCGGCTTGCTCGAGAGAAAGGTCGTAAAACTAAAACTACTAAATTGATAGCCGGTAGTATTGGGTCGACATGGGTTAAGCTCGAGAGAGTGAATTCCAGTCCTTCTCCCGCATATTCAGCTCAAGAGAGTGAATGGGCTAAGGAAGAGGTTGTGCTTAAAACGGCAACTCGGTGTTCGAGAGAAACTGAGTCGATTCAAGGTGAGTTGCTCAAGCGAGAATTTGCCCCCACTATAGTCTAGCCCAGTCACAAATACTCAACAATTTACTATCAAAAGCATGTAACTGACATTTTAGTTTATCCCGTATTCCTATCACATTCCATGAATCCCGTCTCTATCGAGTTTTTGTATATTTTTGGTTTTTGTAGTTGCTAATTAATACAAAACCACCCATTGATAATATATGCTTGTGTCACCCCCTTTCGATTTAGTATGTTTATACTTGATAATGTCTATAGCTATGACTAATTAGAACTAAATTTTATTTTTCTATTAGTTCTCAAAACCACTCCCTTGGGACTCGACCCCAACCCTTGGTTGGGTTACTTCACTATTGTACAATTGTAGACACTTGAATTGGAAGTTGTGTCTTGATTATGTAAACATCAAAATGGTGCCGCTACTGAGGAGTGGTGTTACGTGAAAATTCTTAGTTAAGACGAATTTTGTTTTTGTTAATCGTAGTTTACTTACCTAATTATTAGTTTTATTTTGCTTGTTGGTACTTTAAAGTAGGGGAGGTGAGTGTATCGAACAATACTTGCGAGCTAATGGAGTTTCCTCCATTAGAAGTAATGATGTTCCGGGATTTCATCCTAACCTTTAAGCAATTGGATGGTGAATGGATCCATAAGTCATGGACAAGGTTTAAAAAATTGATAATTCAATGCCCAACTCATGACATTCTCGACATAGCCCTCCTTGACTATTTCTACAGAAGTCTTGGTCCCGAAAACAAGGTGTTGGTCAACCAACTTATTTCTGGAGGAATTGCAAAACAGCCAAATGTGATAGCAGCCTAACTGCTTGATCAAATAGCTCAAACGAACCAAGAAGTATAAAAGGACTTCATGTTGGCCGCACTAATGACTCATATGGATGGGTTGGCCAAAAAGATGGTGGAGAGCAAAGTCCAATGCAAAAGGAAGGATAAATACATCTTTCCTCATGAGCGAAGAAGGCCAAAGGACAATTAGGTTAAACGCATTAAGGGAATGCTCTTAATCATTCTCCACAAGGTGACCGGGCAGGATAGAGAGCTGGAAGAAATGAAGGAGGGCATATAAGTAATGAAGCAAATGATTGGTTCTCATTACAAATCTGTCTAGCTGCTCGAGAACCTTATGGGTAATGCGTTGACCCTTCTCAACTCCCCGCAAAATAGGGGGTTTCCTTGTGCTACTATGACTAACCCTAAAAATGAGGTTTGAGTGTTAACTTGCATCGTGCCACGACCTTAACTAAGGCGCTATTTGGGAGGCAACCCAAAACCCTTAAATGCTTTAGTTTAGTTTTTATAAATAATGGTGTGTTGGTTGTGAAAGTTTAAATGCGGAAAGTGTTTGGAAAATGCATATTGGCAAGAAAATGATCCAGTTCGCATATCTCTAAGAGGTCGACGTGCCCGACTTGATTTGCCATTTGGCTCTACACAATTTCAACTCAGAGCCTGTAAAACTCGACGAGCTCAAGAGTAGGTCCTCAAGTCGCCGACCAGAATGGCAACCACGACTAAGACCGCCATCTTAACTCCCAAAAAATGCAGGTCCAGTAGAAATCGGCGGGGTAAGTGACCCGATGATTTGCCGATTGGATCGGCGGTGTGACTAATGTCGCCGAATGGTCGCGAACTAGATGGTTATATATGGCCAAAGGTTCTAAAAGTTTTAAACTCTTCATTTTCCCTCACTTTTAAACTTCACAAACTCACACCTAGTTAGTATTCTCAATATTCTTTCTTTTCATTAGTATTTTGGTTGTTGATTGGTGCTCGGAACTAGGATTTCTTTGCCGCCTAGCATTTAAATCCTATTTTAATTGGCATCTAAGGTTGGTTTCCGAACCCTGAGTTTACCTTTGAAAATTTTGTACTCATTTGAACTGATCGTATCTTAGTGATCTGTGTTGGGCCTCTCTGATAGGAATATATTATCTTAATACCAATTTTAATTTAAAAATTGTGCATGTATTGATTTGATCATCGAATGGCAGTAATTTGTGAGCTTTTAAATAATTGGAATTTTATTGGGTTGTGTTGCATGTTGTTTATAATGATTGGGTGAAGTCTAAGTAGCCCGTGTTTGTGCAAAATGACGTATATTGCTCAATGATAAAAAGGATGACACTCTTCTTAAGGGCAATTGTTGTCAAATAGACAAATATGGAAAAATTGGAAGAAGTTTGAGTATTCTGGAGTGATGGGTGCTAGGGTCTGAGCCTAAATTAGCTATTGCAAGTTTTGATTCTGTTTTCAAGGGTTGCGGGGTTGAGAAGGTTGATTGAAAAAAGGCACGTTGGGTCGTTTGGCGAACTTGGTCGAGCTTGCCGAACCACTTGGTGTTTTGCCTAATGACCCATCTCGCCTTTAATTTGCTATATGTGATGTTTGAGTCTGTAACTTTCAGCGAGAAGACTGAAGTCGCCAAAAGCACTCGGCAACTCACCGAAAGTATGTTTGATCGCCTTTTGTCTGAACCTTGGAAATCCTTGTCGCTCTGTAACTTTTGGTGGACAAACTCTTGCTTACCAAAAGTAGTCTGCGATTCCCCGATGGGGCCTTCCCATCGCCAACTTGCCATAATTGTTTAGCCAATCCCTTCGGTGAGCCCAATCTAGCTGGCAAAAGAGGTTCGACTACTTGCCGAGTGGATCGGCCAGTCTGTCTACAATAGATTTTCTATGCTTAGGTTTGATTTTTTCATAATCTCTCCCGATCTTTTACAGATATGGTACCTACAAATCTAACCATGCCACCCAAGAAAATAGCACAGGGCATTAATATAAACGAATAGGGATCAAATCGGCCACAGAAGAGAAGGCAAGAACTCCCACCGGGAGACAAAGGCAAAAGAAAGAAGCACATAGCTAGGAAAGTAGTTACTAACACCCGGGCTGATTTTTCTAAACCGGAAGATGAGGAGCTTCTAATTCACCGAAGGAATAAAAACCAGGCTAGACCTCAATCCTCGCCCACCAGAGTTCCCTCAGCTGCCATCCCTCCTGAAAGAGGTTCAGTGCCAGCTCAGGCACCTCAGTGACCCCTACACTCCCTATAGCTCCTCTACCTCGAGTCCTGAACAGATTGAAATGCGATGGGGTACGAACAATCCTAGAGAAGAAATTGTTATCTACAGAGGGCCTGGAGGACAAATACCCAAGTATCAGGGACATCATCCACTACTATGAGTTTAAGTAGTTCACCAAGCCCCAAGGCCCTTACATCCCTTCCTGGGTCCGAGAATTCTACACAACTTATGGGGAGTTTGTGCCCAAAAGATAGAAGAAGAAAAGTGAATTTAGATCGGTAAATTTGGTCATGGTTAGAGGCAAAAAAGGTTGGGTGCGGTAGTGAATATATTAACACTCTTTTGAATAGACCGCTGCACTCTGCACTTTCTTTCTAGGGGTTGCCCATTTCTCAGTCCCTAGATGACTTGAATGGTTGGTTGGCTCCTTTGCTTTCTAACACCACCCCGAGGTGGATGGATACAGGAGCTCCTATTGAGAAGAGGGACTTGAGCATTGTTGCTAGGTTGTGGTTTTGCTTTATCAACAGCACCATAATGCTATCCCAGAACGAGTCCATTTTGAGCCATCTGAAAGCAACTTACCTTGGCTCTATCATGTGTATGAGATGCATAGATTTGGGACTGCTAATTTCACAGGAGATGTCCATGAAAGCCAAACAGAACTAGACTTCTCTGCCATTCCCAGTCCTGATCACTGAGCGTGCCAGCATGTTGGAGTACCTTGGGACACTGCGAGGGATAATGAGGTCGCCCCTTAATCCTCTACTAACATCCGGCGTATTGAGGCCGAGTACATACGAGAGGAGGCTGATGGGAGGATAACAGTTCTGGTAGATATTTCTCTGGATATGGACGTTGACTCATTACATGCAGAGGCATCTTTGCCTACTTCGGCCTCTGGGCCTTTAGGTACACCCACTCCTTTTTGTTCTTCACAGGTCCCAGGTGCTTCCTCCTCCTCCTAGCCTGTCAAGATTAATCAGGCCATGATCCTGAAAATGGGGAATCTGGCCTATTCAGTGGATGTGAGGGTGAATTGATTGGAGAGATCCATCCTAGGGATGATTGAGAGTGTTATCTTGGAGGGACCAACGCCCCTTAGGGTCTCTGTTGATGATTTGGCTATTAGTGTCATTGCTTGTGAAAGCAGACAGGGGAAGACATCTGAGGTTTCAGCTTTCAAAGACGAAATAGCAGATTTGAGGAAGGATGTAGACTATTTGAAGTCTATGAATTCACTTCATTAATTCAGGGTGCAGATGATGATGATGCTCTTGAAACCTCAAGGATTCCTCCGGTTACCACCGAAGCAGTACAGAGGGATGGCACAAAAAATAAGGAGTCAGATGCAGAGACCGATGAAGATGATATAGCGGTACATGATGATGAGATGAGACAGAGCCGAGAGGAGAGCATATTTAGAGATTTGCTAGATCTTGTGGAGATGGTTGTGAAGCTAGTGATCCAAACATCGCTGAATGAGACATCTACAGCAGTTCCTAGGGGATCCAGCACTGCTATTCCCCCTAAGGTTACTCCAAGCACTGATGCCTATATTCAGAGTACCACACTGGGTACTGAGGCCCAGACAGATGGAGAGACTGCATAGACATGATCCTTTCTTTACCTCCCTCTCTGTCTTACTTGCTTGTACTTTTACTTTTGGATACTTTTATTCACATTTGAGGACAAATGAATTTTTTTTGTGGTGGGGTGATTGTTTTGTTTATATAATTGTGTTTTGAAATTTATAATTGTGTTAATATTGTGCTTTCGTGGAAGGTTTGAGCTTGTGTCTTCTTTTGCTTTAAATTGCAAATGATTTTCACCCTTCCAAAAAAAATTTCGCCACCTGTTGTATGTGCTGAATGTAGCTGTTCTTTTGCAAATTTGAGTATCATTTTTGATCAATACGATGACTTTAATAGTGCTCATAATCGAACAAACAAGAATGTGCTGCTACGATGAGGCCAAATGAAGTTGCATACACAATATGTGAACTCTTTGCATCTCGTTGTGACTAGCAAATTATTAAATCAAGTCTCTTGTGATGATCGTTGAACACTAGAGAAAGTGTGAAGTATTGTTTGACTTTAGTGTCAATGCCTTGTATGATGAGCTTACTATGAACCATGCATGACAACACCTAGAATTTTCCCCGTTGGTCCGGTCAACTAATTAAGGGTATCTTTTGATATGACCTTAGGCAACTTCGAAGAGTGTGAGCCAATTTGACATATACTTCTTTTGTGGCCTACCTTGTGAGTGTGTGAACCTCTCTTGAACACCCCTTGAATCTTACCTTTCTTTTTGAAGAAACTTGATGATAACATGACCTTTCTTGACCCATTACCCTTAATCCTCGTCAATCGTGGTTGGTTGAATAGCCAACTTAGGCCAAAAATCTAAGTTGGGAGAGCAAGGAAAGCCTCCTTTAACCCATGGTGTTGAGAAAAATGGAACCCCTTTATATTAAAAATATAAGAGAGAAAAAGAAAAAGAATGAAAAAGAAAAGTTGTGGAATAAAGTTTAAAAGTACAAAAGAAATGCAGTTCCCAAAGCACTAAAGAAAATGATGAAGGAAGCGTAAAGGAAGTGTTATGAGCACCACATTTCAGGAGGATGAAAGTCACTGAGCCTAAATGATCATACATTTGCACTCAGCCTCATTACAAGCCTTGGAAAGACCTTTTTGATCTTGAGTGAGGTGAAACAAATGTCGATTGGAAAATACGGACAAACCTATGGGTAAAATTATGCATTGTGTTCCTCTTTTTTAGTGTGAGTGTTGCATTTGATTCCAAAACTTTAAATTGTGAAGCATTGTGTGATTATGGAATCTTTCTTTGTGTGAGGGCATTTGAACACTTTTGTTAAGCTTTAACTTGCATTTTAAGAAAGTATTGTGAGCATGAGATTCTATGATAATGGTGAGTCACAACTTGAATCTTTGAGTGCATAATTGATCTTTGCATGAGTAAAGTGAGTCTTGTTGTGTGCATTCATGATGGATTCTTCTGTAGTACTATTTGAGACACCCTTGTTGAACAGCTGAACTCTAGTTTGCTTGAGGATAAGCAAACGTTTAAGTTGGGGGTATTGATGAGTCCACAATTTGGACTAATTTAGGGCAATATTTTGATAGAATTAGTGTCCTCAAATGCATAGTTTGTCTCTATATCTAATGAAAATCCTTAAGTTTTAGGTATTTGAGTTGAGAGACAAAGCATTGACTCTATTGAGCAAAAAAGAACAAAGTGGCTGAAAGGAGGAAGAAAAGACGACATGACGATCGCCTAATCAATTAGAAATGTCGTCGAAAGGCCTTCAACCTCGCCTAATGTTCCATTGTGCTTAGCCTTGAAGAAAAAGGTCAAGTCTGCAAGGAAAGGGAGCAGTCGGCGAATTGCCGAGCTGTTCTATGAAGCATCGCCATATCGCCGAATGATTCAAAATGCGAAGATGCTGAAGGCAAAACCTAAAAGGCGAGGTAACAGACCAAAGGGTGGATCTCCAAGTACTTCGGCGATCCCAATTTACTGCACTGAATGGATCCTTCGCAACACACTTATTGACAGCTATATATACCTGCTTAAATTTGTAGCTTAGTATCAAGCTGTTGGAGACTAAGTTTTAGAATAGAAAAATTTTTACATTTTTGGAGACATTGTTCTTGAGCCTTGAAAAAGGGTTTCAACTCCAAGAAATTGGAACTGGGTCTTCAAGAATCTTCATCCTTGATGTGTTTAAAGACTTTATTTATCGTACTCATTTGATGGTAATACCTTTTGGTTTCAATTTTTATCTCTTTTTCATGTCTAGCTAAAACCTCAATTCTTGGGGTGTGATTTTGTGAATATGGGTTAGATTATCTGTAGGGTCTTGCTTGTTGATGTTTTATTTGTTGTTTAAATGGGATTTCATTTAGTAGTTGTGTATGAACTTAATGGAGTTGAAGTTGCAAATATGATTTCATCTTAGTATTTTTGGCTTGCTTGAGAGAGAGGTCGTAAAACTAAGACTACTAAATTGATAGTTGATGGTATTGGGTCGACATGGGTTCAACTCGAGAGAGTGAATCCTAGTCCTTCTCCCACACATTTAGCTCGAGAGATTGAATAGGATAAGGTGAAGGCTGTGCTTAAAGCAGCAGCTCGGTGTTCGAGAGAAATCGAGTTGATTCAGGGTAAGTTGCTCGAGAGAGAATTTACCCCCACTATAGTCTCACCTAGTCAGTAATACTCAACAATCTACTATCAAAGAAATGCACCCGACAATTTAGTTTATCCCATATTCCTATCACATCCCAAGAATCCCATCTCTCTATCTAGTTTTCGTGTATTTTTGCTGTTTGTAGTTACTAATTAATACAAAACCCCCCATTGATAATTGATGCTTGCGACACCCCTTTTATTATTGTATGATCGTAGACACTCGAATTGAAAGTTGTGTCTTGATTATGCAAACATCAGGAGCTACTATCAACCTACATAAAACCATGTGAGCCAAACACAAAGTACAATGTATTCACCCAATCGAGAGGACCCAATATACCTTTTCAGGGGTATAAAGGCATGGCTGGCGTGATCACTAAATATGATGCCCATAGAGGGGACTTATAAACCTACGGGGGCACGTAGTTCTGGGACTATGAAGGTGTGCTGAACCCTAGTCCAATTCACTACTATGTCTACTCCAAACTGGAAATGTGTAAGAAACAACATACTATTATACTGGATAGCTCATTGTTCTGACTTACAAATATAAGAATGCAACATTTAAGTACTGACAATGAAACATTCAAAACTGGAGCATTCGTAACTATCTAATTGACCTACCTTGTGTAATCCATGAACTAAACGAATCTACACAACTAGGGTTTCGAATTTCATCAAAGGAACTAAGCAATGACTTAACAAAAACATGGTAATCTGATTAGGAACACTGAACAAATAATTTACGACAATTATCCAAGGATTTAGAAACCCTAGGTCTAAACATGATATAGAGAATCAAGGATTTGAATGAATTCTAGGGACCTAGTGGACGAAAGGAATCCACTAGTGTAATCCCACATATTTGGTGGTGGCGATATTCATGGAGAATCTTTCGATTTCGCAGCTGGAACTGAAGAAAACCTATTGCATTCTAGTAAGGGTTTGGTCAACTCTTTCCTCCTCTTTTGCTTTAAATGTTGGTTAATTTTTTGGAGATTAATCGATTAGGTAAGGATCTGATTAAGTTACTAAGTTTAAACTGACCAAAAAGACGTAGTTCAGGGGTTAAATGATGTGGTATTAGTCTAACGCATAGGGGAAAAGATCAAATGACCTCTAACCTAAAATCTGATGAAGCCTTTGACGAGCCTGAATGACGGATCATGGAGTGACCAACATCGGTCCATATTGTCAATCCATCATTTGGCATCAGAGAGGTGGCTGGGGTTCTGAACCACCAACCTGGACCGCAGACCATGGTCTAACCTACAGTCCGTAGGTTCAGGCATGGTTCTGGACTTTTTTTTGAAAATCCTGGGTGGCCGACCAACGGACTACACCTACGGTCCGTGGTCCCACCCACAGGCTGTGGTTGGCCTCAGTCGGTGGCACCCTAGGTTCTGTGAAGTCTATTATTTTCTCCTTTTTGAATCTAGCCAGTGTGTTAGATTATCCCCGCCCCCTTGGAAAATTTGTCCTCAAATGAAATGTAAATTAGCTGAGTATGGAGGGACGGAGCTGTGATCCCCACCACTTAGTACAAAAAACTAATATCTAATTAAACTACGTTCCAAGAGCATTCAAATACGATGAAGATACAAGAAAAAATGAAGGAACATGTTATTAAGACTGAATTTACGCAAGAGTAAACTGAGAGACTGGTGAGGAACTATTACTTGAAGCTGAAACGGAAACAAAAGGAAAAAGATAAGGATACTTGGCCTTCATGGCTGCTTCTGCTTCCCAAGTAGCTTCCTATATGGACTGACTCCTCCACAAAACCTTCACTAAAGTGACTTCTATATTTCTAAACCTTCGAACCTGAAGATCAAGAATTTCAACTAGCTTCTCTTCATAAGTGAGACTATCCTTCACAGCAACACTTTCTAGTGGCACTATTAATGCCGGGCCTACCACACACTTCTTCAATAGGGAAATGTGAAAGAGTGGATGAACCACTTCTAGTTTTACTGACAACTCTAACTCATAAGCCACATTCCCAACCCTTTTTAGGATTCTGTAGGGACCTGCATACCTCAGATTGAGCTTCCCTTTCTTTCAAAATGTCATCACTCCTTTTGTAGGTGACACTTTCAGGAAAACCCATTCATTAACTTCAAACTCTAAGTCCATTCTCCTCACATCTGCATAGGACTTCTGACCACTCTGAGCTGTCTTAAGTCCATCTCTTATGAGCTGAACTTTTTCCATAGCATCATGAACTGAATTTGTCCCAATCAATGCTTCCTCACCTACTTCAAACCAACCTACCAGAGATCTACATCTATGCCCATATAATGCCTCATATGGGGCAATATGAATGATGGAACGGTAACTATTGTTGTAGGAGAATTCTATAAGAAGAAAGCGATCATCCCAACTGCCCTTGAAATCAATCACGCAAGCTCTCAACATGTCCTCTAAGGTCTGAATGGTACGCTCTGCCTGACCATCCGTTTGTGGATGAAATATTGTGTTGAGATTTACCTGGGTACCAAGACCTTTCTGAAATGACTTCCAGAAATGACAAGTAAACTGGGGACTTCTGTCTGAGATGATAGACAAAGGAGCCCCCGGTAACCTGACTATCTCATAGATATAGAGTTTAGTGTAGTCCTCTGTTGAATCTGTAGTCTTGATAGCCAAGAAGTGAACGGACTTAGTAGCTATCCACTATTACCCAAATGTAGTCATGTTGTCTGTGAGTATGAGGTAAACCTATAATGAAATCCATGTTTATCACTTCCAACTTCCATGTAGGAATGTTAATCTTTTGAGTCACACCTCCTGGTTTCTGATGTTCTACCTTAACCTGTGTGAAATTCGAACACTTGACCACAAAATCTGATATGCCCCTCTTCATGCCGTTCCACCAAAAGACTTCTCACAAATCACGATACATCTTAGTGGAACCTAGATGAATTGAATAATTAGAGTTATGAGCTTCTGTAAAAATTTGCTACCTCAACTTACCCACATTAGGAACACATTGACCATGGTAACGAAGTACACCATCTCCCCCTTGGGAGAAAATCTCAACTTTCTGTTGATGAACTTCACCATTCAACTGAACTAATATAGGGTCACTATCCTACTTTTCCTTAACCTCCACTACCAATAAAGATTCTAATCTATTCTGAACTATCACACCACCTTATGACATGTCTGTAAGACAACCTCCTAATCGAGCAAGCCGGCGAACATCTTTTGCTAATTCCTTTCTTTCTTCCTTAACATGCGTTACACTATCCATAGATAGTCTGCTAAGAGAATCAATTACTACATTGGCCTTACCAGGATGGTAAAGCACATTCATGTCATAGTCCTTGAGGAATTCAAGCCATCTTATCTGACAAAGATTCAACTTTTTCTATGTGAACACATACTGGAGGTTCTTATGATCTGTGAACACATCTACGTGAGCACCATACAAGTAATTTCTCAAAATTTTTAAGGAAAATAGTATGGCTGCAAGTTCGAGTCATGAGTTGGGTAATTCTTCTCATGTACCTTAAGCTACCTAGAAGCATAAGCTACCACCTTACCTCACTGCATCAATAAACAACCTAGGCCGACCCTTAATGCATCACAATAAATCACATAAATCTAAACCATCTGATAACGTCAAGATAAGAGATGTAGTCAACCTAGTCTTCAATTCTGATAAACGTTTCTCACACTCATCTGACCACTGAAGCTTAACCATTTTTGAGTCAACTTAGTGAATGGGGAAACTATGGATGAAAATCCTTAACCAAATCTCCTATAATAACCGGCCAAACCCAAGAAACTTCTGATATCCGTTGGAGAGGTGGGTCTGGGCCATTACTTCACAGCCTCTATTTTTTAAGAGTCCACTCGGATTCCTTCGCTAGATGCCACATGACCAAGGAAAGTGACGAACTATAACAAAATTTCACACTTGCTGAACTTAGCGAATAATTATGATCTTTGGGAGTTTGCAAGGCCACTCACAGATGAGGCGCATGCTCCTCCTCATTGCGAGAATAAATTGCGAGAATAAATGAGGATATCATCTATAAAAATAATAACGAACAAAGCCAAAAATTGTTTGAACACCTATTCATTATGTCCATGAAAGTTGCAGATGCATTTGTTAATCCAAAAGACATGACTACGATTTTATAATGACCATACCGAGTTATAAAGTCTGTCTTCAGAATGTCACTATCTCTGACTCTGAGCTGATGATAGTCGGACCTAAGGTCTATCTTAGAAAAGAAACTACCACCCTACAGTTGGTCGAACAAGTCATCAATCCTGGGGATGGGATACTCATTCTTGATTGTGACTTTATTCAACTATCGATAGTCAATGCACATTCTGAGAGAACCATCTTTCTTTTTAATGAACAACACTGGAGCACCCTATGGAGAGATACTAGGTCTAATAAAGCCCTTATCTGGAAGGTCTTTCAACTGATCTTTCAATTCCTTAATCTCAGCATGAGCCATTCTGTAAGATAAAATCGAAATAGGTTGGGTATCTAGAATGATATCTATTTTGAAGTCAATTTCCCTTTAGGGAGGAACTCCGAGAAGATCTTCTCGAAATATTTCTGGAAACTCATTTACTACTGGGACTGACTCAAGGGTTGGGGTTTCAGAGTTTGAATCCTTAACCCGAACAAGATGATAAACACACCCTTTGGAAATCATCTTTCTATCCTTGAGGTAAGAGATGAAGCAAACTATAGGCACTGAGCTACTACCCCTCCATTCTAACACTGGCTCATTTGGAAACTGAAACCAAACGATCCTTGTTCTACAATCCACTGTGGTATAACAAGAATGTAACCAATCCATGCCAAGAATGATATTTAAACCTACCATTATTAACTCTACAAGGTTTTCTGAGGTGACTTTCGAAGAGACTATGACAATTTTTGTAGACCCGTCTAGCTATAACTGGGTCACTAACTAGAGTAGAGACTGATGAGGGTTCTAAAAGAGTTTCTGGACCGACTCTGAAGTTTACTGCTATATAGGGAGTTACAAAAGACATTGTAACCTTTGCATATAATAGTGCATAAACATATAAATGAAAGACTTGTAACGTACCAGTGACCACATCAGGAGAATTTTCTGGGTCCTGGCGAGCCAGGAGAGCACACAACATGTTCTGGCACTGACCGCCATCTGTACCAGACGAAACACCCTGTTTAATTGGGTGACCTGTTGGTGCTGCTGGTGCGATAGATTGAGTCATATTGTTGTTACCTCATTGACCGTGCCTAGCAGAATAGAAATCCTTCAACCTATGGCCGTACTGACCACACCCAAAGAACTCTTTCTTGACTGCAAGACACTCGCCCGGATGGTTCTTACCACACTTTGGATAAGTTGGGAAAGTCCTATTACCTTAATTACACCCTTGAGACTTAGAGCTTGATGCCCTACCTTTCTAATCCTATCGAAAGCTTAGGGATGAGAACTAGATGATTAAGGTGCTGGGGCTGTAGACCTCTGTTGAAACTATGAGCAATTTCCAGCACCCAATTTCTGTTGAGAGTAATCATAGTTACCAGTTCTAGCTTTCTAGTTGTCCTTAGCAATTTCACTAAGCTTGTCTCCTTCAACCTACTGAGCATGAGTCATAAGCCTAAAGATATTCATATCCTCTAGAAGAAAAGCATTCCTATACTCTGTCTTCACCAAGTAGGATACCCCAAATAGAAACTTACTCATTAGTGCCCTTGGATCGGCAACCATATGTGGAGCATACCTGGAGAATTGAGTGAACTTCAGCCCTTACTCTTGGACTAACATGGTACCTTTCCTCAAATTCATAAACTTTTTAGCTTTAGCCTCCCTCAACACTCTCGGGAAGAACCTGTCTAGAAAAGCTGCAGTAAAGCATTCCCAAGTCACAGGAACTGCATCCGCACCCATGTTTTCTTTCCACTGAGTGAACAAAATGTGAGCCACATCCTTAAGCTGGAGGGATGCCAACTCTACCCTATCATTACTAGTCACTTGCATCACTCCAAAGATTTTCTTAACTTTATCAAAGAAATTTTGTGGGTCCTCACCAACCTGCGACCCTAGAAACTCCAGAGGATTCATCCTAACAAAATCTCGAACCTTAGCTATTACTGACCCATTATTAGCATTTGCCGAAATTAGAGGACGTTGATTGTTCTAGTTGGCCACATTTTGAGCCAAATGCTGAATAACATTCTGAAATTTTTGCGTTAGTGACCTCATGGTCTAGGACTGCAGGAACTGCATTAGCATTGGGTACATTAGCATTCCTTGTGTAAGCTCTATGAGGAGGCATGATCTCAAACACATAATGACATATTAGAAAGAATATCATACCCACACACGATAAAATAGCGAGAAAATGAAGTTTTCTTAAAATACTTCCTAGCCTCCCTCTCAGTAGATGTGGTGCACTTCACATCCATGAAAGAGACTCTACTTAGTGCGGCTTATTAGACATCCTAGGACTTTTAAACCTAATGGTCCGATACAAAGTTTGTCACGCCTTGAGGGTACCCCGTTGACATGACATGAGACCTAGGATCACGAGTGACCCCAATCTAACCCTGAAGCTAGCATATCATAAGCATAATAAAACTACTTAATATAAAGATATTATGCATAAACTTAAAATAAGAGATAACTCAAAGTGGGGAATACACAAAAACTGATCTTAATATAGATAAAATACTATTAGTTAAGTGATACTGAACAACTACTCAAAAAATAAAGCTGAATAAAATACTATGTCTAGAAAATCCTATACCGACTAAAGTTGTTGGGACATACCCCTAGCTAACTCTAGCAAAATTGAAACTGAATTGAAAGACTGAATGAAGAAAAACATGTTTATTTTCCTCAAAGTATAAGGACTCACTAGTGAGCTACTGAATACGGATAGGGAACCGATCTATGCATGATCTGGATGCTGAGTACCTGAACCTACATCATGAAAGGATGTAGCGCAGAGTATGCGTCAGTACTTGTAATGTACAGAGCATGCATGATATAGAATATATCTGAATGAATACATAAACTGGAAAAGCATACTGATCAATGATATAAAATGAACAGGGTAATAATAATAAAATATACTGAAAGTTCTACTATATGCAATAGCCAAGTACTAATAATGAAACTAACCTACTGAGACTGAATATCGAAGTATAACTGAAGACCTGGTCAAAATGCACTAAATCTGACTATGGGAGCTACTATAAACTGACATAAAACCACGTGAGCTGCCTCATCTAGAGGACCCAATATACCTTGCCAGAGGTATAAAGGCATGATTAGTGTGATCACTAAATATGATGCCCACAAAAGGGACTTATAAACCTACAGGGCCACGTAGTTCTGGGTCTATGATGGTGTGTTGAACCCTACTCTAACTCAGTGCTAAGTTTACTCCCAACTGGAAATGTGTAAGACACAACATACTGTAATAGTGGATAGCTCAATGTTCTAACATGCAAATATAAGAATTCCACATTTAAGTAACAATCAAAACTGGAGCATGTGTAACTATCTGGCTGACCTAGCTAGTGTAATCCATGAACTAAACAAATCTACATAATTAGGGTTCTGAATTCCATTTAAGGAACAAAGAAATGACTTCATGACACCATGGTAATCTGATTAGGAACACTATAATAGGTAATTCACGACAATTATCAAAGGATTTAGAAACCCTAGGTCTAAACATGATATAGAGAATCAAAGATCTGACTAAATTCTAAAGACCTAGTGGACGAAAGGAATCCAGTAGTGAAATCCCATATACCTGGTGACGAAATTCACCAAAAAATATTTCAATTTTAGGGCTGGAACTGAAGAAAACCTGTTGCGTTGGTCGACTCTTTTATCATCTTTTGCTCTAAGTTTTGGTGAACATTTGGAGAATAATCGATTAGGGAAAGATCTGATTAAGTTACTAGCCTTAAACTGACCAAAACTTCATAGTTTAGGTTTCCAACACATAGGGGAAAAGACCAAATGACCCGTAACTTAAAATCTGTCGAAGCCACCGATGGGCCTGACCTACGGTCCATCTTGTTAGTTCGTTATTTGGCTTTAGAGAGATGAAGGCTGGAGTTCTGAACCACAGACCTAGACCACGAACCATGGTCCCACCTACAATTTATAGGTCCTGGCGTGGTTCTGAACTTTTTTTTTAAATCCTGGGTGGTCGACCAATGAAGCATACCTAGGTCTATGGTCCCACCCATGTGCCATGGGTGACATCAGTTGGTGGCACCTGTAGGTTCTATTATATATGTCATTTTCTCCTTTTTGAATATGGGGTGTTATAGGATGATTTGGTTCTAATGTTTTTGATAAGATTCTTTCGTTCGGGTAACAACTAAATTAAAGAGCGAGATCTAGAGTTGAGATAGCGAGGAGTACAAAACTTCTACCAAGCGTGGGATATATTTAAACAGTTGCTATTTGCATTCCTACATCACTATAGAGCTAATAAGGTACTAGTTCACATATTTATTGAAGGCCTCAAACCTAATGCAAATGTCCTTCTAAATTCTGCAGCAGGTGGACAATCCTTAGAAAAAACATATAATGAACTATTTGCACTCTACAACAAGATTTCAGAGAGTAACCCAAAATAGAATGGAGATAATGGAAGAACTATGGGGGGGGGGGGGTAAAAGACTTCTTCAGTATTAGAGATTGACAATTACACTTCATTAGCTGCACAAATTGCATCCATGAAAAACAAGATGATCATACAATTCAACAAAATGCACTAGGGAAATAGCAGACTCATGCAAATGTAGTACAACAATCTCAAGGGTGGTATGCAATTTGTGGAAGTGACAAGAAAATGACTGAGTGTTGTGGGTCTAAACAAGATTTTGTCAACTATGTTGAGAATGCACAAAGAGGTAGGGTAATATAAATTATGGCAACACCTATAATCTAAGTTTGAGGAATCACCCAAACTTCTCATGGGGAGGTAACCAGAGAAAAAATCGGAACCAATGTTATCTTCAAAATAATGGGCAGCAGTAGCAATATCATAGTCAAGGGAATAAACAAAATTCCATGTAAGGAAACATAACCATAGAAGATCTGTACAAGAATATAAGAAATTGACGAAGATGATGGATAAGCTGGAAGAAAGTTGTCAAAATAACTTTATGGACAATCAAGCTACAAATAAGGAGGCCTTTTGGGAGATATTGATAAAAATCATAAATGTTATGGGTACTAGAAGTGGGCAGTAGTTAGATGAGTTGGCCTCAAAGAAGACATTTCCAGAGATAGTATAAGAGGAAAAGACTAATGGGGAGATTGAGAAAAATTCTCATGAACATAGTGTAGTGACTTCAGTCAAACCACTCCCTTCTTTCCCACAAATGTTTAAGAAACAGAAAGAGGATGAATGTTTCTATAAGTTTCTCGCTTTACTTAAGCAAGTTCACATTAATTTTATGGTTGTTCATACATTGTAGGGAATTCCAAAATATGTCAAATATGTGAAGGAGATTGTGGCGAAAAAGAGAAGGTTGACAGAATATAAGACCATGGCAATTACTAAAGTGTGCATTTCCAGAATTTTAAACTTACTGCCCAACAAATTAAAAGATTTGGGTAGCTTTATAGCGCAAATTACAACATGGAAAAGTGCTCATACCCGAGGGTTGTGTGATCTTGGTGCTAGCATAAAACATATGCCTGTATCATTATATAAAAATCTCAGTCTAGGTATCCTAAACCAACATCCATCTTCTTACATCTTGCAAATCAATTTGTTGCTAGGATAGAAGGGGTGGTAGAAGATGTGTTGGTTCAAGTAGGTTTATTGAACCTGATCATGAGGTTCCATTCATCTAAGGACAATTTTTCTTGATTAGTGTGATAGCATTGATTGATATAGCAGCAGAGCAGTTGACCATTAGAGCCCATGACAAGGAAGAAGTCTTTGATGTGTATCGTACTTTGAAATTTCTGGTAGTATATGAAGAGTTGTCCACCATCACTATGATTGATCTATCAACCGATGCTTATTATATTTCTTCTAGAGATCCATTGGAATGAGTGTTGGTGGGTCATGACATTTTCGGAGATGCAGAAGTATAAGTGTTGGAACAAATTCTTGATGTGGCACAAGAACGGGTACAATGATTTGTTATGGAACCGTTAAATCAAATTTTAGGGCCTCTAACCAAGCCCTCAATCTAAGGATCTCCCAAGTTGGAGTTGGAATCTCTTTGTATTCACTTAAGATATTCATGTCTGTTCAACAATAAAGCTTTACCGATGATACTTTCTACAGAGTTATATGATGTAAAGGTTGATGCGACATTGAAGATTCTAAAAATAAGGAAGAAAGCTATTGAGTCGCAAATGTCTGACATTCATGGGATTAGTCCGGTGTTGTGAATGCAATAAAATTTATACGAAGGAGTGCTATAAGACAATTGCACAATACCAACGTCAACTAAACCCTTTGATGAAATATATGTGAAAAATAAGTGATCAAGTAGTTAGATGCTAGAATTGTATATACAATTTGGTGGATCTTCTTTGATCTATAAATTGACTCGGGTTTTGTTATTTTAATTATTCTTTTTCTAGTTTTTGGAGAGACACAACTTGGATGGGTTTCTAATTCAATTTTAGGTTTTATTCCTACTCATTTCTTCCATTGATTTCTCGTATATTGAATATTCAAATATTGAGAATCAAATTATGAATAACTAATCTCCCTTATTCTAGGGCAGTAGCCATAAACTATTATGTAGTATTGAATTATATGGGTGGAAGTTGGTTGTCCCATAAATTTCTTTTTTATTCTTATTTTAGAATTTCATGATTCACCACCATTGAGATATATTTATTGCCTAACTTGAACTCGGGAGAGGAATATGAGAATAAAACGTGGTACAAGAGGAGCATAATCTTCTCTAAAAACTAGGGTAGATTTGTATCTAGGATAGAAATGTACCTAGAAACCTTGTTTCATTACTAACCAAGATGAAAAAGTAATGCTCCGAAATTTTTTAAGTGTATCCCCGCTCAACGATGTAGTTAGACTTCCAATTATGGCAAGCAATTAGAGGTCAGGAGACCATGATCATACATTCAGCCTTGTAAATCAGTGATTTTGATAATCAATTAAAGTCCATAAAGAAGATACTATACATGAATTCGATGTAGGTTCCAGCGCTGGAATTACCTAAGTCATTATTTAAACTCCATTTGAAATTGAATCGTTATTAGATAGTTTTGTTTGCTTTTAAAGAATTGTTAATTTAGTAATAATAATCAAACTTTCTTGCCACACTTGCTTTAAAATATAGTCATTAGAAAAAACCAAAAATTATCTAATTTTAAGTCTCTATTAGTTCCACATCCGACTCTTAATCTACTTTATTACTTCCACCGACCAGTATACTTATGTATGTATTTGTGTTCAACATGTTTTTGGCACCATTGCTGGGGACTTGAGAATTAGGACTATTTGATTTATCTAGTATTTAAGCTCATTGCTCAAGTGTTGATGACTGATGAGTCGTAGTTTACACTCATTTGAGGCTTATTTAGTTCAACAATTAGTGTCGAAAATGCCTAATTATGTCCTATTCTTATGATATTTTGATAATTTGCAGCTATAAAAGCTAAGGGGAAAGGCAAGGAGGAAAACTTGAATGAAAGACTATAAACATGGAAAGAAGTGTAAACTCCACACTATTGATCGCCTAACCAACAGGGAAGGTCACCCAATTGGCATGACCTCACCCTAAGTTATAGTTCTCAACACTTGAATTAATTGAGTCAGGTCAGCAAACTTAAAGAAAAATGATGACTTGTCGAACACAAAGGGTTAACATGCTGACCATCGCCGAAGGTGATAGGGCTTGGAGGAGAATTGAAGGCTTAAAGGGTGAACAGAGGTGGTACTCAGTGATTCACCGAATGTGAAAGGCATATTTGAACAAACTCATCGGCAGAGGTTCAAACTCCTAAAACTTAAAGCAAAAGAAAAGCGAGCTAAGGAGAAAATGACGATCCGCCGAATCAACTTGGCGATCCTGGCGAACGTTGCTGAAGAGGCCACACAGTGAATTTTTGTCCAATTTCGGAAAACTATAAATAGCCCAAAGAGAGAGAAAATGGATAGTTTTGGGAGTAAGATCTTTGTGAAACTTTTATAATAGAGTTTTTGAGTTCCTAAATTTGTATTCTCTTGAGAGAAACACTCTTAGTTTTGGAGTTTTCACTTTTGGTCTTGAATTTGATAAATTGAAGTGGAAATCAAATTGTGTGCTGATTATAATTATTAATTTCATCACATACATGGTTGCCTGCATGATAGTAATATTTTTTTTACTTTTTGTGATTGGTGACAAAAACTCTAAAGTCTAGAGGTAAAATTATAGGGATGTGTGTTGATTTAATGTAGTGGGTATTGTGTTTTGATCTATTTTATTACTGTTCATAAATGAATTTTCACTAATTAGCATGGGGTCAATTCATGAGTTAAGGTTGAAATTTTAATTTTAGTTTAGATCATCAATTGATGCTCGAAAGAAATTGATTGAAGTGGGTAATTAGTATAATGCATGCAATTTAGGTTTGATGTCCATGATTTTCTTGAAATAGAACTTATGAATCAGATCTATTAGCCTAAATCTGCTCGAAGGAGAGATTATGTAAGGTAGTGGGTTGAATTCTAATTCACATAGATGAGACCAAAAGGAAATTCTATGAATTAGAACTCTGATATCGAAAAATGATTAGTTTCATTTAAGATGACCCAACCTGTTCATGATTATTTAGCACTGCTAAGCAAAACAATTATCCATATGTAAGATCAATTCCAGTCCTTGCACCCCTATATTGCTTTCAAATTGTCTGAATTTCTAAAATCTTATTCTAATTGTGACTCTTGATAACAACTTTTTTTTTTTTTTTTTTTTTTTTGTAAATTTAGGGGAGTCATCCACCCATTGATCTTTCTTGTTGCAAATGAATTGATTTACACTCTAAATTTCTTAGTAGAATTTCTTGCACTATATCACTCTATGTAGGGTTGACCTCGCTTCTTAGTTGGGTATTTTTATTGACAACGATCGATTATTCTCTTAATGTTTTTGAGGATAGTTTGAGTGTTATCAAGGAATTTTTCATAGTTGTACTTTATCACGGGTATCTTTTAGACATCAATCTGAACGTTGGCAATGAACTTATAGTGCCATTCATTGAACCAGAATGATTCTTTCACTATCGGAGAAGGCAAGTGGTCCTAACTTACTCGTATACCTATTGTCGAGGTTGAACCAAGATCACTTGTAGAAATAAGAGAGGTGACAATCCGTGATGTTGAATTCCCATGCACAATAAATGTTATGTTTAGCATTCAGAAGCCACATGTAGGTGGTAGATTTGAGTTGAAACAAAATATGGTGCATATATTGCACAAGAATGGACAGTTCACTGGTCTACCTAATGAGGATCCGCAAGTATACCTTAAGAACTTCATTGAAATCAGTGACATGTATACTCCAACAAGAGTATCCCCTAACTATGCAAGGCTCACCTTGTTTCCTTTCTCTCTATTAGGGGAAGCGAAGTGATGGTTAAAATCAGAGCCAACAAACTCAATAACAACATGGGATGACCTTAGTCAAAAAAATTTAATACAATTCTTTCCATATCAAAAGACATCCAAGCTAAGTAGTTAAATATTAAGCTTCAAACAGAAAGGAGGGAAGAATTTATACCAGGCCTAGGATAGATTCAAGTCTCTCCTGATAAACAATCCTCATCATCATTAAGGGAATCAAGTTTTGGTTCATACTTTCATCAAAGATTTGTTACCGAACACGAAAACTTTGTTAGATTCAACTATGTTGGACAAGCTTTGGAGAAAACATATGAGGAACTATTTGCTTTGCTAAGCAAAAATTCACAAGTAAATCCTAAGTGGAATGGAGGAGGCTTCAGACTTGTGGTTCAAAAGACTGTTAGAGTACAGAAGGTAGATGTAGCTTCCGCTTTAACTGTACAAATTGGTGTAATGTAGAATATGATGAACACTTAGTTCAGTAATATATCACTGGGACATCAGCCCACTCAAGTAAATGTGGTACAACAACCTCAAACATAGTGTGAGATATGTGGAAGTGGTCAACATAATATTGTTTTTTGTGGAGCCAATCCAGATGCGGGAGTTTTGTGGTAGACGCACACCAAGAAGGGGACCACCAAAACTATTGAAACATATATAATAATAGTTGGCAGAACCATCCAAATTTTTCATGGGGAGGAAACCACAATGAAGTGCAATGAAAAAATCAATATCAACCTCAGGTATTATGCATAATTATCAACATCAAGGTCATGGTAATAATCCAAGTGGCTAGCAAGGGAACATTATTACTGAGGAGATGTTGAAGAAAATCATGACAGAGTAGGCTAGAGCGAGTATGAATATGGATAGTATGGTTGCTAATTTGAGGAACAACCTATTGGAAACTCAAAACTAGAAAAACAGCCGGGCAATTAGCTAGTGCCCAAAACTCACGCTCTCGAGGAGGTTTGTGGGGTAATATTGATCCAAATTCAAGGCAGGTGAATGCTTCGGAAACTCATAGTGGTCTACAATTGGAAGAGTTAGCTCCAAAGAATAGAACTACTGAAACCTTTAGTAGGAAAATAAGAGCGGTGAGAGTGGGTATAGTTCCATAAGGAAATAGTGTCATCTAAAGTCAAACCACCTTCTCTAGTTTTCCAAAAGTTCGAAAACTAAGGCAAAAAGTAGTGCTTCGATAAGTTTCTTTCTCTCCTTAAATAAATTTACATTAATCTACTTGTTTTTTTTTTATGTTTACAGGGAATACCAAGGTATGAGAAATATGTGAATGAGAGTG
This sequence comes from Solanum bulbocastanum, assembly GCA_037074985.1. Lineage (NCBI taxonomy): Eukaryota > Viridiplantae > Streptophyta > Magnoliopsida > Solanales > Solanaceae > Solanum > Solanum bulbocastanum. Next base: position 41,655,593 of record CM073605.1, read on the forward strand.
TAACAAAAAAGAGGAGGCCAACAGAGTACAAAATATTAGCATTTATTGAAGAGTGCAGTTCTAGGGTTTAAAACTGGACTAAGTTAAAGGTCCCAGGAAGTTTCACAGTCTAGATTACTATAGAGTAGATAATTCATGCTCAAAGGTTATGCGATCTTAGTGCTAGCATTAATATCATCCTAACATCCTTGCATAAGAAATTGTGGTTGGGTAGCCCTAAACCCATCACGATTGTCTTACACTTAGCAAATCGATCACTGGCTAGACCAGAGGGATTTTTTGAAAATGTGTTTGTCCACTCGTTGATTTCGTTATGTTGAATTTTAAGCTAGACCCTAAGGTAGCATTCATTCTTTAGGGACCCTTTTTATCCACTAAGTGTGCTATGATAGATGTGGCAACATGTCAATGAACAATGGGGACTCATGATAAGTTAAGGCATTTGATAGGTACCGTGCACTAAAGTTGTCGGCTATATATGAAGAGTTATCGAATATTATTGTCATAGATCTTGCTACAGAAGCTCACTAGAGAGTATTGGTGGGACATGACATTTATGATGATATAGAGGTACATGAAATGGTGCTCAATTTAGACATGTCTAGCTACAGGATATCTAAATATAGTTGGGAACCTTTGAATAGGGTGTTGGGGTTTCCACCCAAGTCGTCAATTGAAGAATCACCCAAGCTTGAGCTAAAGGCACGCCATCTCATTTGAGGGATGTATTTTTGGGACATGATAAAACTTTACTAGTGATTCTTTATGTAGATTTGTCTGAATTTTGGGTTGAGACGGTGTTGGTTATCCTACAAAAGTGGAAGGGAGCCATTAGATGGTAGATGTCTAACATACATTGGATCACCCTAACACTATGCATTCATATGATGTATATAGAGGAAGGCCACAAGTCTAGTGCACAACATCAGCGTCTGTTGAACCCATATATGAAAGATGTAGTGCAAAAAGAGGTAATCAAGTGGTTAGATGCAAGGATAGTATATCAAATATTAGATAGTAAGTGGGTTAGTCCAGTGCAAATTGTGCCTAAGAATAGTGGCATAATTATGGTGATGAACAATAGGAATGAATTGATCCTACTAGAAAAAACATTGGATGGTTTATTTGCATGGATTATCGAAACTGAATGAGGGCATCAGGAAAGATCACTTCCTAGTCCCTTTCATTGATTATATATTGGATAGGTTAGCAGAATAGGAGTACTATTATTTCTTAGATTGTTACTACGATTACAACTAGATTGTGATAGCACCATAGGATAAATAGAAATTAAAACTACTTTCAGTTGCCCATATGGAGAACACTTTCAACCGTATGTCTTTTAGGCTTTGTAATGTACGAGCCACGTTGTAGAGATGTTTGGCTATTTTTATGTCATTGTGGGGGATTTTGTGGAGGCATTCATGGATAATTTTTTTGTGTTCGGTGAATCTTTTGACCTTTTTTTACACAATCTTGACATGATTCTTGCTCGATATGACAATAAAAATCTTGTGTTGAATTGGGAAAATTTCTATTTTCTAAATCGAGATGGAATAATTATGGAAATTCTCAAAATTGGGATCGAGGTCGATAAATACTAGGTAGAGGTAATTGAAAAGATGCCACCTCAGATTTTGGTGAATGGAGTCAGAAGTTTTCTTGGAGATGCTGGTTTTTGTAGGAGGTTCATCAAAGATTTCTCCAAGACTGCTCAACATATGTGTAGTTTGTTGGATAAGGAGGTGAAGTTTGTGTTCAATGAAAGTTGTGTCAAAGCTTTTAAATTGTTGAACTAGAATTTTGTTGAAGCTCCTATCTTGATTGCTCATACTTGGGAGTTTCCATTTGAACTCATGTAATGCTAGTTACATAGCATTAAGTGTTGTGCCAGGCTAGAGAAGAGAGACGGTGTTCCACTCCATTTATTATGTGAGCAAGACAGTCGGTGCTACACATACAAATTACACTGAGAAGGAGATGCTTTCTCTAGTATTCGCCTTTGACAAGTTCAGATCATATTTGGTTGGTACTAAGGCTATTTTTATACTAACCATGCTGCAATCAGGTACCTACTCAACAAAAAGAACGCTAAACCAAGGATTATTTTGTTGATTTTGATGCTGCAAGAATTTGATATAGAAATCAAAGATAGAAAAGGCACGGAGAACCAAATTATCGTTCAATTATTAAGATTGGAGGATTCATCATATGTGCAAAATAAAGGGAAGATCCGTGAGAAATTTCTAGCTGAGCAGTTTTTAACCTTGGAAATCACTCAAGTGATGTGGTACGATAATATTGCAAATCTATTAGTAAGTGGATTGTTTCCACCTGGGGCATCTACTCACCAAACATAGAAGATGAGTCATGATGCTCAGGTCTACATATAGGCAAGTTGTTTTTATTTAAGGAAGGGGTAGCCAAGTGGTTAGAAGGTGCATTACTGAAAATGAAGTGAAACAAGTATAAGAGAGTTGCCACTCTTAACCTTACAGAGGTCATCATGGAGGGGAGTGTACAACCCACTAAGTGTTGCAATCTGATTTTGTCCAAATATGTTCAAATATGGTGCATGCTTCACGAAGGAATGTGACAAATGACAAAAAATGGGAACTATTTCAAGAGGACATGGAATATTCTTGAGGTGGAGATATTTAATGTGTGGGGAATAGATTTAATGGGTCTTTTTCCCACCTCCAATGGGAATCAATACATTCTGGATAGGTCGAGGCTGTAACTTTACGTACTACTGACTCAAAGGTTGTGGTGAAGTTCATCAAGAAGAATATATTACTAGTTTTGGAACTATAAGAGCTATAACAATTGATGGTGGTAAGCACATCATAAATCATTTGGTGTGGGATCTATTGGCAAAGTATGGAGCTCGACACAAGGTACCAAAACATACAGCCTACTGTTAACAACTAAGTAGAGGTATCAAATTGAGAGGTAAAGTAGACCATGCAAAAGAGTGTGAATATACATGAAAAATATTGGGATGAGAAGCTTGATGATGAACTTTGGGCGTACAAAATGACTTATAAAACACTAATATGGACTTCACCCTATCACATAGTGGTTGGAAAGGCATGCCATCTTCCAGCAGAGTTGGAGCACCAAGCATATTGGGCAATAAAGAAACTGAACCTTTACCTTGAATTTGCTGACACGAAGAGGATAGGCCAGTTGCATGAGCTTGAGGAGTTTAGGCTCAACATATATTAAACTGCTAAGTTGTATAAAAAGAAAACAAAGAAGTGGCAAGACATGCATATCGCTACTTGGACCTTTGAGCTGGGACAACAGGTCCTACTATTTAACTTGCGACTAAAGTTGTTCTCTAAGAAACTCCGGTCAAAGTTGAGTGGACCATTCAAAGTGGTGCAGATAATGCAACATGGGGCTGTGGGGTTAAGGAATAAAGACAAGAGCTCCACATTTTTAGTGAATGGACAGTGTGTCAAACATTACTTTGGGAATGATGTGGATCCACATCAAGAAACTCTCGAGTTGAATAATGAGTAATCCACAAGCTAGGTTGAGCCGTGACGTTAAATCGGGTACACTTGAGACAAACCATGATCATGTGTATTAGATAGGTGTTGTGTTTTGTTTTCTTTATTTTGATTTTAATGACTTAGCTTTAATTTTCAATTGATTGTAATAGTTAGGATGCAAAAATTAAAATAAAAAAATAAAATGAAAACACAACAAGACGAGTTGAGCCACGACCAAAACTAAGGCGCGGGATGGAAGACAACCTAACAATTTTCTAATTTTTTTGTTTTCTTGAAGCTGCAGAGACTATGGAGTACTCATAACATAGAGAAGAACTAAGGTAAGTACCCATTTAAACTCACAAAAAAATTAAAAGTAAAAAGAAGAAAGAAATAGAAGTGTCTGTAATGCCCCCCCGCCCCACCGCATTAATGACATAACTCATGTTTTTTTATTTCTACGAAAGTTATATCTCCGTCACAAATGTCCTTGTATTGCGAACCTGGGTATGATTTTTCATTTGGCTGAGAATTAATTTCCTATCCTAAATAGAATACTCCATAGCGTCCCCGCATTGCAGACCGTATCATTTTTTTAATTTGACGGGAAGTAAAATTTCTCATCATGAAACAAAGGGAATTTGTATTTGTGCTGCGTTGTGGACCTAAGGTGAGATTTTTGTTTCACTGCGAATTTAATTCCCAACTGAAATAGAAGACTATGTACCAGAAGCACATCATGGATCCAGGTAGGGTATTTCAAATTTCATTAAATCAGGTGAGTTTTACCCGTCCACCATTCAAAATAACAAACCCACTCCCTTTTTTAACCCCAAATTCACCCAAATCCCCCATTCTTTTCCAATTCCTCAATTGATTCCCCCTCTTTTAACCTCAACAAAATTTCCAAGTTCCAATCAGTAACGCGGAGGTTATTTCACCACAACACTTCCTAATTTATTCTTTGTAGCACCTCAGTCTTAGAAAGAGCTATTTTTATAAAGAACTAAATTGGAAAGATCCAAATTGAGAATTTGCAAGCTAGCCTTAAATTTTGAGTTTCGGGTCGACTTCAAATGACCATAACTTTCAGTACAAGATTAGTTAGGTGTCCAATAAGGTATCAAATGAAAGATCTTTGAGTTCTCTTTCCAACTCCACCGAATTTGCTAAATTTCAAGTTCGGATGAGGGAGATATGTCCATTTGAGTTTAGCCTGTCTGATTAAGGAAAATTCATCCGAATTAAAAAAGGGTATTTTGGTCTTTTCCTTTCCCCATTAGATTTAAACGTTTTTAGTAATATTTTAGGGTTCTAAACTAACATAGATCAGTTTTCAAAATTATAAATTACACTTAGGGTTTTAGAGAGAAGTTCAAGAGGAGAAAGAACGGAAAAGATTGAAGCGTTCAAGATTATCTTGCAATAATCAAGGGATTTCGCCAAGGATTCGATCCTAACGTGGTATGTAAGCTTTCATAGTGATGGGTTCATTCACCCTCATGCCAATCATGAGTTCTTGAGTTAATTTCGTCCATGACAATCCATGAATTGAAGTTCTTTATGAGTTTCTTGAAGTTTCATTCTTAACTCTTTAAAGATGGGTTTTGATGACTTTTTGAGATGAATGTTGTGAGTTTGAGGGTTGTTTTTTAGTAGATTTTTGTGTACTTATGTTGGGTATTCAAATATAAGAGAGTTTGTAAGAAACCATTCGATTCTAGGTGATTTAGGGCAAAAAATTGAGAAAAAAATTCGTCGAAATATTTTGGAGAGGGGATGTGGTAGCGCACCCTAGATGCACCAAGAGGGATGGCGCCATGCACCTGAGGTGCACCAAAAACCAGCCTCAGTAAGTGGAGGTTTGGCGCGATGTGCCAGGGATGCGCCAGGAGCGTCAACCCACTACTTTTTCCGTTCTTCGATCTGTACTTGTTCCTTTGAGTCGAGCTTTAATTCCTTTCTTAATACTAGCTATCTAAAATACATTTAATCATCACGAGATCCTTTATATCATGAATCATAACTCTTGAGTTCATAATTCAAATTCAAGAAAAGATTAAGAGTCAAGTTTGAGAGAGCCTTTCGTGTCCTTTTGAGATGTCTTTTACAAACTTTTAAAACTTGTTTTATGACTTGAGTACTTGAGTATGAGGATGAGGAGAGTTGAGTTTTGTTTCTCAAAATTAATACATGCAAACTAATAAATCCCAAGAGTATATGTCTTTACATTTAAAATGAGAGGAAACTTCGATTTCCAAATGAGTTCATGAGGTGTTTTTGAGCACTACCTCTTTTAAGAGAAACTTTTGAGTAATAATCTCAAAGTTTGAGGATGAGAATTTTTTTAAACATATGAGTATGAGTTATATTGTTGGGAGTGAGCACCGATTTAGGGACGAGTTCAGACAACTCAAATTCCTCATAAACCATGTATGCTAACGTGGGTATAAAGGGTCATACTTCTTAGATGATTCCTTATTATTTTTAAGCATAGCTTAGTGGATCCACTTAGTTGAGGATGTATTATACTTCGGCAAGGTATAGGACAACTCTGGCAGCATGGGTGAGACGTTGGATCATCACATAGGTCATAGTAGTGGTTGTCAGTTAGAGAATCTCTCAAATAAGAATAAAAAAGTTATTATTGTATTTTTAAATACATTGAGTTATTATCTATTGTTTTAAAAGCTTCATTTATAATTCATCTTTATTATTACTTTTATATTGAACTGAGTTAAGTATTTTTGCGTTGAGTATCTCTCAGTTGAGTATTTTTTAGTATCCTTGAGTTAAGTTGAATTGAGTTAAGATGAGGTGAGTATGTTCTTCCATTTTTATTAATTCAAGCTTATGTTTGTGCTTTAGAGTTCCCCTTGCATGCTCGTACATTAAATGTACTCACACCATTTGTCCTTCATCTTTTTTGATGTAGATATAGGAGGTCAGGGTCATCAACAGACGCACCGTTAATACCACTTACAGTTTAAGAGTTGCTTTGGTGAGCCTCCTATTTTCTAGGGGATTCAATTTATATTTTTTAGCTTTGTTAGGATGTCGTGGTCTTGTACTGACTTCCATCATAGTTATTAGAGGCTTCATCGATAGACAGTAGTAGTTGAGAAGTCCTTTCATTTCTAGTGTTTAATATTTAAGACTTAAGTTGCTTCTTTTGGCTAGTGAATGTTTTATTTAAAATATTGTGAGTATCTATTTGTGACATTTGAGTTAAAGTTGTACTTTTGAGGAAATCTAATGTTGAGTAAGTCTTTCGCTGAGAGTGAGCTAGGCCAAAGGTTTGTTTTGGGTGAGCAATGGTTCTCAAGTGTCGGCCACTCCCAGGGTGTAGGCTGGGGCGTGACAAACTTGGTATTATAGCACAAAGTTCAAGAGTCTTAGTTATCGGAGTGAAATGCACCACATCTATAATTAGGAGGCTGCGACATTTAGGAACTATCTCACTTCTTTTATAATTTTTTCGTGTGATAGAGGTCATCTCTATAAAAGTTTCTTTCTAATTCATGCTTACACGTATCATATAGATCATGCCTATATGAAGAGATGTTCGAATCGTCCTGCTAGGAGGAATGTTACTCCTTAGGATCAAGGGGTTCCCAATGCATAAGAAATGCAACCCCAAGGAGAGGTCACTAATGCTGAGTTCCAGATGTTGAGTCAAGTTGTGACAAACCAAATTGGGAAACAAAGAGGGAATCAATAGGATGTGGCATATACATCCAGGATCTGTGAGTTCTTGAGGATGAATCCTCCAGACTTTATCTGTTCAAATGTCACTAAGGATCCAAAAAACTGTGGTAGAGTCATAGAAAATATTTACGTGATGCATGTTACAGATGTTGCGCATGTGGAACTAGCTGCTTACCAATTAAAGGGTTTTCCTAGAGTCTGGTACAACTAATGGAAGAAGAATAGAGCTGAGGATGCACCTATTGTACGCTGAATTGTGTTCGAAGAGGCCTTCTTGGGGCGTTTATCTCCCTGTGAGCTGAGGGAGGGGAAGGTGAGAGAATTTCTTAACTTCAAACAAAAGTCCATGAGTGTGCATGAGTATTGCCTCAAGTTGTCCTGCTGTGCTCCAGAGATGGTGCTGAATTGAGGAGCACGATAAGTCTATTTATATCTTGGTTGTCTCGCTTGTCAAGTAAGGAGGAAAAGACAGCTATGCTGATAGGAGACATGGACATAGCAAGGCTTATGATCCATGTGCAATAGGTTGAGGAGGATAATATGAGAGATAGAGAAGAGTTCCAAAACAAGAAGGCTAAGACAACAGGAAAATGAGATCGAGCAGTAGAAGATCAATGCAAACTAGTCATCCTTGCAACAAAAGCCAAACAGACCTACTCTATCATCTGCTAGTGGACATGTACCAAGGAATAACGATTAGTTCAAGATTCTAAATTATCAAAACTTTAGGTCTAGACCTGCATAATCTCAAGGTAGTGTGGCACAAAGAGTTAATTTGAATCATGCATGTGCTAAGTGCGGTAGGAATCACCCAAGATCTTGTCATGATAGCTCCACTGGTTGCTTCAAGTGTGGTCAGAATGGTCACTTCATGAGAGAGTGCCCTAAAAATAGGAAGGGTAGTCGTAATGGGGGGAATAAAGCCCAATCTTCTTTAGTGGATCCTTCAGACAAAGTTGCACCTAGAGGAGCTACTTCAGGGATAGACGGAGGATCAAACTGTCTGTATGTTATTACCCATCGCCAAGAGAAAGAAATTTCACTTGATGTTGTCACTGGTATGATCAAAGTCTTTACTTTTGATGTATATGCATTTCTTGATCCAGGCGCGAGTCTATATTTTGTAACTCCATATATTTCTATGAATTTTGATATTTTTCCAAAGCAACTTCTTCATACCTTCAGTGTTTCGACATATGTTGGTGAGTCTATTCTAGCTGAGAGAGTTTATAGTGATTGTACCATTTCTTTCAATCACAAGACACCATGGTTGAGTTAGTAGAGTTAGATATGGTGCACTTTGATGTTATTCTAGGTATGGAGTGGCTTCTTGCTTGTTATGCATCAGATGATTGTAGAACTGGAGTAGTCAATTTCTAGTTTCATTATGAGCCACTTATAGTATGGAAGGGTAGTTCAACAATGCCTCATGGTCATTTTATTTATTCATTATGAGCCACTTATAGTATGGAAGGGTAGTTCAACAATGCCTCATGGTCATTTTATTTCATACCTTAAGGCCAAAAAGTTAGTTTCCAAGGGGTGTCACTATTAGTTAGTCCAAGATAATGATTCTAGTGTTAAGACACCACCTATTCAGTCAGTTCTAGTTATGAGTGAGTTTCCAGAGGTCTTTCCAGATGATCTTCACATAGTATCTCCTAAGAGAGAAATACACTTTGGTATAAATATTCTTCCTGATACTCAACCTATCTCTATTCTTCCATATAGAATGGCTCCTGATGAGTTAAAAGAGTTCAAATAGCAGTTGAAATACCTTCCTTATAAAGGTTTCATTCGACCAAGTGTCTCACTTTGATGTGCTCCGGTCTTATTTGTGAGGAAGAAAGATGGTTCTCTTAGGATGTGTATTGATTACCGCTAATTAAACAATGTCACTATAAAGAACAAGTATCCCCTTTCGAGGATTGATGATTTTTCTATCAAGTTCAGGGTTCCACTTGTTTGTCTAAGATAGACCTTATATCTGGCTATCATCAATTGAGAGTAAGAGAAAGTGACAATCCAAAAACAGCTTTCAGGACCCGCTATGGTCATTATGAGTTTCTAGTCATGTATTTTGATTTGACTAATGCTCCTACAGCATTCACGGAGGTTATATACAGAGTGTCTAAGCCTTATCTTGATATGTTTATTATCGTATTCATTGATTGCATTCTAATTAATTTGATGAATGAGGAATATCATGCTAGTAATCTCAAAGTAGTTCTCTAAACTCTCAGATATAGAGAGTTGTATGCCGAATTTTCTAATTGTGGGCTTTTGGCTTGCGTCTGTGGCATTCTTAGGCCACATTATTTCAAGTGATGGGATTCGAGTTGACACTCAAAAGATAGATGTAGAGCAGAACTAGCCTAGGCTCACATCTCCAACTAATATTAGGAGTTTCTTGGGAGTGGTTGGTTATTATAAGAGATTTGTTGAGGGGTTCTCATCTATTTCATCCCCTTACACAAAGTTGATTCAGAAGATAACAAAGTTTTAATGGTCAGATGTTTTTGAGGAAAGCTTTCAAGAATTGAAAATGCGGTTGAATATTTGCCCAGTGTTGACCTTATCAGATGATTCACAAGTCTTTTTAGTGTATTATGATGCGTCTAGAGTTAGACTGGGTTGTGTATTGATGTAGAATAGCAAAGTTATAGCTTATGCATCTAGACAACTTAAGATTCACGAGAAAAATTACCCAACCCATGATCTAGAGTTGGCTATTGTATTCTTTGCTTTGAAAATATGGCGTCACTATCTCTATGGATTTAATGTTGATGTGTTCACCGATCATAAGAGTCGTTAGTAAGTATTCAGTCAAAAAGAACTTAATCTCAGACAGAGGCGGTGTTTGGAGTTACTCAAGGATTATGACATGAGTATTCTCTATCACCCAAGTAAGGTTAATGTTGTTGCTGATGCCTTGAGTAGGTTGTCTATAGGCACTACTTCCCATGTTGAGGAAGCAAGAAACAATTATCCAAAGATGTGCACACACTTACATGATTGGAATTCCGATTAATGGATTTCAATGAAGGAATAGTGGTGGTGATGGATAGGGCTGAATCATCACTAGTGTCTGAAGTGAAGGAGAAACAAGACCAAGACCCTATATTACTTGAATTGAAGGCAAATGTTGATAAGCAAAAAGTGATGACTTTTGAACAAGGGGGAGATGGTATATTGAGTTATCAAGGTAGATTGTGTGTACTAAAGGTGGATGAACTCCAAGGGAGGATCATGGAGGAAGCTCATAGCTCTAGATACGCTTTCCATCTGGGTTCCACAAAGGGAAGTCTATTGGTGGAGTAGTATGAAGAGGTGTATTGCAAAATTCGTTACTAAGTGCCCGAATTGCCAACAAGTCAAGGTAGAGAATCAGAGGCCCAGTGTTATGGCTGAGAATATAGATCTTCTGCAATGGAAGTGGCAGATGATCAATATGGATTTCATTTCTGGTTTGCCACAGTTTTGCAGACAAGATGATTTGATTTGGGTAATTGTATATCTAATGAATAAATCATCCCACTGTTGCTGGCAAAGACAACTTTTTCAGAAGAAGATTATGACTAATTTTATATTCAAGAGGTAGTTAGATTTCATGGAGTTCTAGTGTCCATCATTTCACATAGATGTGTGAAATTCACCACACAATTCTAGAAGACTTTCCAAAAAGGTTTGGGTTCGAAGGTAAATTTGAGTATTGCTTTCCATCCTCAGTCTGCTGGTCAAACAGAGTGAACAATTTAGATTTTAGAGAATATGTTGAGGGCGTGTGTTTGATTTCAAGGGTAATTGGGATGATCACTTACCTCTCATTGAGTTTTCTTACAACAACAATTATCACTCTAGCATCCAGATGGCTCCTTATGGGTCTCTTTATGGGAGAAGATGTCGATCTCCTATTGGATGGTTTGAGGTTGGTGAAGCTAGGTTTATAGGACCAGACTTAATTCATCAAGATATGGAGAAAGTGAAGATCATTCGAGAAGGGTTGAAAACAACGCAAAGTCATCAGAAATCTTATACCGATGTTAGGAGAAGAGACTTGGAGTTTGAGGTGGACGATTGGGTTTATTTGAAGGTTTCACCCATGAAGGGTGTTATGAGGTTTGGAAAGAAGGGGAATCTTAGTCCCCGATATATTGGTCCTTACAGGATATCTAAGAAGATTGTCAATGTAACCTATGAGTTGGATCTACCGTCAGAGTTAGCAGCAGTCTGTCCGTTGTTTCACATTTCTATGTTGAAGAATTTTATGGGTGATAATTCACTTATTATACCTACTGAAAATATTGGTATTAAGGACAACCTATCATATAAGGAGATACCTATTGAAATACTTGATCGTCAGGCTCACAAGTTAAGAACCAATAAGGTTGCATCAATCAAGGTCTTATGGAGGAATCAATTTGTTAAGGAAGCTACTTGGGAGGCTGAGGAGGATATGAAGAAGAGGTACCCACATCTATTTTCTTCTGAAGAAGTTCCAGACCAAGGTAATGACCTTTTTGTAAAACACTCTTTAAATTAATTATGCTATTTGTGTTAATAATTGCATGTTGGGTGTTTGAGCTGGATGTTAGATGTTGCCACCCTTAGTTCTACTTAGAGTAATTTCATGTAACACCTTGGATTTGAGAAGTGAAAACATAGCAAAATTTCAAGGTTTCCAGGTGCCAGCCACGGAGGCCAACCACGGCACGTGGACAAGAACACGGACCGTAGGTGTAGTCCATAGACTAGACACCCAACATCTTTAAAAATCCATGGAACCACAGCCTGACCAACAGTTCGTTATTCAAATCGTGGTCTTTGGTTGAGGGTCTGTGGTTTAGGCCAAACTCTCTGAATCTATCGACGGTCATGTAGGACGGACCGTCGTCCTGTCCATAGTTTGTCGATCAAAAGGTGTGGTCTGCAGGTTTGACAGTTAAGTTTAGGGGTATTTGGGCATTTTCCTAATTATTTTATCTCTTTACTACGTCGTTTTAACCTTCACTAAGACCCCTATATAAATTTTTTAACCCCCAAACTTCCCAATATAAATCATTCTCTCCAATTCATCAAAAGAAGAACTCTCAAATAATTCTCTCTCTAGAAAGCTTGAAGAAGAAGGGTTCAACCTGGAGTTTCAATTCAAGTCTCAATTCATCCATTGAAGATTAGCAATTGGATTTAAGGTATGATAGTTTGCATCCATGGATTCCTTCCATTCATGGATTTCCCAAATTCCTCTATTTTCAAAGTTAGAAATCCCCAATTGAGTTAGGGTTTTCTTCAGTTTCCATGGGTTCTCTTGATTATTAGTTTAAATGATTGAATTATGATCTCTTATGCATGAATTGATGAAATAATATGATTTTACAAGTAATCCCCTTGTTTTCAAGTTATGAGCATATGATGACGGATATTGATTATGAAGGATGAGTTTTATGAAGTTAAGCATGTATTGATAGATTTACATGAATTTATGATGAAATCCATATCTAGCCTATGTTTTCTAAATGTTGATGATTGAAAAAGTGTTTTGAACCTTGAACGGTAAATCAAAAGATAAAGAGCCATCCTAATGAAACCTAACTTGGATTGGATACTTAATTGTACATTTCCATGGATGTCTTATAACTTAGACTGGATTGGATACTTAATTGTACCTTTCCATGGATATCTTGGATTGGCAAGATAATGTGTCATTCCATGGATAATAAGAATAAATAAGAAATGACTACTCCGTGGGATTTATGCTTAGCACAGAGAGGATATTAAGATGGAAGCTCTCCCGTTAGTAGATGTCGGATTTCTAGAAACAATCTCCTTAACCCATACCTATGTTTCTCCATAGGCATAAGCTAGTGGATCCACTTAAGTTAGAAATTAATGGTCCTTACCTTGGCAAGTAGGACAACCTTTTTCGGTGTAGGAGACACCGGGGGATCATGTTATAGCTCACATGGTCTCTATGTCTGTTAAGGATAGTTCCCACAATAATAATAAATGAAGGTTACTTCAAGAAGTATATTATATTTGTTCAAAGGTTTTAATGATGTTAGATTGCATTGACCATATTTTATGACTAACATTTTCTAACCCTTTTATATCATGTTTTAGCTTGGTCAATTGCATGTCATGAAATGTCCCGTTTTAGCATGATTTAAATTTTGTATGCATAGCTATCATACTTGGTACACTATTTTGTACTAATGCATACTCTTGCTAAATTTCCCCAAATGTAGGGTCTGACTGTCAGGTTTCTCAGTTTTGTGGCTAGTGGTTGATTTTGAGGTTCCCGAGCTTTGGTGAGTACTCATGCTTCGAGAACAGAATTTCATTGTTTCAGTTTCTTTCGTGTATTTTAGTTTTGGACAGGATGTATGGGCTAGGCCCAATTTCATTCGATTGTATTAGATGGCTAATGAGACAAGTGTTTAGACTTCCGTTTTTCTTTTATAAAACTATTGGACTTGGACTATTGTGTTACTTCTATTGTTCTATTTCTTATGTTATGAATGCTAAATGGCTTGTATGGGGTCCTACACGCCATGTTACATCTAGGGGGTACTCTTGGGTCATGACAAACTTGGTAATCAAACCACAAGCTTTAGAATGATCTTAGGATATCTCATAATCCATGTCGAGTAGATTCTTGTTCATGAGTGTGAAGTGCGCCACTTATTAATGATAGGATACATGATGTTTAGGAAAGTCCACTTCTTTCATTACTCTAAAATCGTTTGGTAAAGTTTAACTATATAATGTCTCTCTCCTAATTCTTATCCAATGCTCTACGGGATATGGCTACTCGAAGAGCTTATGCTTGAAGAATATAAGGGAGAATGAGGAACAAAACGTTCCTCCCCAAGCTCCTCAAGTTTCGGTCTTTGGCCGAACAAGTGACTGATGCGGAGTTTAGACTTGCTTTCCAAGTGTTGGCTCAAGTTGTGATGGCCCAAAAGAAAAGGGAGATTGCGGTTCCTATGAACCCAAATGTGGGTATGGTGGCATCTAGAGTGAGGGAATTAACTAGGATGAATCCTCCAGAGTTTCATGGGTCTACGATTGAAGAAGATCCTCAAGATTTTATTGATGAGGTCTACAAAGTGTTGATGATCATGGGAGTTGCGCCGATGAAAAAGGTGGAGTTGGCCGCTTATCAACTTAAAGGTGTGGCTCAAATTTGGTTCAACCAATGTAAAGAAGGGAGACTGAAAGATGCGGGTCCTCTTGATTAGGAGAAGTTTAAAGTCGCTTTCTTGATAGGTTCCTATCCCTTAAGATGAGGGAAGCCAAGGTGTGCTTGAGTTCATTAACCTTCGACAGGGGAGTATGAGTGTGAGGGAATATTCTCTAAAATTCACACTATTATCTGAATATGCTCCAACAATGGTTGTCGATTCAAGGACAAAGATGAGTAAGTTCGTTTTGGGTGTGTCCTAAATGGTAGTTAAAGAGTATCGTACCGCCAAGTTCATTAATGACATGGACATCTCTCATTTTATGGTTTATGCATAACAGGTTGTAGAGGACAAACTTAAGGAAAAATCTAGGGAGACAAAGAGGAATAAATCCAGTTATCGTAATTTCTCTCATGCAAGGTCCGATGGACATGGTCATCCTAGTTTACGACAAAGGTTTTTCAGTCAAGGTTCCTCCAATTCTACTCCTAAGTTCAACAAAGATAGGGTGTCTAACCCTAAGCCTCAAGGAGGGAGTTGTAGTGGATCTTCATTGCATATGTATACTTGTGTTAGGTGTGGAAAGAAGAACGAGGGTAAGTGCCTAGCTGGTACGGATAGTTGCTACAATTATGATAAGAGTGGTCAAAAAATGAGAGATTTCCCAATGCTTACAGCTAAAGGAAGAGAGAGCAAGAAAGCTCCTCCTAGTGGTTCGGGTCCGACTGCTGTCAAGGAAAATTGATTCTATGCATTTCAGACTCATGGTGAACAAGAGAGTTCTCCCGATGTTCTTACCGCTATGTTGAAATTTTTCCAACTTGATGTTTATGCATTACTTGATCTTGGTGCCACCTTGACTTTTATGGCGCCATATAGGGTCATGAGGTTTGATGTTCTTCCGAATGTGTTGTTAGATCCCTTTTCTGTCTCTACTCATGTTGGTGATTCTATTGTGGCTAAGAGGGCCTATAGAAAGTATCCCGTTTTCTTATCCCATAAAGTAACCCTTTTTGACTTGGTAGAGCTTGATATGCTAGATTTTGATGTGATTCATCGTATGGATTTAGTGCACTCATGTTATGCTTCTATCGATGGTAGAACTCGTGTAGTCAAGTTTTAGTTCTCGAATGAGCCTATCCTAGAGTGGAAAATGGGGAAATTCTATGTCTAAGGATCAGTTTGTCTCTTGTCTTAAAGCTAGAAAGATGATTTCTAAGGTTTACCATCTAGTTAGGGTGAGGGATGTAGATTCCGAAACCCTTACTCTTGAGTCGGTCCCTGTTGCTAATAATTAACTAAAAGTGTTCCCAGATGATTTAACTAGTATTCCTCTCAAAAGGGAAATAAACTTTGGTATTGACCATTTCCCAGATATGCAACCTATTTCTATTCATCTTTATCGTATGCCTCTGGTAGAACTAAAGAAATTGAAAGAGCAATTGAAAAGACTTGTTGGATATAGGTTTCATCCGACCGAGTATCTCTCCATGAGGTGCTCCAGTTTTTTTTTTTTTTTTAGAAAAAAAGATGGTTCACTTCGTATCTGTACTATCATTAGTTGAATAAGGTGACCATTAAGAATAAGTATCCTCTTCCAAGGATAGATGATTTATTTGACCAACTTCAAGTAGCTAGTAACTTCTCTAAGATTGACCTTCGATTGGGTTATCACCAGTCAAGGGTGAAGGAAGATGATTTTTCTAACTTGGTATGGTCATTATGAGTTTTTGGTGATGTCTTTTGGTTTGACTAATGCTCCGGCAGCGTTTATGGATTTGATGAATAAGGTGTTTAGACAATACCTTGACATGTTTGTGATTGTGTTCATTGAGGATATATTGATCTATTCGAGAACTGAGAATGATCATATTGATCATTTGAGGATCGTGTTGCAAATTCTCAAGGACCAACAATTGTTTGCAAAGTTTAGCAAGTGTGAGTTTTTGTTAAGGTCTGTAGCTTTTCTTGGTCACATTTTTTCAAGTAAGGGTATTGAGGTAGATCCTAAGAAGATGGATACAAAGACGGATACGGTCAAGATTTTTTCTTAGACCTCTAACCCCTTCAGATATTAGAAGTTTCTTGGGTTTAGCCGGTTGCTATAGAAGATTTGTTGAGGAATTCTCTTCGATTGCCTCTCATTTGACGGCTTTGGTTTAAGATAAGGCTAAGTTCATGTGGTCCAAAACGTGTGAGAATAGTTTCCAAAAGTTGAAGGATATACTTACTTTAGTTCCGATGTTGACTTTACCAGAAGGTACAAATGGTTTTGTCGTTTACTATGATTCCTCTAGAGTTGGGCTAGGGTGTGTGCTTATGCAAGATGGGAAAATTATTGCCTATGCCTCAAGGCAACTCAAGATTCATGAGAAGAATTATCCTACCTATGACTTTGAACTAGCGGTGGTTGTTTTTGCCTTAAAGATTTGGAGGAACTATGTATATGGTATGCATGTAGATGTGTTTACCGACCACAAGAGTTTTCAATATGTGTTTAATTTGAAAGATAAAAATCTTCACCAAAGAAGGTGGCTTGAGTTATTAAAAGATTATGACATGAGTGTTCTCTATCACCCCGGTAAAGCTTATGTGGTGGAGGATGCTTTTAATCGGTTATCCATGGGTAGTGTTGCTCATATTGAAGAAGGCAAAAAAGTTGGTTCGAGATATTCATAGATTGGCCCAACTAGTTCAGTTAACTGACTCCAACAAGGGTGGTGTTATGGTTCACAATGGTTCCGAATCATCTTTTGTGGCGGATCAGAAAGCCAAGCAAGGTCTTAATCCAATTTTTGATGAGTTAAAGGAAGCGGTGCTTAAGAAATCTATTGAGGCTTTCTCCCAATGGGAAGATAGTGTCCTTAGATATCAAGGTCGTTTGTGTGTTCCAAATATGGATGACTTAAGGAAACATATCTTGTCAGAAGCCCATAGTTCTCGGTATTCTATTCACTCAAGAGCAACCAAGATTTATCGTGATTTATGAGAAGTTATTGGTGCAATGGGATGAAGAAGGTTATTGAAGAATTTGTGGCTAAGTGTCCTAGTTGTAAACAAGTGAAAGTTGAGCATCATAAACTGGGAGGTTTCTCCGAAGATATTAGCATTCCTACATGGAAGTTGGAATGTTTGAATATGGACTTTATTGTTGGTTTGCCTCGCACCCGACGACAACATGATTCAATTTGGGTTATAGTAGATATGATGACGAAATCGGCTCTTTTCCTTCCCGTCAAGGTTTCCTATTTGGCCGAGGACTATGTTAAGTTATAGGTGAGAGAAATTGTAAGGCTACATGGAGTAACTTTGTCGATTATTTCCGATCATGGTACCCAATTCACTTCACATTTTTGAAAGTCTTTCTAAAAAGGTCTTGGAACTCGAGTTAAGCTTAGTACGCCCTTTCATCCCCAAATTGATTAACAAGCAGAGCATACTATACAAACTTCGAAAGACATGTTAAGATCTTGTGCGATTGATTTTAAGGGTAATTGGGATGACCATTTGCCAATGATTGGGTTTGCTTATAATAATAGCTATCACTTGATTATTGGTATGGCTCCATTTGAGGCATTGTATGGTAGGAAGTGTAGATCTCTTTTAGCTTAGTTTGAGGTGGGTGAAGTCTCCCTACTTGGTCCTGAGTAGGTACATGAGGCCATAGAGAAAGTTTGACTTATTAAAGAAAGGTTGAAAACAGCTCAAAGTCAGCAAAAGTCATATGCCAATGTGAGAAGAAGGGATCTTGAACTTGATTATCATGATTGGGATTACTTGAGAATTTCACCCATGAAGGGTGTAATGAGGTTTGGTAAGAAAGGGAAGCTTGATCCCCGATATGTATTCCCCTATCTGATTTTGTGGTGTGTTGGTAAGGTTGCTTATGAACTAGATTTGCCTAATTAGTTGGCATTGGTGCATCTGGTTTTCCATGTCTCTATGTTGAATAAATGTGTTGGTGATCCGACCTCCATAGTTACTTTAGAGGGTTTTGAAGTTAAGGAGAATTTTTCGAATGAAGAAGTTCCAGTTGAGATTTTAGACCGGCAAGTCAATAAGTTGAGAAATAAAGAAGTAGCTTCCTTGAAAGTGTGGAGGAATCAATTAGTTGAGGGTGCTAATTGGGAGGTCGAGGCCGATATGATGTCCCGATATCCTCATCTCTTTCCTTCTACTCCAACTCTAGCTTGAGGTAAGAAGTTCCTCATGGTTTATTCTTTTTTTTTGGAGTCACGTGTCTTATATGTTTCCATGATTTCCTTACTATGCAAGATTTATGAAAAGTTCAAGTTTTGAGAAAATGGGTAAATGTGATTGATTTCTATACCTTTATGTGCACATGAATATGAATTGCTTATCAACTACATTATATGATGTTGTGAGCATGTCTTTAGCTTGGAGTTGCTGTTTCATTCTTGGAGTTAGCTTGGGGTTTATGTTTCCTCCTCGGATATGTGTATTGCATGCATAATGGGCTGTTAGATTTAATTTCACCCCTCTTATGATGTTTTAATTACGTCCTAGCTTGGATTTGACAATTCCTCCTTGGTTAGATGCATTTAGATGAAGTTACATTGTAGGTTGGGTTGTTAGTCCCTCTCCTACTCTGTTTGTACTAGCTTCAATCTCATTCGAGGACAAATGAAAACATGGCCCATGGACATGACAACAGACTGTAGGTGTAATCTTTGGACTAGGCACCCAACATCTTTAAAAGGCCATGGAACCACGGCCTGACCAACGGAAAGTCGATTAGACTACGGTTCATGGTCAAGGGTTCGTGGTCTAGGCCAAACTCTTTTAATCTA
Organism: Solanum bulbocastanum; assembly: GCA_037074985.1. Classification (NCBI taxonomy): domain Eukaryota; kingdom Viridiplantae; phylum Streptophyta; class Magnoliopsida; order Solanales; family Solanaceae; genus Solanum; species Solanum bulbocastanum. Next base: position 41,674,796 of record CM073605.1, read on the forward strand.
TAGTCGGTCGTGCAGGATGGAACATCATCTTGTCCACAGTCCGTTGATCGAGGGGCATGGTTCGTAGAGTCGGTAGTTAAGTTTAGGGGTAGTTGGGTCTTTTCCTAATTATTTTATCTCTATGATACGTTGTTTTAACCTTTACTAAGACCCCTATATAAGTGTTTTAACCCCTAAATTTCCCAATAGAAATCATTCTATCCAATTCACCAAAAGAAGAACTCCGAAATAATGCTCTCTTCAAAAATCTTGAAGAAGAAATATTCAATCTAGGGTTTCAAGTCGAGTCTCAATTTATTCATTGAAGATTAGCAATTGGATTCAAGGTATAATAGTTTTCATCCATGGATTCCATTCATAGAGTTCCCAAATTCATCTATTTTCAAACATAGAAATCCCCAATTGAGGTAGGGTTTTCTTCAATTGTCATGGGTTCTCTTGATTATTGATTTAAATGATTGAATCATGATCACTTATGTATGAATTGATGAAATATTATGATTTTTATGATGTAATCCACGTGTTTTCAAGTTCAGAGAATATGATGAGGGATTTTGATTATCAAGGATGAGTTTTATGAAGTTAAGCATGTATAGATAGATTTACATGAAGTTATGATGAAATACATATGTAGCCTATGTTTACTAAATGTTGATGGTTGAAAGGGGGTTCTGAACTTTAAAAGGTAAATTATGGAATCATGTATTTTCTTATGAAATCCATGCAAATGTTTTAATGGTGCATTGAGGTAAAGTATCAATGATGATGTTGTTGTAGTGTTGTTAAAATGATTGTTCTCATATACACATGAAAGCATGATGTGAAAGGTTTTCTCAGATAATAAGGATTCTAAGGTTGAAATGTCTTCTCACCTAATTGAATCAAAAGATAAAGAGCTATCCTAATGAAACCTAACTTGGATTGGATACTTAGATGTACCTTTCCATGATGTCTTATGAATTAGCTTGGATTGGATACTTAATTATACCTTTCCATGGATATCTTTGACTGGCAAGATGACTTGCCCTTCCATGGATAAGAAGAATAAATAAGAAAGGACTACTCCATGGGATTTATGCTTAGCACCGAGAGGATATTGAGATGGAAGCTCTCCTGTTAGTAGAGGTCGGGTTTCTAGAAGAAATCTCATTATCCCTTACATATGTGCCCCCAAAGGCATTACCTAGTGGATCCACTTAAGCTAGAAACTAATGGTCCTTACCTTGGTAAGTAGGAAAACCTTTTCTTGTGTGAGAGACACCGGAGGATCGTGATATAGCTCACATGGTCTCTATGTTGGTTAAGGATAGTTCCCACAATAATAATAAACAAAGGTTACTTCAAGAAGTATCTCATATGTGTTCAAAGGTTTTAATGATGTTAGCTTGCATTCACCATTTTTTATGACTTACGTTTTCTAAGCCTTTTATATCATGTTTTGGCTTGGTCAATTGCATGTCATGAAATGTCCCGTTTTAGCATGATTTAAATGTTTTATGCATGGCTATCATACTTGGTACATTATTTTGTACTAATGCATACCCTTGCCTACATTTCCCCAAATGTGGGGTTTGACAGTCAGGTTTCTCAGTTTCGTGGCTAGTGGTTGATTTCGAGGTTCCCAAGCTTTGGTGATCCTCATCCTTCGAGGATGGATTTTCATTGTTTCAGTTTTGGACATGACGTATAGGCTAGGCCCAATTTCATTCAATTGTATTAGATGGCTAATGAGACAAGTGTTTTAGACTTCCACTTTTTGTGTATAAATCAATTGGACTTGGACTGTTGTTTTACTTGTATTTTTCTATTTATTATGTTATGAATGCTAAGTCCCATGTATGGGGTCCTTCGGGGTCCTATATGACATGTTACATCTAGGGGGTACCCTTGGGTCGTGACATTTCATTTGAGGAAGAATGTTCCCTAGGGGGATATATTGTAACATCTCAGTCCTAGAAAGAGTTATTTTTAGAAAGAACTAAATTGGAAAGTGCGAAATTGAGAATTTTGCAACTTAGCCTTAAATTGTGAGTTTTGGATCAACTTCAAACGACCACAACTTTCAGTACAAGATGAGTTCGGTGGCCCATGATGTATCAAATGAAAGATCTCTGAGTCCTCTTTTCAACTCCACCAAATTTGCTAAATTTTGAGTTCGGATGAGGGACATATGCCCATTTGAGTTCAATGTGTCCGATTAAGGAAAGATCATCCAAATTAAAGAGGGGTATATTTGTCATTACCTTATCCCATTAGCTTTAAAGATTTTTAGTTATATTTTATGGGTATAAACTCACTAGATTAGTTTTCACATTTCTAAAATATGCTTAGGGTTTTAGAGAGAAGTTCAAGAGGAGAAAGAAAGGAAAAGATTCATGCATTTAAGATTTTCTTGCAATCGTCGAGGGATTTGTCCAAGGATTCAATCCTAACGAGGTATGTAAGCTTTCATAGTGATGATTTCGTTCACCCTCATACCAATCATGAGTTTCTTGAGTTAATTTCATCTATGACAATCCATGAATTAGAGTTCTTGATGAGTTTCTGGAAGTTTCGTTCTTAAATCTTTAATGATGGGTTTTGATGAGTTCTTGAGATGAATGTTATGAGTTTGAGGGCTGTTTTTATTAGATTTTCATGTACTTATGTTGGATATTCGAATCTACGAGAGTTTGGAAGAAACCATTCGATTCTAGGTGAATTATTCAAAAAAATAGATAAGAAAATTTTGTCAGAACCATCTGGGGAGGGGTTGGACCGGCGGTCCCCAGATATGCCAATTCGCCACAAACTAGCCCAGTAAGTGGAGGGCTGGAGCAGTGTGCCAGGAATGCGCAAGGAGCATCAACCCACTTCTTCTTTCGTTCTTCGATCTGTACTTGTTCCTTTCACTCTAGCTTTCATTCCTTTCTTAATCTGAGGTATCTAAACTACATTTAATCATCACGAGATCCTTCATATATCTTTCAATTTTATTAGGATGTTGTGGGTCTTGTCCCGACTCCTATCAGAGTTATCAGAGGCTCTATAGATAGACAATAGTAGTTTATGAGTATTATCATTTAACTATATCATGTTTAAGACTTGAGTTGCCTCTTTTGGCCATTGAATGTTTTATTTAAAATATTTTGAGTATCTATTTGAGACATTTGAGTTAAAGTTTTACTTTTTTCGTATCGCTCATGATATATGTCAACACTCGGACATCTATTGCAAGTGCATATCCCACTTTTGCACAGCAGGGTTATGGAGTTCATCTAATGTTGAGTAAGTCTTCTACTAAGAGTTGAGCTAGGCCAAGGGTTCACTTGGGGCCAGCAATGGTTCTCGAGTGCCATCCATGCCTAAGGTGTAGGCTCGGTGCGTGACATTCTTCCTCAAATTTCAAGGTATGTATTTCACTGGTTTTGTTTTTTAAGCAAGATTTTATGGTGATGCACATGTAGGTATGATGTATTCTTACTCATTCTTGAATCCTCTTGTATATGTATGTATGTGTCATGGGCAAGGGTGTCACTTTTTACATATAGCATATGGTTCCCTTAAAGAAATTGTGTTTGTCAATCAAATTGAGATAAACTAGGGCATTCTATGCTTGTGCCATGTTTTTGTGCAAGTTCTTGAGTATCAAACTGTGGGTGCATTAATTCGAATGAGAGTAGGGGATTGAAAGGTCTTGTTAGTTCAAATTCTTGAGTTGACTCCATAAGGGGTTAACGTCTTGAATATGCATTTGTCATTGGGTGTGAACATATTTGGGGATCGAATTCTTAAGTAGAATAAATGAGAGGGCATGACGTGTTTGTTAAAATTGTTCCCCTGTGATATATGCTCTGTTTGAAACATGTTGAAGGATATCTAAACAATTTCATGTTTGGTATCGATGTGCTAAGTGCATACGTTTTGGGTGATTATTTGATCACTCTTTTTCTTGATTGATGCTAGCTAAAATTTAGGCTGATGATGTGCTGAATTTCTGACAGGTGATAATGTCAAGAAATTAATGACCGAGGAAAGAGGTGACATCTTGAAGTCACCGGAAGAGAGTTAGAAGCATTATGAATGTCCCTCCCGTACCGGCACTCCCCCATGGATAGACTCTCCGCTTCGGCCTAAAGGTGGTAGTCAAGGAAGGAAAAATATGCTAGAAGAAGCACACTAAGGCCAAATACTTCTCGCATGTGTGCATTGAGCATGATAGCATAGCGAGAGACTTTCCACAAATCATTGGGTGTATTTGGGATCTCAATATGGAGTTCATCATTGCCGAATCGATTGACTGCAACTTACACATAGTTTGGGAGTTCTACATGAATTGGGATACTAAATCAAGGTCTTATATTTTCAAGGTGAGAGGGATTTATGTGACTCTCACACCGATAGATTTGAATGATATATTTGGAATAATTAATTTTTATCTATTGGTGCCATCGAGATTGAATATTTTCCCACCATACAGTGCCATCCACCATACTCTATATGGACCCTAATCAATGGTTCGATGAATGAACCACAGTACGAAGCAGTTCCACCAATCCCTACCGTAGCTTAAATGATTTGGGAATCTCGTGTTTGGTTGAAGTTCATGATGATCTGTCTTAACCAGGGATGCATTATACCGATATCACTCGTGTCAAAGTGTGCTTAGTTTACACCTTAATGACTACCATTGACTTGAATATAAGAGTGGTGCATAAATCATCCATGAGAATGACGTGTGTGCATAGAGGAAGTATGATTTTAGGGGTTTAATAACCCATTTGTGTAGAGTCGCAAGGGTACGTGAGGAGAGCCTCGATTATATGGCCTTGCTCAATGCTATGCCAGTGGATGTCACAGTGAAAAAAAGGCAGACACTTTATATGGTCCTACCTTCACCAGTGGGGAGAGACACCAACAAAATGAGTTGATTATGGCACGCACATATGGGCTAGAGATACTAGGTCATAGGAATTGATGCAAGGCTTCTATACTCGAGCAACCCCTAGAGGTAGAAGACAAATACCTACTAAATGGTCATGCCAAGGTACTGCTCCGCATAGAGCCAGACTCTTTTGAGCCCATGCATAATGATGTCTCTACCGATAAGTATAGTCTTTGTCTAGCTTTGACGTTGTTTCTGATTCTTATGAGAAGGATGTGGACCTACTTCAAGGCATTAAGTATATTATAGGTAATGAGACCATGGAGGATTGATCAGGGATTTCTTAACATAACCTCTGCATTGATAATTATAAGTTTGTCTTCTATGTACGTAGTAGTATTGTTGTTATTGGTAGTTTCTTTGTTCTATTTCCTTTATTTTGGGTTCCTTCGAGTTTGTTTTAAGTTTTTCACCAAGGATAGTCCCTTTGAACCGTAAAAAAATAGAGAAAGATTTTTTTTATTTTGGTAAGATTGAGTATGTCGTCATAGTTGAGTCAAATTTCCCTATGATGGATGGATAACAATTGTCTTGAGGGTAATTTTGTCAACATGTTTGTTAAGTCGTAGTGTTTGTGTTGAGGTTTCATAACTAAAATGGGAACAATGTATGAAAACATGAAAGGATATTTGTTTGGAAACACTTGGACTCTTGTATGTGACTCTAAATGCAACTTAAGCTTAAAGTGAACTCTTGCATGAGTTGAATGTTTTGTTCTATTTAAAGTCCCACCCGAGTCGAGCATGTGCCATGTGCTATGAGGATTTGTCTATTCCATGTTTTCTATCCTAGTATAGAACTTTCCATACATGTTGTTGAATTGAAATGAAAGCATTAATCTATTTAGATGATGATGGTAGGCTTTCTTTGTTTTGTCTTGTGAATATTAGAGTTGTGAGATATTATATCACTAGTCAGCCCTTTTGAGTTTGTAGCTTGTTTTTGGTAGCCACATTGTAACCTTACCTCTTTGTTGAATCCCTATTTTTTGCACTATCCTTCCTTAAGCACTGTAGGAAATACTATTAAAAGGTATAAGCTAGAAATCGGATTAGTTGAGAATGAATGATAGATTAACAATAGTTACAAGGTTCATAAGGGGATTGTCGTACCCTAATAAATATGTAGCATTCATAGCATCCCACGTGGGGATTTTCTTCCAGTCCATAGAAAGAGCCACCAAGACAGAGTTTCTGGAGTGTGAGGATTTTAGGGTTATCAGAGATAAGAGGCCCCGTACTTTAGGTTAGTTTTCTAGTAGTAGAGCATCCTTCAGAAGGTGTAGTTCCTTCTAGCTTTTGTGACCAGTTTAGGAAGACATACAATCCTTAGAGGGTGGTAATACGAATCATGGTTCCTATAGTTCGGGTCAGAGTTCCTAGAGTTCACAACAGAGGATGGTGGGCAAAGGTATTTATGCTATTATTCTAGATTATCACATCAGTCTTCCACTCAAAAGTATTATTTTTGTTGTGGAGACATGAATCATATTTTATAATAGTGCCCTACTATGGGTAGGGGATGACCCTTCTTAGTTCTTCAATTCTAGCTAGATCACAAGTGACTCAAACTATAGGTCAAGGCATGGATTAGGCTAGTAGAGGTGGTCAAATGCCTAGTGGGGTGCTAGTAGTGTTATGGTTCTACAGGATTGAGGTAGAGGTACATCTCTGACTAGAGGTGGTAGAGGGGTCACAGTTATGATTTTAAGGAAAGTCCTGAGGTATAGTCCTCTGATGTCATTATCATAGGTATCGTCCCAGTCTGCCATTGATCTGCATTTGTATTATTTGATCCAAGATTACATTCTATTATGTTTCTGCATACTTTGCTGATTGATTTGATTTGATGTGTGATCATATCTCTATGCTAATATGTGTTTCTACCCTCATGGGTGAGCCCTCAGTAGTGGATAGAGTGTATTGATCTTCTTGTTACTTTGACGGGTGATACGTCCAAATATACAATTCAATTAAGAAGTATAAACGGTTGAACTCAATTTATAGAACTCAACATGAGTTAAGATCGATCGCACAGAGAATTTCTTTACATAAATGAATTCACTGTCGCGTTTATTCAAATATAGATATTACTTCCTAGAGAAAAATAATTTATGAGTGTAAATTGGGTTTGTAAAATTAAAGTAACCAATATTGGTAAAAGATCCAGATTAACAATTAATAGAGTATTTATCTTAAGGATGTATTGATAAATGAATGAAACCAGGATTGTGTTTCCCATGACGCTACAATCTAGTGTTAGTTCAAGAACAAGTTTCATATAATTTAGTCTTCACAAATTATCGGTGAGTTAACTGTATCTTACACTTCTCAGTCTAGTTTAGATAACTTCCACTCAAATCCTCTGGATCCTAGAGTTTTAACAGATTGTATCCTCGCATACAATGATATTAAAGTTCTCTTTTCTCGAACTTGAACTCTAACGCCATTTCATCAGATTAACTCAACTTTTTCCCAACTATCCATTTTCTCTCGAACAATTGATAAATACAGGTCGATTCTAATGCGTGCACTCACTAGAACAAATGAATAATGAAAGTCAAGTTATATATTTCAAATACAAATCACATTCTACTAATTTTATGAATCCACACTTAGATTTCCGTCATAGTTCCCACAACCCTATTTGTGGTGTTTAGCTACTTATGGTTTCAACTGAATAGGCAAAGATTTGTAATGAAAACATTAAGAGAACTCACTTACAAAAGTTTAAAAATTCAACGAACACTTGATATTAAGAAAACCAAAATCCAATGCCAAAGATCAATTCTATGTTAATCAATAAAAAAACCAAATTGAGAATAATTAGAAACTTGTCGATCGTTCCAGATATCACGAGATAATTCAAAATTACGACCTAGTTAATTCAAATAGTCATTCTAAAAAGAGTCCTACTCGAAGTCGGACTAAAATGTCAGGCATCTTCACGGACAGTAACACGAACTGTCAAGGTCTTCACGGTCCGTAAAGCCCTCCGTGGTCCTTAATTGGAAATCTTCATACACACCTCTTCAAATCCTGCACACTGGGAACCTACCACAGGCTTCACCACAGACCGTTACAATGACCACGATCCTTCTGGGCGCTCGTGGTCTTCACTTGGCCAACTCACACTTCAGCTTCTCAAGACTTGTTCAGTAGAACTCCATCACGGATAGCATCACGACCCGTTATAATGACCACAGCCCATCTTGGTGTCAGAGGTCTTTACATGGCCAAACCATAGTGTAACTCCTCGAGGGCTTCCTACGGATTCTTCTCCACGAGCAGCTTTACGATTCGTGATGAGGACAACAGTCTGTCTGGGACTCCGTGGTCTTCAGTTAGAATTTGGTCATCAACCTCAAGATTCCAGGTTCACTGCTTTGTCACTACGGGCATTATGAAGTCCTATCATGATAACCACGGCCTGTGATGGGTCCCATGGTCCTTCCTTTAGTTCATTCCTCTTTTTACATCTCTTTCTACTCTTTTCATGCCAGTGAGAACCTATTTAGACACTCAACAAACACATCAAATCTTTTAAAAAAATACACCAGATTCTAGCGTTTATCCTTAGTTTTGAGCATCAAATGTGCTAAGATTTCACGGTAGATCAACACTCTCAACTTAGAACCATTGCTTGTCCTCAAGTGATGAGAAAACAAAACATTTGATGATCAAACCCCAAACAAAATAATAAGAGCATGTAGCAGCCATGTTAACCACAGTTTTTATCTAAAACCATCTATCTAACATGCAAGGATCAACATATGACATCCCATTACTCATAGTCGACCATGCTTATGCCTGTGTACTATTAGCCAACATAATTTTACTATCAAATGTAGTTGAAGTGTCTTCACATCAAAGAAATCCCTCACACATGATAGTTGGAACTAAGTTCTATGCTCACGCTCTCAAAGAACTTCTAACACTAAAAACAAAAGACTATAAGCTTGCCCTTAGTTTCTATGCTCAAACTTTCAAACAACCAGAATAGGATCATTGTAGGACTTTATTGGCTTGTAACATAGGCTCAAGCTAGGGAATTTATTTTTAGTTTTGTGAGTGACTAGTACCTTGGCTCTCCAAAGTTTCATTCGCACACAACTTTTTCTGAGTGATTCCCTCCTTTTTCATTTCAGTACATCCGAGCAGCCATTATTTTCATTTTCTTTTTCTTTTGCTTTTTTCTATATATTGCATATTTCTCCTATTCAAGCGAGTTCTTTAGACTTTATGCTTTCATGCTGACTGAGTGAACCTTTTTTTTCTACTTATTCTTTCTAATCGGGTTGTAATCACCCACAAATTAGGCTTTTGGCCTGAGTTGTGGTATCGTATCTTTGGAGACCCAATGATATGATATCAAGCGAGTAAGAACAAAATTAGTTTCCAGGCTCAAATCGGGTTCAAGTGTTATGTTTTCTATTTGGTTGTTTGTTTTTGGCTTTTAGTGGGCATAGCAAAAATGGCCTACTGATCCTTTCCTATCAAGTTATTCTCAGATTCTAGCAAGACTACTCAGGCAAGTTCTAGTTTCTGCTCCTAGCGTTAGACTTCAAGCAAACCTTACACAAACATGACAAAGGACTACATTTTCCAGTTTCTCAATTCACCAATTTAGGTTTCAGACTAGCAATGTTCAACCCATAAGTATCTAGGATATCATCTAAAGAGCCTAATAGTCAAATTTTAGATTAAAGCCATACATATTAACATTTCAAACAGAATACAACGGCATAAAACTTAGCTGTTGCATCTCCATACACCAAATCTTCACAATTTATTAGAACACAACATAGGGTCAACCTGTATTCATTCAATCAACTAAAATGGTAGGTTGCTCACCCCCCCCCCTACCCCAACTAAAAGGAATTTGCCCTCAAAGTCAATAAACTTAAATAGTACATGGATGTGAGGAGCAGTCAGACCTACAGCACACTAGGCGCCGGTAGTCGGAGCAGTGTCAGCGCCCTTATCAATAGGTGCACTGTCAGAAACCTGCTTTGGTCAGCTGGGCTAGTAATATTAGGAGGTGGTGTGGCACTACTAGAAGCACTGGCTAATAATGCATCTCTCCTCTGCAGCTCAAGTACTGCTTCTTCTCTAGCATTTTTGCTTGACTCCTTGCGTGCATTCTTATGATATTTCTTTTCCTCCTTAGAAAGGTTTTATGGTTGCTCTTTATCACACTCATCGGCTTTGTGTAAAATTTTGCTTGCCAGATTTGCTTTTGGAAAGTTCGCCCCAGAAATCATTCATGTTTAGAATTAAAGGAAGCTCAGTTAAAAGGCTCATTAAAGACTCTGAGACAATCGGTGGAGGCATAGTGACTGGCTTCTCAGCTAGCTTAGCAATCGCGGCTCGCATTTTGCAAAATATGTCTTCAACTCCTTCGAATTCACTGAACTGGCAGCATGTAACTGATTTTGCACATGGACCTCAAGGCTTTTCATCCTATATTTGAGTACTGCCAATTCTATCCGCATCTCATCCTTATCCACTTCTCTGCACTTAACACATCCTGCTAAACTACCTGAGGTAACCTGAGCATAATATGATCCACTAGAGCTCGAGTTTGACTCTAACCTGCAACTAACCTTTCAAAGATGACCGCAAGGATAGTGAAAAAAGTACATGTAGTTTGTGAGGCTGAAGTTGGTGGTGATTGTACCCCTGCAGATGGTTTTAATGATTCACCATGTTGCGGACCTCTATTAGCTTGTGGAATGGGGATTGGTACATGGCGTACACCAACTTATGGTCCCATTAGTGCAGATTTGGCACCAAAGAGATGATTGGCAACATCCTTGATTTTAGATGCCGCAGTGATCCTGTTCGCCTCAATCCATCTATCTACTAGCTTATTTGGAGGAATGTTGGCTTGCACATACAGTTTCCCCATCTGACAGGGAAATGGTAACCTATCTCTCTCATTTAGTGCTTTGTCCCCCATTTTTGCGGCGATGATCCGGCCTACGTTGACTCAGTAACTAGCCATAAGGCAAGAAACTAGTGAGGCGAGAGACGGCGACATGGTGTTATCATTTGATGTAAGCCATAACTGTGCACGAACAATAGCCCATAAAACCTTAGCCGGGAATGATAGCGATGCCTTAGTAATTTTCATCTGTGCCCCTGCTACCCATGGTGCATTTTTACCCTCTAAAGAAATCTACAGAAAAATCCACCGCATGACCCGCTCTCTCAATGTTGGATCCTCCATCTCAGTCTCACGCGTCACAGCATGATGTTTGCCTTTAGAGAGGCCAAGTAAAGTTGGCACTCTGGATCAAGTAGCATCATATTGATCATAGCTTCAGAGATATCCACTAAGAAGCCTATCAGTACTACCGAGTTGAGTGGTCTATATGTTCCAGCAAACGCTTTTTGCCTCCTCTTTGTATTTTCAGTGTCAGCAACAAAATTCATCAGCGTAGCCGCATAGGAGAACTGAGTTCTCTAGTTCACTGAATTACTCCTATAACTTGCACACAGTCCACATAGAATGATAACAGGCAAATAGTTATTGTCGCACCATCGGGTCCACTTCATGTAGGTGGACAAATTGAATCATTGCAGCCTCGATGTTGGCCTCCTAATCTCTTTCATGGGCCTCTACGTCTTTCTGTACCCTAGTTTCCACTTCTGTTCCCACTTCAGGTGTAGAAGCAGCTACATTCTCCTGTGAGCTGCTAACAGACTCTTCATACTTCCAGAAGCACTACCAGACCCGCTACAAGAGTCCTGACCACTTCTAGAACCACTTCCAGATGCCTTACCACTCTCGGATCTACTACCTTCCTCTTTAGACTAAGAAGGAGTGTCCTAAAAAATGGCCTTTGTTGTTCGTGATCTAGTAGCTCAAAGGGAGTGTTCCTTAATTGTAGTGTTGACCTGAACCTCTATACTACAAGATTCGGCTACATTATCACTTTGCATTGGAGAAGGAGGTGGTAAGGGATGTGGAGCTGCGAACTTTCTTTGGGGAGCCATAGTACCTGATAGGTCAAACAACGAAAATTAGTTAATAAACGAAACACATAAACTAACTCACTACAATTAATCAAACTTCCCCTGTGTAAATACAATATGACACCTTGCCTTAAGAATGTCATCACCCAATCTATCATTGGGAAGGGCCACGTAATCAAAATGAAAAACTAAATTGGCTGTACAAAAAAAAGAAAGAAAATATACATATATATATATATATATATATATATATATATATATATATATACGGGGGTCTACACGGGTCGTGGTGGGCACCACGGTCAATAGAGACCATCGTGAATATGAGACAGTTGGTTGGTTCAGTAGGGAAAGGTACTGGTATGGATCACGGAAGACTACACAGTCCGTGATGACCCTCATGAGCCTAGCCAGTATGCCCTTTCTTTGCTAAGTGTGGTCCACGAGTGGGTTCACGACTCATGGTTGGCACCACGGTCCGTGAAGCCCATCATGAACTTACACTTCATGATTTTCCAGTGACTTTTTCTCCTAAATTCAACCCATGAAAAATTTTAACCTACACTAGCATGTGCAACTAATTTACTAACTCTCACTAATCACCATTCAAACAATAACAATTACTGCCTTATATGAACACAAACAATTAGATTCTATCAATTCTAACAATTTTATTGGCAAAGTTCACATGGGCATACTTGACTTACCCAACTTGGAGTCAACTTCACACTTAGATCATTATACAACATTATTCCCACACAAATAAATTATACCCATACATGAGAACTACCAATTTGACCCAATTCCAACAAACCCCCAGCTAGTAGGTACCATCAATACCAAGTTATCACATAATAATCCTCAATTTTGAACAAAAAAGTAATTCTAAATTGCCTATCGATAAGATCAAACTTATAACAACTTAATAGAAAAACTTACTTCAAATTGGATGACAATTTTCGCCCAAAAAGCGAAACAAAATGAACTTCACTTCGATTCCCTGAAACTTGAGACTTAGGCTTTTGACTTGCACATAGATTTAGGAGTTATGGTAGATGAATACTTGTTAAGTAATGTGCCTAACCATTACAAATGAGAAATAAGTGGGAGAAAAATGACTCTTAGCGCTTTGAGTATTTTATAGATCGATTGATTCTTTTTAAATATGCGCGGGTCGGATCAGGTCAGGTCATTCTGGGCACAACTGGACTTCACGACCGACCTTGATGAGGCTCGTGAAGAGCTCCACAGTTTGTGGGATGGTTCGTGCCTAGCACTTCATGGGAAAAAACTAACTTGAGGTTCATGAGAGGCTAAACGGTCCATACAAAGCCTGACAGACCGTAAACACTTTAGTGAAACAAGTTATTGCAATGTCCATTAGATCCTTTAGGAATCTACTGACTGAGATGGGTCATGAAGTTGCCCGTAAAGAGCACCACGACCCGTGGTACTGCTCGTGAAGAGCTTTCTAAGCCCATCTTTCCACTTTTTTGTCAAATTCTTTCCTGCACACGCCAGAACATAGTGACACTATAAAAACAATGAAAATATGCTAAAATAAGAACACCTCTTCCATTTGCAATCTTGGGTTGCCCCCCAAGAAGTGTACAATTTAACGTCACGGTGCAACGTACGTTACTTGATTACTCAGACTTCATCAAGCTTGCAGTCTTCCACTATCTTCACTTCCTCTGGGAATCCCAGTTATGCTTTGATTCGCTGACCATTAGATTTGAAATTTTCACCCTTGTCATTTTCAAGCTCAATAGCACCTGGCTGAAATACCTGAGTGACCTTGAATGGCCCGTACCATTTAGATCTTAGTTTCTGAGGAAACAAATGAAATTTGGAGTTTAAAAGTAGCACCAAATCATAAGGACTGAAATTCCTTTTCTAAATATTCTTATCATGATACAGCTTCATCCTTTCCTTGTGCAGTGTAGACCTTTTAGAAGCCCTCAAACAGAACTCATCCATCTCATTGATTTGATCTAGTCTCAGGTTCGCTGTTTCACTTCAACTGAGGTTCAACTTTGTTCTTTAAAGCCCAGAGTGTTTTATGCTCCAGCTCAATAGGCAAATGATATGCCTTTCCAAACACCAAGTGATATGGATACATACCAATAGGTGTCTTGAAAGTTGTCCAATATGCCCAAAGAGCATCATCCAACTTTCGTGCCCAATTTGTCCTATTGGCATTCACTTTTTTGCCAAAATAGCATTGAACTCCCTATTTGATATCTCAACTTGGACACTTGTCTGTGAATGATATAGTGTTGCCACTTTGTGTTGTTTAACCCCATTTTTATCCAAAAGAGCAATGAACACTTTATTGCAGAAATGGGAGCCTCTGTCACTGATAATTGCTCTAGGTGTACCAAACCTTGAGAATATGTTCTTCTTTAGAAACCCAGCGACGCTTACCATCATTTTCAGGTAAAGCCACTGCCTCAACCCATTTGGGCGCATAGTCTAGTACCACCAATATGCACTTCTGTCCATAGGAGCTCACAAATGGTCCCATGAAGTCAACTCCCCACACATTTAACAATTCCACTTCTAGAATGGGTATCATATGTGATTTGTGGGGACAAGAGATAGCTCCTTACCGCTGGCATATATCATAACCTTTTACTATATAAATTGCATCCTGATAGATTATAGGCCAATACCCAATTTGGAGTACCTTGTGGGCTGTTCGGGCACCTCCATGATGACCACCTACTAGAGAGGAATGACAGGCTTCTAAGTATGCAGCATATCAGCCTCTGGAATACATCACTTATTGATATTATCAACACACACCCTGTACAAATATGGTTCATCCCAAAAATATTTTCCAACATCATGTAGGAATTTCTTCCTTTGCTGGAATGTTTGCCCTTTAGGAATCAAATTGCTAACAACAAAGTTAGTGAAGTTAGCAAACCAAGGACTAAGATCAAGAGTGGCGGCTAATACCTGCTCATCTGGGAATGTGTCATTTATGTCTAACTCAAGTTCCTCCTTCTTTTCTGCTTTTGACCTAAACACGTGATCAGCCACCTGATTTTCACAACCTCTTCTATCTTTGACTTCAAAGTCATATTCTTGAAGCAGCACTACCCATCTGATTAATCTTGGCTTTGCATCTTTCTTTGCCCAAAGATATCTCAGTGCTGCATTATCTATATGGATTATTACCCTAGTGCCTAGCAAGTATGCCCTGAACTTCTGGAATGCATATACCACAGCCAGTAGTTCATGTTCAGTCACAGTGTAGTTACGTTGTGCTGTGTTCAATTATTTGTTGGCATAGTAGATCGGGTGGGAGATGTTGTTGCGTTTTTGTCCCAACACAACTCCCAAGGCAATACCACTTGCATCACACATTACCTCAAATGGCTCCAGCCAATCTAGACTAATGATCACTGGAGCCGAAACTAGCTTCTCCTTCAAGCACTCAAAGGCTTTTGGACATGCATCATCAAAGGCATATTTCACCTCTTTCTCCAAAATATTGCACAAGGGATATGCAATTTCAAGAAATCCTTTATGAATCACCTATAAAATCCTGCATGTCCTGAAAATCTTTGAATACCTTTCACACAAATAGGCGAAGGCCACTTTTCAATCACCTCAATATTAGCTTTGTCTACCTCTAGTCCCTTCTGCGACACCTTATGGCCTAGGATTATGCCTTTCTTGACCATTTCATGGTAGTTCTCCCAATTCAGCACCAAATTAGCCTTCTTCATTGCTGTAAAGCCCTACTAAGATTTAACAAACAATCATCAAATGTGTCACCAGCCACAGAAAAATTGTCCATGAATACCTCTAGAGTATCTTCTACCACATCCGAAAAGATGGACACCACACACCAATGAAAAGTTGCTAGTGCATTACATAAATCAAATGGCATGCGTTTAAATGCAAAATTACCATACGGACATGTAAATGTAGTCTTTTGCTGATCTTCAAAAGCAATTGATATCTAGTTGTACCTAGAGTATCCTTCTAAAAAGCAGTACCACCTTTTTCCAGCTAACCTGTCAAGCATCTGATCCATGAATGGCATTGGGAAGTGGTCCTTTAAGGTCCACTTGTTCAATTTTCTGTAATCTATGCAAAATCGCCATCCAGACAATAGACTTTGTGGAATTAGCTCATTCTTTGCATTGGCTACCATTGTCATATCACCCTTCTGGGCACACACTGCACTGGGCTAACCCAATGACTGTGAGAAATGGGGTACACCACCACAGCATCTAACCACTTTATGATCTTTTTTTTACCACTTCTTGCATTGATGGATTTAACCTTCTCTGGTCCTCTATGCTCGGGTTGTACACCTCCTCAAGTTGAATTTTATGAGTACAGATGCCCAGAGGTATCCCAATGATGTTAGAAATGGTCCATCTAATTGCCCTTTTGTACCTTATCGACACTCTGCATCACCGTTTGCAGTTGTTCATAATTCAAATTTGCAGCCAAAATGACTGGAAAAGTATTGGTAGCACCTAAAAAGACATACCTTAGGTGACTGGGTAACTGTTTAACTTCTAGTACAGGCGACTCCTCAATCGATGGTTTTGCTGAAGGATTTGGTCTATTTTTTAGATCCAGGTCTAATTTCTTTGGAGCATAAGAATGTGCTCACACACCTTGTAGAGCATTCACAGTCTCCACATAATCAGTCTGGTAGTCTGCTTCGAAATTCATTAGCACAACTGCTAATGTTTCCACAACCAACCTTTCCTTGATAGCAGCTCCCAGCTCTCCTTCATCAAAGACCTCTATCACAGATACCACATTCCTGTCTTGGGGTTGTTTCATAGACCTGCAAATCTTAAACTTTACCTTCTCATTCTTGAGCTTGAATTTTAGCTCTCCACTCTCAACATCCACCAAATCTCTACCTGTAGCCAGGAATGGCCTTCCCAAAATTATGGTAACCTCAAAATCTACTTCACAATCTAAAATCACAAAGTCTACTGGAAAAATTAAACTATCCATTGTTACGAGCACATCACATAGAATATAAACAGGCAGCTTCACTAACCTATCTTCCATCATCAACCTCATCGCTATGGGTTTTAGAACACCTAAGCCCAATTGCTTGTAGATGGTCAAAGGCATCAGATTTATACTGGCCCTTATATTGCACAGAGCCTTTGCAAACTCAAATGATAATATAGTACATGGTATAGTGAATACGCATAGATCTTCTTTTTCTGCACCAGAGACCTTGTAGCAATAGCACTACAATGATGAATATTTTCAGTCAGATCAAAACATACGGCTTTTTTCTTGGTGACTAAGTCCTTCATAAACTTAACATATCCTGGCATCTTCTCCAAATCTTCCACCAACGAGATGTTCACTAACAGCTGTCTCAGCAAAGTTATGAACTTTGAAAATTTCCTATCCTCAATGTTCTTCTTGAGTCTACGAGGGAGCGAAGAAGGTGGTCTTCGAGTCTTGGTATCTATTATAAAGGCAAAGTTACCTCAATTTCCTTTTCCTTCACCCATGTTGGCATTTCTGTTGGTTGAACCTCTTCTACATCATCTACCTATTCAGTTTCAACCTCTTCTTCTTATTTTCTCTCCATGCCCTGTTTCTGCTCAGTACGTGCATATATTTGCTAATTCAGAATCTTATCGCTTCTAGTGGTGTCTGGATAGTATCACTTGGTAGTGACCCATTCTTCCTCTGGTTCAGTGATACTGATAGTTGCCCTAACTGTAGCTCTATTTTCTTGATAGAAGTAGTGTGAGAATCCACTAGTTGACTTATGCTGGAGAAGTCACGCTTCCTTTCTTTCATGCCTGCATCAATTGATTCCACCTTTTGAAACACCTTAGCTAATATATCTTCTAGTTTGGACCCGCTGGAACTACCACTTGCGCGATCTCTATTACTTGGGAGCACATACACACCACTACAGTCATTCATGTAACCATCTATGTTATTCTAGTGTTCCTGTTCTCTATTTGTTGCCTTTTCATAATGCCCTTCTCTGCAATAATTTCGACCTGTATTTCTAGAATTATATCCTTGGTTTCCCGAGTTATAATTATGGAAACCACCTTGATTTCCCAAGTATTTGGCCTCCTTATCCAAGTCAATATCTTGATCTTCGGCTCCTACAGTATTTACCTTGTCAAAACCTACCATTATATGCTTCGTGAGTATATCCATCTAGGTTCTTATGTAAGCCATATCATGATCCCTTTCTTTCTCTCTTCTTCTATGTTCAGCTGACAGCTCATAAGTGATACCCAGATCTTCCACTTCAGCATCCCTAGTGTGCCATGCTCTATTATTCTTTGACACTTCATCCATTAGCTGCATGATTTCAGGGAATGGCTTCCTCATTAATGATACACCACAAACTGCATTATCAACAGGCTTAGTAACATAATTTAGCAATCTATAAAAAGCCTGTTTCAAATGTCTCTCAGTGAGACCATGGTTCAGGCACATTTCAACTTTTTGCTGAATCTCCATCAAGTATCATGCATCACTTCCCCTGGTAGTTGCTTGTGTCCCCCTATCTCATCTTTCATTTGTAAATCTATTGATTCAGGGAAGAATCATTCTAGGAAGGCCTCTTTCAATTTATTCCAAGTCCTAACAGAATATTTTGGCATCTCATTCAGCCAATTAGATGCCTCCCCAGTGAGAGAAAATGGAAATAGCTTGAACCCCATAGATATATGACTAACCTAAAGAATTTCCTGTGATTTCCATATCGCCATGAAGTTCATTAGATGTTGATTTACATCATCACCAGCTACACCTCTGAACATACCTTTCAAGTTCAACAATTGAATCATTATGTTGGTGATCATAAATTTTACACCCAGAGGTAGTGCAGGTAGCACTATTGCTTCGGTGGCTCCAGCTCCATCCAAATCTAAGTCATCTTCTTCAAACACCATGTGACCTGGTTGTTAACCTCGACCCCTTGGAGCTAGTGGTTGGCGGTGGGGATGAGCTATTTCTTCCACTCCTGGATGTTCATCCACCACCCTAGGCGTGTTGTTCATAGCATTCTGCTAAGCACCTCTCGCAGCAATCTTAACTTTAAGTCTCAATCTTTGCCTCTATGCCTTAAGTTCCTATGCATTCACCATCTTGCGGATAGTTTCCAAAGTTCCAAGTCGTAAGGAATCAATAGAGCTCCCTTACTTCTTACCTATCCCATCCTTCCCCTTCACCCAGCCTGAGAGGACTCTTTCCTACCTACTAACTCCTAGGATGAGAATTAGGTCCCTTTTTTTTTACAGGAAGAGTGCAAGCCTTTGTTGCCCCTCGGTAGAGTGAGTCTACTTAGCGAATTGGCAAGACGCAGAGATCTATTGATCATTATGAATCTTGGAGGCAACAACTAGAATAAAATATTATTTAATAATGGAAATGCCATGTCAGGCACACCTATCAAAATCAGAACAAACCAATTATCAGATCCACCTATCATCGCCAGCATAACCATAAAAAGATCATTAAAAAGTGTGAGCCACTATTAAAACATTATAAATTTGATGATTCCCACCAAGAATATGATCGTCGGTTAGTGCATCTTCCGAAAATAAGCCTTCTGAAAGAAAGCTCATCAAAAAACTATGTTGTCGAGGCCTATCCCTTCTCTAGCTTCTTGTGGATTGGGCATACATTGTCGAACTCACATGTAAGAGACACAGACAAAGAATAAGACATAAAATTAGGAAATATAACTATAATTTGAATAATTGCTAGTAAAACACTTCTGAATTGAAATTCCCCGACAGCCGCGCCAAAATTTGATACGTCTAAACTTACACTTCAATTAAGAAGTATAAATTGTTGAAGCAATTTATAGAACTCAATGTGAGTTGAGGTCGATACAATAGAGAATTTCTTTATAGAAATGATTTCACTATCGCGTTTATTCAAATGTCGTTATTACTTCCTACAGAAAAATAATTTTAAAATGTAAATTAGGTTTCATTGTCAGATTCAAGTAACCAATGTTGGTAAAAGATCAAGATTAACAATTAACAGAGTATTTATCTTAAGGTTGTATTGATAAATGAATGAAACTAGGGTTGTGTTTCCCATGACATTACAATCTAGTGTTAGTTCATGAACGAGTTTCAGATAATTTAGTCTTCACAAATTATAGGCGAGTTAACTGTATCTAACACTTCTTAATCTAGTTATATAACTTTCACTAAAATCCTCTCGGTCCTAGAGAGTTAAAATATTTTACCCTTGCATACAATGATGTTAAAATTATCCTCTCTCTTCTCTCGAACTCTAACTCCATTTCATCAGATTAACTCAACTTTTTCCCAACTATCCATTTTCTTTCGAACATTTGATAGATACATGCTGATTCTAACACGTGCACTCATTAGAACAAATGAATAATGAAAGTTGATTTATATATTGCAAATACAAATCACACTCTACTCGTTTTACGAATCCACACTTTAATTTCCGTCATAATTCCCACAACCCTAGTTGTGGTGTTTAGCCACTCATGGTTTCCACTGAACAAGCAAAGATTTATAATGAAAACATTAAGAGAACTCACTTACGGAAGTTTGTAAATTCAACGAACACTTGATAGTTAGAAAAACAAAATCCAACACCAAAGATCGATTCAATGTTAATCGATAAAAAACCAAAGTAAGAATAATTAGAAACTAGTCACTCGTTCCAGATATCATGAGATAATTCAAAATTATGACCTAATTAATTCAAATAGGCAGTCTAAAAAGAGTCCTATTCGAAGTAGGACAGGAATGTCGAGCAGCTTCATGGGCAGTAAGACGACCTATCAAGGGCTTAATGGTCCGTGAAGCCCTCCGTAGTCCTTACTTGGAAATCTTCATACACGCCTCTTCAAAGCTTACACACTGGGAACTTAGAACGGGCGTCACCACAGACCGTTACAATGACCACTGTCCATCTGGGTGTCTGTGGTCTTCAATTGGCCAACTCACACTTTAGCTTTTCAAGACTTGTTCACTAGAACTCCATCATGGACAGCATAATGACCCGTTATGATGACCATGATTCATCTTGGTGTCCGTGGTCCTTACTTGGCCAAACCATAGTGTGACTCCTCTAGGGCTTCCTACTGGTTCTTCTCCATAAGCGGATTCATGATCTGTCATGAGGACAACGATTCGTTTGGGCCTCCATGGTCTTCACTTAGAATTTGGTCATCAGCCTCAAGATTTCAGGTTCACTGCTTTGTCACTATGGGCATTATGAAGGCCCGTCATGATAACCACGGCTCGTGATGGGTCCCATGGTCCTTCCTTTAGTTCATTCCTTTTTATTGCTTGTTTTTTAGCTCTTTGCATGCCAGTGAGTACCTGTTTAGACATTTAACAAACACATCAAATCTTATAAAAAAACCTACAAATTCTAGTGTTAATCCTTAGTTTTGAGCAACAAATGTGCCAAGATTTCATGGTATATCAACAAGGTATGAAACCTGGGTAGACTTGATCATATGAGGGATGGTATATTTCTATGTCATTTGGGTTATGGATTTGCTCTCTCTTTATCATGGTATTGTTAATTGTCATGCTACGATGGTGACTTTAGTGATGCTTGGTGTCCCTAGATTGAGTGGCTTATCCTAGCAAGGTTATTTTCTTCCTTCATGCCCATCAGTTATTGATAGAGGGTGCCTGTCTTGTTGATCCTACATTCGATATAATTGAACAACCTTTCATAGAGTCCATTTTAATGGTTTGAGAGTTCCTAGATGTATTTCCTACTAACCTTAGAGGTGGTCCTCCTTATAGAGATGTTGCCTTTGATATTGATTTAGAGTCGATCACTAAGGTTATGTTTGGTATGAAGGAAAATGTTCTCCTAGAAAATGTTTTCTTGGAAAACAAGTGCATTTCTAACTTTTTTTCTCATGTTTGGTTGGTGAGCAGAAAATTTTTTTGGGAAAATATTTTTTAATGTTTTGTTGGTAAATGAAAAATATTTTCTAGAGAATAAATTTTAATTTTGGGTTCAAACTTGAATATCCTCTTTAGGAAACTAATTTCTGAACCGGCGGGATAAAAAAGAAATTTTATAAATTTGAATTTTTTTCAGAAATTATTCTAATTTTTTTTACGAGAGTGGTGGTTTGGGGATGGCTGGTAGGGGTAGGGGTAGGGTGGGGTAAAAATTGAAATATTTTTCAAAAATCAGTATTTGATGGGGTGGCAAGGAGGGGGAGTAGGGGTTGGAGTGGCATAAAAAATAAAAATAATTAAAATTTGAAATATTTTTCACTTTTAAAAAAAAAAATTGACGGGGTGGTCTGGGTTATGGGTAGAGGATAGTGGAGGGGGTGGGGAGGGTATCAAATGGGCTAAAAATAACATTTTAAAAAGTTGAAATATTTTTCCGAGGGGGGAGGGGAAAGGGTGGTAGGGGTTGGGAGAGGTAAAAAAAAATCTTAAAATTTGAAATATTTTTCAAAAGTAATTTTTTATTTTTTAATTATTTTTTGTTTGGGGAGGGGAGTGGTTTGGGTGTAGGGGTAAAAAATATTTGAAATAAAAATTGAAAAAAATATTGATGGTGAGGGTCAAGTACGAGCTATAGGGTAGGATGAAAAAAAATATTGAAGGATGAAGCAAAGTTTTGGAAAATGTTTTCCTTAATTTTTGAAGGGAAGTCATTTTCCTTAAATTTGAGGAAAATGAGTTGATTTGGAAAACATTTTCCAAAATATTTACGCCAACCAAACATTGAAAATTCAAAAATATTTTCCAAAATATGTTTTCCTTCATACCAAACATACCCTAAGCCTCTCTCTATTCCTCCTTACCGCATGGACCCAATGCAGTTGAAGGAGTTAAAGGAGTTGTTGCAACATTTGTTGAGTAAGGGGTTTATTTGCCCTAGTGTGTCATCTTGGGGTGCATCAATTTTTCTCATGAAGGAGAAGGATGGCTCTATCAGAATGTGCATTAATTATAGACAATTGAACAAGATGACAACTAAGAACAAATATCCTCTTTCGTGCATTGGTGATTTTTTTATCATCTTCTGGGAGAGGCGTGGTTCTCCAAAATAGATTTGAGATCGGGTTATCATACGTTAAGGATTACAAGTTAGATTCTCAATCAAAGTTAGAGTTTTGTTTAATCTTCATGGCTTCTTACAAAAAAAAATTATTGGTTTTTTTTAATCTTTTTATGCATAAAGTGAAGTATTTACACAATTTTAAGTTTAATTCATATGATCCCATGCATGTATGATCCATGAATTTATACTATGAACACATGATGAAGCTTATGAACTATGAAATATGAATTTATGATGCATGTTTTTTATGAAATGGATGTCAATATTTTGAAGATGCTTTGAGAGTAAAGTATCAATGTTATTGTGAAAGGATTTCTCAATAAAGGATTCATACGGTTGAAAGGTTTTGTCACCTAAGTTGAATCAAGATTAATGAGCTATTCTAAATAAACTTTAGCTTAGATTTGTTTCTTAATTGTGTCTTTCCATGGATGATGAAATAAATATGATTAATGACTATTTCTTAGGATTTTTTCTTAGCACCGAGAGAATATTGAGATGGAGGCTCTTCTGTTAGTAGAGGCCGAGTTTCTAGTAGCAATCTCCATATTCCATAACTATGTGTCACCATAGGATGATTTCTTAGCTTGACATTAGTTATTTGATCCACTTTAGCTTAGACTCATGGTTCTTACCTTGGAAAGTAAGGACATCTCTTTTCAGTATGAGATACACACTGAATTCCATGTTATAGCTCACATGTTCTAATGTTGGTTACATGGTAAACTTCCCACAATAATGAACTAAGGTTACTTCTAAAGTATCTCAGAAGTGATTTAAAGATCTTTAGCTTGCATTGACCATGATTATGATTCATGATTTCTAACCCTTTTATCTTATGATTTGGCTTGGTCACTACATGTCATGTAAAGTCCTTTTTAGCAAGATTTCAAAACACTTATGCATTTCTATCATACTTGGTACATTCTATGTACTAATGCATACTTGTGCCTACATTATTTCACTAATGTAGGGTCAGACGCTCCAACCTCTCACACTTATGGCTAGTTGATCTGTTGGCGCAGCAGAAGAATGGTGAGTCCTCATGTTTTGAGGAATAAGAAACTTTTACAGTCTGATGTCATTCCAGTTTTCAAACTTGTATGTGATATATGAGTTAAATCCCAATCACTTCTTATGATGTAATAGATTTCTTATTGAGACTTATGTTAGACTTCCACTTTTGTCTAACTCATTTTATGATATAATATTGTTTCCTTTAAATCCTTATTTCTATTATATTTTATGATGTGTGCTAAGTGTCTTGTGTAGGGTCTCTCGAGGTTCTATATGTCATGTTACGCCTAGAGTATACTTTGGGTCGTGACAAACTAGGTATTCAGAGCACAATGTTTAGAAAGGTCCTAGGATGTCTCATAAGGTACTTCAAGTAGAGTTTTGGTCATGAGTGTGAAGCGTTCCACATTTACGAATAAGAGGCAATAGGAGGTTTAGTAAACTCCACTTCATTCATTATTCTAAACTAGTGCGATAGAGGGTAACTCTATACGTCTCTCTCCTAATCCTTATCTAATGCTTTGCAAGAAATTATCCCTCGAAGAGCATATGTTAGAAGGAATGTGCATGAGAATATGGAACAACAAGCTCCACAAGAAGCTCTTTATTTTTCGGTCGATCCTTTGGCCGAGGAAGTGACTAATGCAGAATTTTGAGCAACTTTTCAAGTGTTGACTCAAGTGATGACAACTGAAGCCAATAGGGAGGTTGTTATTCTTATGAACTCAAATGTGGGTATGGCGGCAACTAGAGTTAGGGATTCACTAGAATAAATCCCTTGTAGTTTCATGATTTCAAGGTTGAGGAAGACCTTCAAGAGTTCATTGATGAGGTGTATATGATTTTGATGATCATGGGTGTTACACTGGGGGAAAAGTCAAAATTGGCTGCTTATCAACTTTAGGGTGTTGCTCGAGTTTGGTTTGATCAATGGACGGAAGAGAGGGTAGTAGATGCAGGTCCTATTGATTGGAAAAAGTTTAAGGTTGCTTTCCTTGATAGATTATTTCCCCTTGAGATGAGGGAGTAAAAATTACGTGAATTCATCAACCTTCGTCAAGGAAATATAAGTGTGGAAGAGTATGCTTTTAAATTCACATAGTTGTCCAAATATGCTCCTTCTATGGTTGTCGATTTTAAGGCAATGATGAGTAAATTCATCTCACGTATGTCCAAAATGGTGGTTAGGAATGTTGTACCATTATTCTCATTAAGGAAATGGATATTTCTCACCTAATGATACATTCTCAACAAATACAAAAGGAGATTTCACATTCAAGGTCTGATGGACATGGTCATTCTAAATTCAATGAAAAGGTTCTCTGATCAAGGTTCCTCTAATGCTCTGATTCCAAAGTTCAACAAAAATAGGGTGTCTAACCCTAATCTTCAAGGTGGAAAAGGTGGTGGATCTTCATTATTTACTTATGCTTGGTGTGGAAGGAAGCATGGGGGTAAACGCTTAGCCGGTACAGATAGTTGGTTTGTTTGTGGTAAGAGTGGTCACAAGTTAAAGTATTGTCCATCACTACTTCTAAGGGAAGAGAAGGTAGGAAAGCTCCGCTTAGTGGTTTGAATTCAAATGCTCCAAAGCAAAACATATTTTATGAACTTCAAACTCGACATGAGCAAGAGTGTTCTCCTAATGTGCTTAACGATATGTTTACTGTCTTTCATCTTGATGTTTATGCTCTGCTCGATCCTTATGCTACCTTGTCTTTTGTGATGCCATATGTGGCTATGAGGTTTAACGTTTCTTTGGATATTTTGTTAGACATTTTTCTGTCTCTACTCCAATTGGTGAATCTATTATGGCTAAGAGAGTTTATAGAAATTGCCCTATCTCCTTACTCATAGAGTCACTCTTGTAGAGATTTATATATTAGATTTTGATGTTATTCTTGGTATTGATTGGCTCAATTATTATTATACTTTTATTGATTGTAGAACCTGAGTGGTCATGTTTCAATTTCCAAATAAAACTGTGTTAGAGTGGAAAGTGGGAAATTTTATGCCTAAGGTCAGTTTGTTTCTTGTCTTAAAGATAGAAAGATGAATTGTAAGGGTTGCATATATCACGGTGTTCTGGTTAGGGGTACAAATTCTTAAACCCCTATTCTTGAGTCTTTCCCCATTGTAAATGATTTTCCAAAAGTGTTCCCAGATTATCTATCTAGTATTCCTTGCGAAAGGGAAAAAGACTTCGGTATTGACCTTTTCCCAAATGCATAATCTATCTCTATTCTTCCTTATCGTATGGCGCCAGCTGAACTTAAGGAATTGAAGGAACAATTAAAAGACTTTTTGAATAAGGGTTTTATCCAAATGAGTATCTCTCCATGGGGTGCTTCAGTTTTATTTGTTTGTAAGAAAGACAGTTCGCTTCACAGTGCATCTGGAGTTATCAAGGCTATGCTGTGGAGTGATCAAAATTCATTGATAAAGCTCAGTTTGAGGTTAATTTGTGTTTTAGTTGGCCACTTATTTCTTTATTTGAGCTTAATTATGGAATTTTTTGCATGATCTTATTGTTTGCTGCTTCGAACCCCAAATTGTGTTCCATTTACAAGTTTGGGTTACTATTTAGGACCCTTTAACACAGTCAATTCTGAAAATTCTGATGTGGGTCCTAAGATTCCCATTTGACTCTGAATTTGGTCTATTTCCATTTTATGGGTTTTTGTGTCTAAATGATAGTATTGACGTTGTGATCCTATTTTTTTACAGCGTGGAAACATTCAAAGGCCATTCGAAAAGGGAAAGCTCCAGCCTTGTGATTTTGAGTTGCGGGTCGATCTACAATTAGGCTACAACTTCCTTGCTATTAGATTGAGTTTGAATGCGTAATTTCATTCTAATTAGAATGAATTGGGGGTAGGTACCTAGATGTTCTGATATTCCTTTTCTTAGATACCAACTTAGGCTTGACAAGTCGTATTTTCGGGTGTAGTACCATGCTAGTTGGGGATTATACGTGTTCCATGTTGTTGTGACTTGATTTATTGTTGATACTTGTTATTTATTTCAGCATGTACGACCTTAGTTTAGATTAGACTACTAGTCCTGGTAGACTGGAGTAGCACACTATGATATGATAATATGAGCCACAGTTTAGGCGTTGTCGTTGTTTGATTGATCTTTTGTCTTCACTTCCTATTTTTGCAGCTCCGATTATTTAACAGAGGTTTTTTTTTTTAATGGAAACTTGGGATTGAGGATTTTTAGGCTTGAAGCCTTCTTGTGATTCCTTATGGATAGACATTATTCCAGAGTATTTTGGTAGTAACTGTTGAGATCCTCTACGGAGTCCACACGCCCCCTAGTCACTCTTTCTAGCTAGGCACTTACACTCCTGGGATTGGACTGGCTGGCTGGGCAGCCTTGATATATGAGATCCTTCTCAAAGTCAAGATGCCCTCGGGTCACTCTTGCTAGCTACAATAGGAGTGGACTGGCTGGCTGGGTGACTTAGATCAATTTTTACTCTTTCTAGCTTAGCTGGGAGTTGACTGGATTGTTGGGTATTTGTGTTTATTTAGGTTGGGAGCCCAACTTGTTCTTCATGGTACTCTTTTCTCAGTAGACTTAGCTATTCTATGTACATGTCGGTCTTATGAGGGTCCATTCAAATTTTATTTAAACTTGCGTATAAGTATACCTTCTAGGATTATGGGGTCTAGTTAGGTATAGTTTAGTTGTACTTAGATTTACACTTTTTTTGCTCATGTGCTTTCCTTTAAATTCCACTTTGATCTCTATATGTGTGTACATTCTATCTTTTCATATTGGCTTAACCTTTCTTGCTCAGTCGACCTATGATGCCTACTAAGTAATTGATGTTTTCTTACCCATATTACACTTTGCACCTGTTTCATGATGCAAGTTTTAGTAGCAGCTATCGAAGGTAATTGTTTGTTCCATCTATATCTTTTTGGGATCGGAGACGAGGGTGAACACTTGGCGTCATGGATCAACCAGTCTCCATTTGTACTTATTTGGCAAGTCTTTTTCTTTTGAGTTAACGTTGATTTTAGTCAATTCTTTGGACCTGTACTCTCATTTTTAATAGCTCTATACTTGTGACTTCCACATTGTGGGAAGGATCTTTTGTATATAGTTTTTTGTTTGCTTTAACTTCTTTTTCATACTATGGTTTAGTATTAATTCTTTTAGTTCTAACATTATACTAATTACTTATCATTCTAGGTTACGGGTTGTCTTACTTACTTGTGGGTTATAGTAGGTTCCATCATGAGTCGAGGGATAGGATCATGAAGACTTCTCCTACCGAGATTTGTAATTTATAGGATTGACTGGATATTATAGGAGATTTTGGCTGGGTTTTTCTTCCATTGTATCCCTAATGACTAAATTAACTTAGAAGAGTGTGGGTTTCCAATAGTCTGATGAGTGTGAGTCAAGTTTTCAAAAGTGTAAGATTTTGTTGACTTTAGCCCTAGTTCTGACTCTACCCAAGGAGGGTGTGGGTTTTATAGGGTATTTTGATGCTACGGGAATTGGCTTAGGTGGTTTGTTGATGCAAAAGGAAAGGTGATTAGATATGCTTCTAGGCAGCTAAAGAGTTATAAGAAGAACTATCCTACCAATTATTTAGAGTTGGCGACCGTGGTATTTGTGCTAAAGTTGTGGCGTCATTACTTGTATGGTGTGCATTGGGAGGTGTTCACCGATCATAAGAGCCTTTCGTACATATTCAGTCATATTGATCTTAAAATGAAATTCCATAGGTGGCTTGAGTTGTTGAAGGATTGTTACATCAACATTTTGTACCACCCAAGAAAGGCAAATGTGGTAGCACATGCATTAAGTACGAAGTCTTCTAGAAAAATTATTCTTGCGCTACAGATGTCCAGAGGTTGTCCAACAACCTTGTACGGTACCACATTTTGGAGGATAGTGGTGTTCTTGCCTTTGTGGGGGCTCGATCATAATTCATTGAGCATATTTGAGAAAGGCAATTTGAGGATGAGAAACATCGTATAGTTTGGTACAAGGTGACAAAAGGTGAAGCTAAGGAAGCGTTACTTGATTCTAAGGGAGTATTGAGGATTGGAGGCAGGATTTGTGTGCCTAAGGTGGATAACTCAATTAGATTAATCTTGGAGGAGGCACATTGTTTGAGGAATTCAATTCACTTGCGAAAAGCTAAGTGTACCATGATTTTACTTAGCATTATTGATGGTGTGGTATGAAGGAGGACATAAATGAGTTTGTGTCCATGTGTTTGATGTGTCAACAGGTTAGGTGTGAGCATCAACAACATTGTGGTGTATTTAGAAGATTCTCATTCATAGTTGGAAGTAGGAGTGTATTGCTATCGACTTCATGGTGGGTTTCCCTACCACTGTTAGTGGCTATGGTTCGATTTGAGTGATTGTTGATAGGTTGACTAAGAGCCTATTTAGATTGACTTAAAAAGTAGCTTTTAAGTAAAAAAAAATAAAAAGTCAATCTTAAATAACTTTTAAGTCAACAAATAAAAAGTAGGGGGAGACCTACTTTTGTTTTTTTAACTTTTAAGTCATTTTGAACATTGCCAAACACTTCAAAAAGTTAAAAATGACTTACAAGTAGGTTTGACCAACTTTTAGGCCTTTCCAAATAGGCTCTAAGTCCGCCCACTTTGTTTTAGTTTATGTAAAGTATACGACCGATAAGTTGGCTCACATATACATGAGTCAAATAGTTCATTTGCATGGAGTGCCTATTTCTATTATTTCTCACCAAGGTTCTCTCTCTACTTTTTGATTTTTGGAGGGCATAACAACATGGGATGGGTACTCAGCTAAACATGAGTACAACGGTTCACCCCAAATTGATGGGATGTCCGAACAAATGATTCAATTATTAGAGGACATGCTTCGAGCATGTTTGATTGATTTTTAATCTTTTTGGGATCAATATTTACCCTTAGCAAAGTTTGCCTACAACTATAATTATCATTCTAGTATTCAGATGGCCCAATTTGAGGCATTGTATGGTAGAGGATGTAGATCTCTGGTTGCTTATTTTAGCATCGTTAAGGTGAGTACCATGGATATAGATTTTCCTAAAGATGTCGTGGAATATGTTTGTTTGATTCAGAGTAGGCTAGTGACGGCCCAAAGTAGGTTTAAGAGATATTCTGAGAGGAGGATTCGATCCTTAGAGTTTATGTCGGGTCATCATGTATGTTTCAAGGTATCAGCCATGAATGGTATGATAAGGTTTGAGAAGAAATGCAAGCTTAGCCCCAGGTTCAGTGACCGAATTGAGATCTTAGAGCGGATTGTTGAGGTGGCCTATAAGTTGTCCGTGCCACCTATTTTATCGGTTGGTCATCATATATTCCACATTTCTATGTTTTAGAAATATGAGACAAATGAGTCTAATGTCATCCTGCTCGATTATGTGATTTTTTGATCCAGACATGAAATTTAAGGAAGAATATATAGCTATTCTAGATAGGTAGGTTTGCAAGATGAGGTCAAGGAGATTGCTTCTATTAAGGTGCAGTGGAAGCACTGTATGATCGGGGAGGCTACTTTCAAGATGGAGAATGATATGCGTGCTAGATACCCGTAGCTTTTCGAAGCTTCAGGTTCCTTCTTTTACTTTATGTTAGGGAACAATTATGGTTAATAGTGGTGGATAATGTGATGGCTCTGAAGGTCATTTTTTAATCTTTTAAAAAATGGAGAAGGGCCTAAAATACCCCTCAACTATTGGAATTGGTACAAAACTACCCTCTATTCACCTGTCGACCATCAAATATATAACACCACAAATTTGGGAATATGGAAGAAGATGAAACTTTCCAGGATCTAGTGCCAGAACCAACGGAAGCACCGATGGTACATGGTCTGACACACTGTCTGTATGTGGGTACATGGTTGGCCAGTCCCAGTTCTCCAAAATGTCATGTCCCAGTACTTTTATACTATTCACTAGGGCAATTCGTCATTTATCCATGAGTTTTAGGTAGGTCTCATAGGTAAGTCCCAGACATAGAGTAATTTTAGGATCTAAAGAAAAGACCTACGGCCATGGTCCACGGTATGTCGATGGACCCACAGTCCGTAGGTGGGATCCCGTTGTTGGGTCCCATTATTTAGAGATCTCTGATCCCAACCACGGACCGTAGGTCTGGCCATTGATGAGGATCAACAGTTACTTGGAAAGAAAGGGCTTCTGGGTCAACTTTAAATGAACGTATCTTTTAGCAAAAAATGATTTAGGTGGTCCATGACCTATCAAATTAAAGATAATTGAATCATCTTTCCAACACCACCAAGTTTGCTAAAATCTAAGCTCAGAGTAAAATGTTGTGCTCGTTTCAGTAGAGCAATGTTGGGAAGGTCCACAACCACGACCCAATTGACGGGCAGTGGTTCAAACGACAGCCCGTTAGTCCCCTCGTGAGTGGCACTTCATCAGCTTTAAGTCAAGGTCATTTTTGTCTTTTCCCCTATGCATTGGGCACTTAAAATACATTATTTTATGCCTAAACTACATTGTGTTACTAACTCTAAGCCTAATAACTGAGGTAGACATACCCAGAACCCTTATTCTCTAAAAATCACACAACTTAGAGCAAAAAGAAGAGGAAAAGTCGTCAGTTTCTTCCAAGAACAAGAAGAGGTGTTCTTCGAAGTTCAGCCTCGAAATCCAAAAGATCTCTCTGTAGATTTCATCACGAGGTATGTGGGATTTCTCTAGTGGGTTCCGTTCACCCATTAGGTCTCTAGAATTCAGTTAATTCTTTAGATTCTCATAAAATGTCCAGACCTACGGTTTCTAGATTTTGAAGATTTATTATGATTATGGTTCCTTTGATCGGAATAAACTTGTTCTTGATAATTTAGTATAATGCCATGCGTATCACTCAGATCCCTAGCTTGTGTAAATTTATCCTAGTTCATCAATTATACTTGCTAGGCTAACCAAACAAAAATTCATGATTCAGATTTTGAATGCTATATTCTCAATATATAAATGTTGCATTCTTAGTTAGCATGTCAATTTTTGAGCTATTTAGCATCTAGTACATTTTAGCTTCCTGAATATTCATATTAGAGTAGATATAACACTGATTTAAGCTATGGATAAGTGTACCCACAAAGTCTCAAAATTATGTGCCCGCGTAGGTTTATAAGTCCTCTTATTTGGGCATCAAATTTAGTGATCACGCCACAGTCATTCCTCCATACCCCTGGCAATGTATATTGGGTCCTCTTGATAGAGTGTATACATTGGAATCCACGCTTAGCTCACGTGGTTTATGTCGGTTAATAGTAGCTCCCACTGTCAGACTCTTAGTGTATTCACCAAGTTTTCAGTAGTTACTTTAGTATACAGCTCATCATGTTATCTTTGTGATTAGTTCTTGGTCATCACATTTAGTTTATCTTTCATTTATACTTCAGTGCGTATCTATATCCTTTTTCAGATTGTATCATTATTCATATTAGCATATCTAAATCTTGCATTCTTACTTTGCGCTACATCATTTCATTATGTAGGTTCAGGCACTCAGCATCCACATCACACTTAGTTTGATTCCCAGTTTGACTTCAGCATCTTTAGTGGTAAGTCCTCATACTTTTAGAACAATAAACATGCTTTCAATTTCAATCTTTACTTTTAGTTTTCAGTTTTGTTAGAGTTTTCTTGGGGCATGTTCCAACAACTCAACTCAGTTTGAGGTCTTTAAGACATAGTAGTAGATTCAGATTTGGAGTCAGTGTTAACCCCAGATATATATATATATATATATATATATATATATATATATATATATATATATATATATATATATATATGCAGTTGGAGTCCTTTAGTTTTGACTCATTTATTAGTTATGCTTCTGCTTATCTTAGTTATATTTTCAGCATGCTTGATATATGCTAGACTCCGGTTTAGCTTAGAGTTACTCGTGATCCTAGGTCCCATGTTACATCTAGGGGGTAGCCTCGAGGCATGAAAAACATGTATCAAAGCATTAGGATCAAAAGTGCTAGAGTGTCTGAAACCCGCACTAAGCTGAGACTCTTTCATGGGTGTGAAGCGCTCAACATCTATGAGGGAGTGACTACGAAGTGTTTTAAGAAAAGCTTCACTGTGGAAAACGCTCATAGTTTCAATAGAGGTCTAGAAATGGTAGATTTTGATATCATTCTATGCATGGATTAGTTACATTCCTGTTATTCCTCAATCGATTGTACAACTAGGATCACCCAGTTTCAGTTTCCAAACTAACCAATCTTGTAGGGGAAATATAGTAGCCTAGTGCCTATAGGTTGATTTATCTCTTACCTTAATGCCAGGAAGATGATCTCTAAAGGGTATATCTATCATCTTGTTCAGGTTAAGGATTCAAACTCTGCCACCCCAACTTTTGAGTCAGTTCCTTTCATAAATGAGTTTCTGGAATATCTTCTTAAAGTCCCTCCTGGAAAAGAAAAATCGACTTTGAAATAGATATCCTTCCAAATACCCAACCCATTTTGATTCCTCCTTACAGAATGGTTCCAGTGGAGCTTAAGGAATTGAAATAACAGTTAAAAGACCTTATAGATAAAGGCTTCATCAGACCAAACATCTCTTGATCAGGTTCTCTAGTGTTGTTCTTGTGAAAGAAAGACAGTTTTCTTAAGATGTGCATTGACTATCGTCAGTTGAACAAAGTCAAAATCAATAATAAGTTGGGCGAACAAGTCATCAATCCTAGGGATGATATAGTTCATAATGGATCAGAATCCTTATTGGTAGCGAAGGTTAAGGAAATACAAGATAACAATCTTACATTACTTCAATTGAAAGGTGCAGTTCATCAGCAAAACGGACTGTAGGGTAGCTTATGTGTTTCAAATATGGGTGACTTGAGGCAGTAGATCCTTATAGAAGCCCATCATTCCAGATATTCTATTCATCCATATGTCACTAAGATGTATCGTGATCTACGAGAAGTATTTTTGTGGAACGGCATGGAAAGAGACATAGCATACTTTGTGGCTAAGTGTCCTAACGGTCAACAGGTTAAGGTAGAACATCTGAAACTAGGAGGTATGACTCACGATATTAATATTCCTACATGAAAGTGAGAAATGATAAACATGGACTTCATTATGAGTTTACCACGTGCTCGCAGACAGTATGATTCCATTTGGGTGATAGTCGACAGAGTCACTAAGTCAACTCACTTCTTGGCTGTCAAGACTATAGATTCAGCGAAAGACTATGCAAACTCTATATCAATGAGATATTCAAGTTGAATGGGGTTCCCTTGTCTATCATCTCAGATAGAGGTCCTCAGTTTACATCTTATTTCTAGAAAGTTTTTTAGAAATGTATTGGTACTCAAGTAAATCTCATAACAACTTTTCATCCACAGACGGATGGTCATGTAAAGTGTATTATTAAGACCTTAGAAGACATATTGAAAGCTTATGTGATCAATTTGAAGGGTAGTTGGGATGATCACCTACCTCTCATAGAGTTCTCCTACAATAATAGCTTCCATTATGATATTCAGATAGCTCCGTATGAGGCACTATAAGGGTTTAGATGCAGGTCCCCGATTAGTTGGTTTGAAGTTGTAAAACCCAGATCCGAACATGGAAAAACAGCAATTTACAAAGTTATAGGTGCCAACCGATGGTGGCCAACCATGGCCCGTGGCTGGGACCACAAACCGTAGGTGGGTTTGTAGTTGATAACCTTAGTTTAAGCCAAAGATTTCAGAAACCATGGAACCACGACCTGACCAATGGACCTTCAAGCAACCACGATTCGTGGTTGAGGGTCTGTGGTCCAGGCCCAAAAATGCCAAAAATCTCTAAAGTTAGTGGCAGATCACCAGGACAGACCGTAGGTCAGTCGACGGTCCGTTGGTCAGGGGTCCGTAGGTCATCGCTGGAAGTTAATTTTAGTGGCTTATGGGACTTTTCAGTTTTTATTTAAATTGAAGTGGTGTCATTTTACCCAAGCCTAGGACACCTATATAAGTATTTTTAACCACTAAATTCACTCATTCAAGTCATTCTCCAAAACTCACCAAAAGAAATCCAAAAGTTCTCTTAAATATTTCTCTCTCTAAAACTTGAAGAAGAATAAAGAGTTCAAGCTAGGATCAAGGTCAAGTCTTCTATCCTCAAGCAATTATGGGATTTGTAATCAAGGTATGATAGCTTTTCATCCATGGATTTCTTACATCAATGGAGTCCCCATGATTCCCAAATTTAAAGGATGAAATTCCCCAATTTGAGTTAGGGTTTCATCAAATGTTGGGGTATTGATGAATATTGATCCAGTTGAGTGGATTATGATTGTTTATGCTTGAATTAAGTAGATTCAATGATTTTAGGATGAAATTACATGTACCCATGCCTAAACCATGTCTAAAAAGATGAAATTTATGTAAATGGGTTTTATGCCATGAAAGGAGAATTTGTGGGTTTAGATGTATTTAATCTAGGATTGATGAGATACATTAGAATTGAAGCTTATATGATGAATCATGATTAGTAGTTCTTTAGATTGAGGCTATATGATGAAGTATGGTTAGATTTGCTTGAGAGTAAAGCATATAGACATAGATTGTTGAGAGTAAAGCTTACAAGGTGATTCAGGATTAGTATTTCTTTGAGGTTGAAGCTTATGAGATGATTATGATGTTGAATTGCTTCGAGAGTGAAGCATATAGAATGACTAATAGATATAATGCTTTGAGAGTAAAGCTTATGTTATGAATTATGGATTATTGATGTAATTGTTGTGGAAGAGATAGTTCCCACATGAATTGCTTATATTATGAATATGAAAGGCTTTCTCACATTGAATGATTGTAGGTTGAAAGGATTGCTCACGTAAAATGAATCTAGACTAAAGACTACAAATTTCACGACCCGGGGTTACCCCCTAGGAGCAACATGGCGTACTTGACCTCGTAGGGGTCTTATAGAAGCCCTTAGCATAATCATAACATAAAGACATAGAATAATTACGGAAAATTTAAAACTTTTACAATCTAAGTCAACTTCTTTTTCATAAACGAAAATAAGAATCTAGAATTATCTCAATCACCATCTAGTACAATAGAGAGTAAAAATAGGGTCAAAGACCTTTACATCAATAAAATCTCAAAAGTAGAGAGTACAATAAAAGCTAGAAAATGATAACATCTTGTCCTCGAACTTGAGGACTCACCAAGCCTAGGGAATAGTCAACCCAAGCTTTAATTGAAAGAAGAAGTATGTCTTAACGACCGGAACCTACACTCATAGAATGTAGAAAATATGGGTTAGCACAATTAATGTACTAAGTATGGAAGTCATGCACAAAAATCCTTAAAACATGCATAAAAGGAACATTTAGTTGAAATCATGTGATTATCAAGTTTAAAAGCCATGATGCACATTTATGGAGAAACATAAGTCAAACCAACATATAAAAGCAACCCAAAGCTATACAAGTGGAATGAAAAGGTAAGATCCCATAACCCTACCAAATGCTAAGTATCACATTTAAGTCACCAACAACATACATATCTTAGTTTTTACCTTGTCCATAACCACCATACATAAGTAAGGAGTCATTCATGTTCATAGCTTGTAACAAGTAAAGTCAACCTTAACATTCATGCATATCTTTCATACAGAATCCATAAGTCATCATAACATAAGAGAACCTCACTATAACCCCTCTTAAAGCCTACTTGTGCAATGCATAAGTAAAGTCACATACCCCCACTCATACTAAGTAGTACCTCTTAAGAAGTCATAATTAAAGTCCATGTTCTTATCATAGTTCATCTTCGTATCATATAGGGAAGTTTAGCCTTAACTGACATAGACCATATGAGCTACATGGAATCCGGTGTTCTACCCGCACACCAAAAAGAGGTGTCCTACTTGCCTAAGGTAGAACTTACATAATAGCTTTTAGGTGGATCTACTAGCTAAAGACCTATGTGGGCACATAGTTATGGGATATGGGGATTGCTACTAGAAACCCAAACTACTAGCATAAAAGGTTTCCATCCCATGAAACAACATATATTGGGAAGCCAGACTTGCTAAACGTAAAAGCCTCCATCTCATTTTAATATCCACTTGGTGCTAAGCATAATTCCCTTAAAAAGTCATCAATTCTTTACTTAAGTTCATATTCATGAAAGAATGCCTTAGGCACTCAAACCAACATACATCAGAATAGCTCATAGATTCATAGGGTGAGCATGTCCTTTCAACCTTAGAATAATCACCATGTGAGTAAACCTTTCACATCATATTCATAGTGTGTTCATGAGAATGGCATTTCAATCAACACAAATAGCTTAGCATAAACATACGTACATACTTCATACATAATCAAGTGTAAAGGGTATAGGGAAGAAGGACCTTACATCAATACCACAATTACACAATAGTCATAAGATTATCACTATCTAAGTGAATCATGAGTTCATACACAATCTTCATCAACACATACAAACCCTAGTTATTGCCCTTCAAGGCTAGCAATCAAGATCAACCATAACTTCTAGAATTACAAAACTAGATAGGGGAAATTCATGAAACATAAACATAATCAATTGTCAAGCTCTCATCATAAATCAAGCCATATATAGTACACAATTCAAGAAGAAGGGGAAACCATGGGTCCAAGGGAGACTTTCATCATAAACATCAACATCCCAATCATAAATCATCATAATCAACCAAAATAAACCATAATTAAACAATGGAAAACGTTTTGGAAGAAGACCCACGTTAGAGATTGAAAACCCTAAGTGTGGGGAATTTGGAAATCTTGAAAACATATTTTGAAGGGGCTCCTCGGGTGATAGCTACCCAAGGATGAAAATCATCCATACCTTGACTAAGAAACTCCAATAAATTTGGGGAAGAACCTTTGGAATCCACAACCTTAGCTTCAATGGCTCATTTCTTCTTCTTCCTTGAGTTTAGAGAGAGAAATATTGAGAGAAGATGGGTTTTTCTTAGGTTTTCTCTTTTCGTCTCTAGGAGTAACTCAATTGAAGAAATTGACTTTAAAAGGTTTATATACTTGTTAGAAAAAGAGTTAGAAAGTGTTGGTTCCTATTTTGGAGGGATTACTTAAACACCCTAACTTATGTTTTAAAAACCTCTTAAGTCACACTGGAGCTCGCGCTTTGGCCCTCCTTGATTCGCCAAGGACACTAGGCGACACGCCTAATTGACCTTTGGCTCACCCAAAGTTACAGAATGCTCCATAAAGTAGATATTCACTTAGGCGATAGGGCAGTCCCTTGTGCGATTTGCCAAGTGGGTTGGCGAGCCCCGACCTAGCTCGCCCAATTTTCCAGTGACTTGGTCAAAGGGGAGGCTGCCCACTAGGCGAGGAAAGCCCATTTGGCTGATCGCCAAAGCACATGGGCGATGTTGCTTCTCATCTCCTAATGGACCAAAGGCATAAATTATTGTTCTTAGGTAGTTTAGGTCCTTACCTTCATCCTAGATATTTACCCCCTTCATTTTTGCTCTAGTTTAGTCTAAGCATCTCCGGAAAGTTTCACTAATCCTCACATTTAGCTCTAGATTAGCCTACCATTTTTTCGGGGTGTTACATTATCCCCCCCCTTGGGAAAATTCATCCTCGAATGATGATTTTAGACACCTTACGGAATTAAAGACTCAAGACTAGCAGGCAATTATGCATGCAACATAACAAAAATGCACAATTTATAGGAGGAAACATCAACTCCATCTCAATACCTAAACAATGCAACGCAAGGAAGTAGGAACTACATCTACAACTCATTATGCACAAAATTCACTAATTCTCATAAACATGGAAGGAACTACCTTCTCCAACCCAAAGCAAGCTCAACACAACAATATGGAGCCAACATGTCATTTCATCAAAATCATAACTAAGCATATTCATCAATTCACCTCATGTAGTCAAGTATGCAATCATCATACAAAAATGCAAATCAACATGAGGAACATATAGATCATGAAAAGTCAATTTATGCTAAACATGAATTCTCACAAGAGCATACATATCATAAGGAAATCATAAAGAACACTTATAGCACCATTGACTTCCAAAACACCAAAATCAAGAAAACTACATACCTCAAGTTTGGATAGGAGTAGAAGGAAAAAGATGAGGATAGAGGGACTTCATATCGACCTCGGCCTCCCACGTAGCACTCTCAACTAAGTGATTCCTCCATAAAAGCTTAATAGAAGCTACCTCTTTATTTCTTAACCTCTTAACTTGCCGGTCTGGAATCTCTACAGGAATCTCTTCATAGGAAAGACTCTCATTCAAGTATTTTTCAATTTTGATTAAATGGAAGTGGTGTCACTTTACCCAAGCCTAGGACACCTATAAAACTATTTTTAACCCCTAAATTCACTCATTCAAGTCGATCTCTAAAACTCATCAAAAGAAGTTTAAAGTTCTCCCAAATATTTCTCTCTCTAGAACTTAAAGAACAAGACAGAGTTCAATCTAGGATCAAGGTCAAGTCGATAATCCTCAAGCAATTGTGGGCTTTGTAATCAAGGTATGATATCTTTTCATCCATGGAGTCCCCATGATTCCCTAATTTAAAGGATGAAATTCCCCAATTTGAGTTAGGGTTTCTTCCAATGTTGTGGGTATTGATGAATGTTGATTTAATTAAGTGGATTATGATTGTTTATGTTTGAATTGAGTAGATTCAATGATTTTAGGATGAAATTACATGTACCCATGCCTCACCCATGTCTAAAAGGATGAAATTTATGTAAATGGGTTTTATGCCATGAAAGGAGAATTTGTGGGTTTAGATGTATTCAATCTAGGATTGATGAGATACATTAGAACTGAAGCTTTTATGATGAATCATGATTAGTAGTGCTTGAGATTGAGGCTACATAATGAAGTATGGTTAGATTTTCTTGAGAGAAAAGCATATAGACATAGATTGTTGAGAGTAAAACTTCTAGGGTGATTCATGATTAATTTTGCTTTGAGATTGAATCTTATGAGATAATTATGATGCTGAATTGCTTTGAGACTGAAGCATATAGAATGACTAAGAGATATAGTGCTTTGAGAGTAAACCTTATGTTTTGAATTGTGGATTATTTATATAATTATTATGGAAGAGATAGTTCCCACATGAATTGCTTATGTTATGAATGTCAAAAGGCTTTCTCACATTGAATAATTCTAGGTTGAAAGGATTCTCACCTAAAATGAATCTAGACTAAAGACTAAAATTGATGAGGCAAGAGATGAATACCCATGACCTCTAAATGAGTAGGATATGAGGTGATTTCCCCTGTTCGTTAGAGAAGAGTAGAGGCGACTACACTTATTCCCTAATGATTGGACATGGATGCAAGTACCCATGATATCTTAATGAAAGATGTGGAGGCAAATAGTCGTATCTTATATTGAAAGATGTGGAGGCGAATACCTGCATCTTATAATGAAATGATGTGGAGACGAATACCTGTGTCATATGATGATTGGGTATGGAGGTGAATAACTATGATCACATAAGATGGACATGGAGGGGAATACCCATTACCATATAAGCAACGCAAGAAATGACTAGCCATTAGCCTTTAAGTAAGGCAAGAGGAGACTACCCATGAACCTTTATGAGAAATCAAGGAGGTGATTTCCTCATGTCTATAAAAGGTAAGCTAAAGATGAGAATGATAGATGGAAAGCTTGTAGGATGGGCCAAGGTGGCCTACTATGATGAGCGAGACTAGTTGAGGATTACCCATGTCTTGGTTAAGTATTCTTTGAGGTTACTTCAAGGAAGTATCGTAAGTATGTCTTAATATGATATTTGTTAGTATGATAAATGATTAGCTTGGATTGTGATAAGAGTTCCCTTCATTGATGTGTATGACTAGGGGTGGATGACCCAAGTCTCAACTAAGGATAAGTTGAGGTCACTTCAAGAAGTGCTCCTCCTATGTTGATATGTTATGATGATTTATGTGCATTGATTATTCTTATAACTTATGTTGTTATCTCTTATGCTTATGTCTTATGTTGACTAATGCTTATGTTATGCCTATGTCGATGTTTATGTTGGCTATCATATTTAGTACATGATTGTACTAACGCATACTTTTGCCTACATATCCTATCAAAATGTAAGGTCCAGCGATATTGATTCTCATCCCCGTGGCTAGGATCTTAGTAGAAGCAAGGATTAAAGATTGGTGAGTCCTCATAGAATTCGAGGAGATAGCCACAATTTCTCTTATATTCTCTCATTTTATGTTTTGAACTATTGTATGGGATGTGTCCCAGAGAATTCGTGTTTTAGATGGTTTGAAACATAGTGTATTAGACTTCTGCCTCGTTTTATAAAGACTTTGATTGTATTGAAAATGTTTTAAATTTCCACATCATTTCTATTACTTTATGTTATGATATACTAAGTGGCTTATATGAGGCCTCTCGGGGTCTTGTAATCCTTGTTACATCTAGGGGGTACCCTAGGGTCATTGCAGAAGTAGGTGAAGCATCTTCAATTGGGACGAATTTGGTTCATTAGGCTATAGAGAAAGATCAGCTCATTAGAGATAGACTAAAGATAGCTCAGAGTAGTTAGAAGTCCTATGCAGATTTGAGAAAAAGGGGCTTGGAGTTTGAAATCGATGATTGGGTTTTCCTAAAAGTATTACCTATGAAGGGGGTGATGAGATTTGTCAAGAAAGAAAAGCTCATTCCCAGATATGTAGGTGCTTAAAAAATCCTGAAAAGGGTTAGTAATCTAGCTTATGAGTTAGAGTTGATAGCAGAACTAACAGTGGTTCATCCAGTCTTTCACATTTCCTTGTTGAAGGAGTGTGTGGGTGATCCAGCATCGATAGTACCATTAGAGAGTGTGGTTGTAAAGGATAGTCTTACTTATGAAAAGGTGCCAGTTAATATGCTTGATCGTTAGGTTTGTAGGTTGAGAAATAAAGAAGTCGCATCAGTAAAGGTTTCGTGAAGGAGTTAGTCCAAAAAGGCAGCTACTTGGGAAGAGAAGCAACCATGATAGTATCCTCACCTCTTTCCTTTTGATCTTTTTTCATCTTGAGCTAATAGTTCCTCTCCAGTCTCTCAGCTTACTCTAGTGTAATTCAGCCTCTATATCTTGTTCCCTTATATATCCTTGCATTTCAACATATATGTATATTTATGGAACTCATTTCAGTTCGTTATGAGTTTCTAGTACTTAGTGGTAGGGATTGCAGCTCCTTCCCTCCGTACTCTACTTGTTTAGACTTCATTCGAGGATGAATTTTTCCACAGGGGAGATATTGTAAAACCTCAGATTCGAGAAGATGGAAAAAATACAGCTTTCCAGGATCTAGTGCCAGAACCAACAGAAACCACCGACAGTCTGTGGTCTGACACACGGTCCGTATGTAGGTCTATGGTTGGCCAGTCCCAATTTTCCTTAATGCCAAGACCTTGTACGTTTATATGGTTCACCAGGATGGTTCATCATTCCATGCACGAGTCATAGGTAGGTATCGTAGGTGAGTCCTAGACATAGAGTAATTTCAAGATCGAAAGACGAGACCTTCAGTCGTGGTCGACGGTCCGTAGGATTTAGGCATCTTTGATCCCACCTACGGCCAACCAGTATGGTCCGTGGTTAGACCATAGGTCTGGCTGTTGGTGAGGATCAACAGTTATTTGGAAAGAAAGGGTTTCTGGGTCAACTTTAAATGGTCATATCTTTTAGCACAAAATGAATTATGTGGTCCATGACCTACAAATTAACGTAATCGAATCCTCTTTCTAATGCCACCTAGGTTTATAATTTCCAATATCAGAGTAAAACGTTATGATAATTTTAGTAGAGCCCTGTTGGGCAGGTCCACAACCATGGCCCAGTTGATGGACAGTGGTTTAAACAAGGGCCCGTCAGTCCCCTCGTGAGTAGAAGTTTGTCCGCTTTAAGTCAAGGTCATTTTCGTCTTTTCCCCTATGCATTGGGCACTTAAACTACATCATTTGATCCCTAAACTACGTTGTTTATTCCATCTAAGACTAATAACCTAGTAAGACATACCCAGAACCCTCATTCTCCAAAAATCACCTAACTTAGAACAAAATGAAGAGGAAAAATTGCCAGTTTCTTCCAAGAACAAGCAGAGGTGTTCATCGAAGTTCAGCCTCAAAATTCAAAGGATTTATACATAGATTTCATCACCAGGCATATGGGATTTCACTAGTGGATTCCTTCCACCCATTAGGTCCCTAGAATTTAGTTAATTCTTCAGACTCTCATAAACTGTTCAAACCTAGGGTTTCTAGATTTTCAAGATTTATTAGGATTATGGTTCATTTGATCTAAATAAACTTGTTTCTTGATAATTTAGAATAATTGCATGTGTATCACTTAGAACCCTAGCTTGTTTAAATTTATCCTAGTTCATGAATTATACTTGCTAGGATAACCAGACAAAAATTCTACATTATATTTTGAATCTTATATTCTCAACATATAAATGTTGAATTCTTAATTAGCATGTCATTTTTTGAGCTATTCAGTATGTAGTGCATTTTAGCTTCTTGAAGATTCTGATGGGAGTAGATTTAGCAAGGAGTTGGACAGGGGTTCAACTTACCCTGAAAGTCCGAGAACTACATGCCCGCGTAGGTTTATAAGTCCCCTCAGTTGGGCCTCGAATTTAGTGATCACGCCACAATCATGACTCTATACCCCTGGCAAGGTATATTGGGTCCTCTCAATGGGGCGTATCGTCGGACTCCATGTTTAGCTCACGTGGTTTATGGCAGTTAATAGTAGCTCCTATAGTCAGACTCATAGTGAATTGACTAGGTTTTCAATAGTTACTTCAGTATACAAATCACCATGTTATATTCATAATTTGTTCTTGGTCATTGTATCCAGTTTTGCTTTCAGTTATACTTTAGTACGTATCTATATCCTTGTTTAGATAATATCATTGCTCAGTTACACATTGTTCAGCTTATATACTTTGTTTAGCTTAGCATATCTATATATTGCATGCTCAGTACATTCTAAGTACCAATGCATACTTTGCGCTACATCATTTCATGATGTAGGTTCAGGCATTTAGCATCAAGATCACACTTAGTTCAATTTCCAATTCGACTTCAGCAGCTTCAGTGGTAAGTCCTCATATCTTAAGGATAGTAGACATGCTTTATATTTCAAGTCTTCACTTTCCATTTTTAGCTTTGTTAGATATAGCTGGGGGCATGTCCCAGCAACTCAACTCAGTTAGAGGCTTTCCAGACATAGTAGTAGATTCAGACTTGGTGTCAGTGTTAAATGT
Organism: Solanum bulbocastanum; assembly: GCA_037074985.1. Lineage (NCBI taxonomy): Eukaryota > Viridiplantae > Streptophyta > Magnoliopsida > Solanales > Solanaceae > Solanum > Solanum bulbocastanum. The sequence goes on from CM073605.1 coordinate 41,719,135, forward strand.
TTTTGGCTTGTTTTCCCCCCATATATTCATATACATATTCATAGTTGGAGTCCTTTGGTTTTGACTCATTTATTAGTTATGCTTCCTCTTATATTAGTTATATTTTTCAGCATTCTTGATATATATCAGACTCAGGGTCAGCTTGGGGTCACTCATGATCGTAGGTTCCATGTTACGTCTAGGGGGTAGCCTTGAGGCATGACAAAATACCCCTGACGTCAACCTTTTGGCTAAAAAATACCCTTATTTCTAACGGTCCACATTCATAAGGTGGACGGAGGGAAATATTGTACCAAATCTTATAGTTTAAGGGAATTTTAGCCCCTTTTTTCATTAAAATAATTTGAAATTACTTAATATATGGGCTCATATAACTGGTTTGATTTTGTATTCCATAGTAAATTAGAAATAAAAATAGGTTAATAATCTACTATTTTATTTCTTTGATCTTGTCCATCATTTAAAAAAATTCATCTTATGATGAAACAAGGGAGAAAAAAAGGAGTAAAATAATGAGGTCATTCATACATTAATATTAGTTCAATAGAGGATGATTTAATTAAGCAACTATGTACGTTTACTGCATTTTTCTTTGGTATGTATCCACATTTCAAAATAAAAGAATGAAAATAACATTTTCTCCTATCTCCTCCCCCCCCCCCCCCACCCCCGCAACTGTGCCTCACACACACCATGATAATAATACAAATTAAAAAATATGAACATATACATGCATTTAAAGTTTGAGTTCATGATATCCTAATTAAGAATAATAGAACTTAAAATATAATAAAAAGATGTAATGAGCAAGACAATTGGATAATTGATAGAAACTACATATTAATGAAAAATAGTAGTCTTTTTATTAGATGAAAAATAAGAAAGGGCTAGTATGAATTTTGCTTGGATCCCCAATAATGAGTTGGGTTATAATGATTTGGAGGTTGACTTAAAATAGGACAATACTAAACATATCCTGAAATTAATAATTTTTTAAAAACTATTTTCAAAAGCATCGGGCCAAAACATGAATCATATGTGATTTTTATTATTTATTTGAGAAAGGTTTAATGTTTTGATCAATTATAATAGGTAACAATAATAAATAAATATATAATAGTTTTACTTTAGGGGCCTTTGTTAAAAATAAGGGTAAATATGATCCAAATGGTTAATACCAAGGGTATCTTTGAGAAAAAAGGTTGACATCAGGGGTATTTGGGGGCTGAAATGTGGATGGAGGGTAGTTTTGTACCAATTCAAATAGTTGAGAGGCATTTTAAGCCCATCTTCGTTTGAAAATTTCCATTTTACTCCTCCTTATAGTTGCCCCAAGTTATGTTGGATTAATTTATGAAGTCAGTTTTGTGACAAGAACAAAAAATTGTGATTTTTGGAATTTTGAGAGTTTTAGAGACTCTTAAGTAATGGTTAATACCAAGGGTATCTTTGAGAAAAAAGGTTGACATCAGGGGTATTTGGGGGCTGAAATGTGGATGGAGGGTAGTTTTGTACCAATTCAAATAGTTGAGAGGCATTTTAGGCCCATCTTCGTTTGAAAATTTCCATTTTACTCCTCCTTATAGTTGCCCCAAGTTATGTTGGATTAATTTATGAAGTCAGTTTTGTGACGAGAACAAAAAATTGTGATTTTTGGAATTTTGAGAGTTTTAGAGACTCTTAAGTAATATTAGTGGGTTTGGATAGAATCCGGAGCTACGGGTCTCATAATGGGATTTTTTTAGTTAAGTCAGGTCTGAAATACACAATTTTTTCTAGGACTGTAGATGATTTCAGTTTTGAAGTATTTATGAGAATTTAAGTCCTTGAGGAGGCAGTCTAAGGGAATTTATGCCTAGAGTTGACTTTAGTCAATGTTTGGACTTCAGATGCTCGGATTGGATCTTCATTGATTCTGTTTGATTCAGGAGATAGTTTTAGGTCTAGGTGAGGTCTTGGTTCAATTTTTAAAGGTTTGATGTTATTTTGGTCATTTTGGGTGAAACTTGGTGAATTGTAGCATTAACGGTCACCAGGTCAAGGAGACCTCCAATCCATGTTTCGATGGTTTCATTGTGTCTAGATCATGAGGTTTAGTTTGGTAGCATATTTTGTATGTGTTCTTGGGATTATGAACGAATCTCGAGGGTGCATTCAGTGAATTTAGTCTATTGATGTTTTGATATTTGAAGTCGTGATGTTTTGATGTTTGTTGTCTTCTAGTGCTTCCTTCACGTTGTTGGAGCTTAGACGAGTTCACGAGGGGCCTCATGGTTGGCCTCCACATTTGCAAGGATTTGTCCATGATCATGGAGGATAAAGGTGTTGACCTCTACATTTACGTTAAATTTGGCCTAGATCACGGAGGATTGGAGTGTTGACCTTCGCATTGGCAGAGTAATGGATGTGTTCTCAAAGGGTTTTCCCGTCTGGTATCTATGATTACAGAAGGGTGACAATGTTTGTGAAGACAAAATGGCCTAGCAGTTTATTGAAATTTCCAAAATTAGGATTTCTTCCCCATTTTCTATTTTTGGACCTTGAAAGCTTGAGGTAAGCGATTTCAAAAGGGTTTTCAAAACTTAACATTTGGGTATCTGATTTCAACCCCAATCTGATATTACCCATTTAGGTCTTTATGAATTTAACATGAAATCTTTGTTTTTGAACTCAAACCACGAGGGCTTTTTCTTGAAAATGGTGTTTTAATAGAATTGGAGTTTCAAGTGTGATTGTAATCCATTTTTAACTCGATTTTACTTGTGAGTTCCAAAACCTTTTGGTATTGTGATTTTCAATAAAATTCAATAATTACACTAACTTTGGGATTGACTTTTTGGGTCAATTTTGACCTAATTTCCAAATCACCTTTTTATGGGTATCAATTTTGATGATTTCTTATGAGGATACATTATTTAATTAGATTTTTTTTTTTCATTTAGAGTATCTTCATAGAGGGAAGACTCAAGTGCTGTGTTGATTGGTTCTCTTTTAGGGCAAGTGGACCTCTTTAACCTTTAGTTAAGTCTATACAAACTTATATTCCTTGTTATGTAATTGATAGTAATGGGAAAATGGGAAGGTCTTCATTTATTATACCTCTTTTAAATGTTAGAAATAATTGTGGGAGTAAAATGAATTCATTGACAAAGTAATGTGTGATGCTCCATGAGTGACTTGGATTTTATTATTGATTCATTTTTTATGATGTGCCATTTTATATGTTTATTAGCTATTGATGTGGAATTTATCATCCTCTCATATTGCGTGTGAACATGACTATTTGCAGTGGCTTTGAGACACTATTTTGAAATATGGATCCTAGATATGCTAATGAGGAATGGTCACGGCGAAAGATGTTTATGTCAATGTGAAACGGTCTCGACGATTGATGTTTATGCCAATGGGAAATAGTTCTGGTGATTGATGTTTATGTCGAAGGAAAATGGTTCCGACAAGTTGGATATGATGTTGGGAAATGGTTCTGACACAAACATAGATTGATATATCTCTCATGGGTCTTGTGTTCCTAGGCAGAGGGTGTATCAACACAAAATATATGATACATTACATTGCAATGCACCTCATCATCATTCCGGACGTTCATTTGTAAGTTGTTATTCTCATGATTGTATGAATCTGAAAGGTTGTGATAATGTTATTGAGACTCTGATGTGTAGATTATGGTGTATTATATGTATATTGTTGATCCATTACTTGTGGAATTGATAGGATGGGCTTTTCTGAGTTTTGTGCAGGTTATAGTATGCGGAGGTTCGCATAGTGTGTTAGGGTACTTGTGTTCAGTATTACTTGATGTAGGGTCAGTTAGGGATGCTTGTGGAGTGCTGTTGTTGCTTTGGTACTCACTCCTTTTGTCACGGCTCAAACCCTTGGCCTGACTTAGCTCATAGCGGAAGACTTACTCAACAAATAAATGTACTAGAAAAAACAATCATAACTAACTTGTCTCAATAGATACGTAGAATGTTTTAGAAATAAGCATTCAACTAGCCAAAGTGGCAACTCAAGTCTCAACATGAACAACTCAAAATGAAAAGACTCATGAACTAAAACTATCTATCTATGAAGCCTCTAATACTATGAGGGATGTTGGGACAAGAGCCTCGACCATCCTCTTAACTGAAATGACAAAACATAATAAAGGGATCCTCTGGATGCAAGGAAGCTCACCAACAACTCTGAAGCTCAACTGGATCAACAAAGCACTGGATAGTGATCCTGGTTACATGTATCTGCATCATAAAAGATGCAGGACAAATGGAGTCAGTACATGGAATGTACAATCATGTGAGGGGAACTCTAAACAAGACATAAGCTTGAACTGGAATCTGAAAGAAACACTTACCTCGTCTCAACTCAACTCATCTCAATATCAAGCAAATATAAAGATGCAATCTAAAGAAAATCTTTAAAACATGTAGATAACAACTCAATGTATTGAAAGATACAATAATAACTTAGTTTTTGTATAAGAAAATACTAGTAACTCTGTGGGAGATTCTCTAACCGACAACCATAACTATGAGTTATGTGATGATACAATGTCTCGCCCACACTGCCAGAACTGTCCTATACTTTATTGGGTTATAGAACTCCTAAACTAAATGGATCCACTAGTGTATGCTAAAAGAATTAAGGAATCATCTAAAAAGTATGACCCTTTCTACCCACGTTGGCTACATGGTTTATGGAGACTTTGAGTTATCTGAACTCGTTCCCATATTGATGGTTAATACTACTCCCAAAATGTAACTAGCTCATATGTTTGTAAACGTGACTTTCTCTGTGGTATGAGATTATTACTCAAAAATTTATCCCTTAAAAGAGATTGTACTCAATACTACTCATGAAAACTATTTTGGAAATCGGTGTTTCCTCTCATCTTAAATGTGAAAAAATTTAATCTTTGGGAATATTTAGTTCCCATATAACATTTTTTAAAAAAATGAACTCGGTTCTACTCTTTCTCAAACTCCATGCTTAAGTCTTAAAACAATTGTAAAAGACTTTTGAAAAGACTTTAAGAACTCTCTAGACTTGTCTCTTAGCTCTACCTTGAATTTGAATTATGGATTCAAGGGTTATGATCTCATGTTATGGATGATCTCTTGATGTTTAGATGTACCATAGAATGTAGAAATCAACTAGTAAGCATAGGTACAATTCGAGGGAACTCAAACGAAAAGAAGTAGGAAAGGGTAGAGGACCTGGCGACCCTAGCGTACTGAGTGGTGCAGGGCGCCAGACCTTGAACTGCAGAGTCTGAGTTGGGGCGCACTGAGTGGCACGGCGTCCTAGCCCAACCTACAGACTCTGTCCTAGGGCGTACAGAGTGGTGCGGCGCCCCACCACTTTTCCCAAAAATTTTGACGTATTTTCTTACTCGTTTTCAAACCCCAATCACATAGAATCGAATGGTTTTTTTACTAATCACCCAGATTCAAATACCCTACATTAGTGTAGAAGACTCTACTCCAAACCAACCTTAAAACTCATACGATTATCTCAAGAACTATTAAAACCTCAACAATCAAGATTTATGAAGGAAACTTTAATAAAACTCATCAAGAACTAAAATCATTTACTTTCAAGAACGAAATTATGCTATGTGAACTCACATACCTCTTAGGTATCAACCCCCTTGCGAAATCCGCGACGAAACTTAAAGAACTTGATGAAAACTTGACCTTTCTCCTATTTTCTTCTCTATTCTCTTCTTGAACTCTTTACTAAAACCCTAGCGTGAATTATGATGGTGTAAACTGAACAAAATTAGTTTAGACACCTAATTAATTACTAAAAACAAAATAAATCTGATTGGGTAAGGAAAAGACCAAAATACCCTTATTAAATTCGGGTGACTTTCCTTACTGGACAGCCCGACTTCAAACATGCATATCTCCCTCATACAAGCTTGAAAATTATCAAACTCGACGGCGTTGGAAAGAAGATTCCAAGACCTTTCATTTGATATCTTATGGTCACCTAACTCTTAATGTATTGAAACTTATAGTCATTTGAGGTTGACCCAAAACTCATACTTAGCATAACTTGTCAAAATTTCAAAATTTACTCTTTCGAAAAATAGTTATTTCTAATTTTAGTTCTTTCTAAGGTGGGATGTTACAATATCTCCCCCTTGGGAACATTCGTCATCGAATGAGATCACTCTAAGTAGACTAGGGGTGTAACATCTAACATTCAACTCAAACACTCGACATGCAATATATAACACATCAAGTCAACTTAAATAAAATCCAAGAAAAGGATTAGTACCTTAATTGGAATTTCTCCTGATTTGAAGAGATGTGGGTATATTTTATTCATATCCTACTCAGTTTCCCAAGTAACTTTCTTAACAAACTGATTCCTCCACAAAACCTTTACTGATGCTACCTCCTTGGTTCTCAACTTGCGAACTTGACGATCTAGAATCTGATTCGGAATCTCCTCATAAGATAAGCTATCCTTAATATCAATATCTTCAGTAGGTATGATAAGTAAAAGATCACCCATACACTTCTTTAACATATAAATGTGAAATACCGAATGAACCGCTGCTAATTCTTGTAGTAGCTCTAACTTATAAGCTATCTTGTCAATCCTCTTGTATATCCTGTAAGCCCCAATATACCGGGGACTATGCTTCCCCTTCTTTTCAAATCTCATAACACCCTTCATGGGTGAAACCTTCAAATAAACCCAGTCATCTACTTCAAACTCTAAGTCTCTTCTCCTCATCTGTATAGGATTTCTGACGACTTTGCGCTATTTTCAACCTATCTTGAATAACCTTCACTTTCTCCATAGCTTGATGAACTAAGTCTGGTCCTATCAACCCAGCTTCACCAACCTCAAACCATCTAATAGGAGATCAACATCTTCTTTTATAAAGAGCCTCATATGGAGCCATTTGGATGCTAGAGTGATAACTATTGTTATAAGCAAATTCAATGAGAGGCAAGTGATCATCCCAATTACCCTTGAAATCAATCACACAAGCCCTCAACATATCTTCTAAAGTCTGAATAGTGAGATGTGCTTGACCATCAGTGTGAGGATGAAAAACAGTACTCAAATTCACTTTCAAACCCAATCCTTTCCTGAAATACTTCTAGAATTATGTAGTAAATTGTGCACCTCTGTCTAAAATAATTGACACTAAAACTCCATGGAGTCTAACTACCTCTTGAAGATATAACTTGGAATAATCCTCTGCTGAATGGGTAGTCTTTACCGGTAAAATGTGGGCAAATTTACTTATTCGATCTACAATAACTCAAATAGAATCATGATGCATATGAGACCGTGGCAAACCAGTAATAAATTACATATTGATCATCTCCCACTTCCATTCCAAAATCTCTATGTTCTGAGCCATACCACCAGGCCTCTGGTGCTCTACTTGATTTGGTAGACAATTCGAGCACTTAGCAACGAACTCTGCAATACCGTTTTTCATATTATTCCAACAATAGACTTCTCTCAAGTCACGATACATCTTTGTGGAACCCGGATGGATTGAATATCTAGAGCTATGAACTTCCTCCATGATCCTGTCTTGGAGTTCATCAACCCTTGGCACACACAATCTACCTTGATACCTCAATACACCATCTCCCCCTTGTTCAAAAGCCATCATTTTTTGCTTATGAACATTTGCCTTCAATTCAAGAAAAATTGGATCTTGGTCTTGTTCTTTTTCACTTCAGACACTAATGATGATTCAGCCCCATTCATCAGCACTACTCCTCCTTCATTGGAATCCATTAGTCGAACTCCTGATCCTGCAAGTCTATGCACATCTTTTGCTAACTCTTTCATGTCTTCCTCAACATGGGAAGTACTAGCCATAGACAACCTGCTTAAAGCATCTACAAAGACATTAGCTTAACTAACTCATGTCATAAACTTTTAGTAACTCCAACCACCTCCTCTGTCTGAGATTAAGCTCTTTCTGATTAAACACATACTGAAGACTCTTGTGATCGGTGAACACATCTACATGAACACAGTAAAGATAGTGACACCATATTTTCAAAGCGAATACTACAGCAGCTAACTCTAGATCATGGGTTGGGTAATTCTTCTCATGAATCTTAAAATGTCTTGAGGCATAATCTATAACCTTGCCATTATGCAATAACACACAACCCATTCCGACTCTGGACGCATCACAATATACCACAAAACCTTGCGTACCTTCTGGTAAGGTCAATACTGGGGTAGTAGTCAACTGCTTTTTCAATTCCTGAAATCGTTTCTCACAAACTTCAAACCATTGAAACTTAACTGTTTTCTGAGTCAACTTAGTCAACAGGGATGAAATAGATGAAAACCCCTCGACAAACCTTCTATAATAGCCAGTCAATCTCAAGAAACTCCTAATATTAGTTGAAGAGTGGGTCTAGGCCAGTTCTTCACTGCTTCAATCTTTTGAGTGTTAAATCAAATCCCATCACCAGAAACAATATGGCCTAAGAATGCGATAGACTCAATCCAGAATTTACACTTAGAGAATTTAGCATACAACTCTTTATCCTTGAGGGTTTGGAGAACTATTCTGAGATGACTAGCATGATTTTTCTCATTCCTTAAATAAATTAGAACGTCATCAATGAATAAGATAACAAACATATCTAAAATGGGCTTGAATACTCCGTTCATAAGGTCCATGAATGTTGCAGGAGCATTAGTCAAACCAAACGAAAAAACTAAGAACTCATAATGATCATAGCATGTCCTGAAAATTGTCTTAGGGATATCACTTTCTCTTACTCTCAACTGATGATAGCTAGATCTGAGGTCTATCATAGAAAAATAAGTGGCACCCTGAAGTTGATCAAAAAGATCATTGATTCTCAGACGAGGATACTTATTCTTAATAGTAACCCTATTCAACTTACGGTAATCTATGCATAGTCTAAGAGAACCATCTTTCTTTCTCAAAAATAAGACTAGAGAGCCCCAAGGTGAGACACTTGGTCGGATAAAACCTTTCTCAAGGAGATCTTTCAACTGCTCTTTTAACTCTTTCAACTCTGCTGGAGCCATTTTATATGGTGGAATAGAAATAGAACGAGTATCGGGAAGAATATCTATACTGAAGTCTATTTCTCTCTCAGGAGGGACTTCGGGATGATCATCTGGAAAGACTTCTGGAAACTCACTAACAACTGAAATTGACTGAATAGGTGGTGTCTCAACACTAGAGTCATTAACTCAGACTATGTGATAGATGCACCCCTTGGAAACTAACTTTCTAGCCTTAAGGTACAAAATGGAACGACCCTTAGGCACTGTTAAACTACTCATCCACTCTATAAGTGGCTCATTAGGAAATTGGAACTTAACTACTCGAGTTCTACAATCAATTAAGGCATAACAGGCATGAAGTCAGTTCATACCTAGAATTAGGGGTGTACAAGTCAAACCGTAAAATCAAACCAAACCGACGAACCAAATCAAATCGAAAAAAAAACTAATTAGTGGTTTGGTTAGTTTGGTGGTTGAAAAAAAAAACCGATCACTCTTGGTTTGGTATGGTATTAAAAGAACAAAAGTCAAACCCAACCCAAACCAAACCGACACACACACACAAATATTATATATATATATATATATATATATATATATATATATATATATATATATATATATATATATATATATATATAGATAAAACATATTATTAATAATCTACTTTGTTAATATATTTTTAGTTAGTTTATAATTTTCAATGTTTATATATTTTATTTCAAATTTGGGTTTGTAAATTTTTGTAAATATTATAGATATAATTTTATTTTATTTATAGATAAAAAATATTAATTATAATCTACTTTGCTAATATATTTTTAGTTAGTTTATAGTTTTAAATGATTATATATTTAATTTCAAATTTAGGCTTGTAAAAATTGTAAATATTTAATTTTGTATGAAGATCCGCAGTTACAATTATATTGTTATAGTTTTATAAATTCAAAGTTAACAATTTACTTTATAAATATTTAGTTTTGTATTCAGTTTGATTGTATCCTTTAATCTTATTAATTTAACATAATGAACGTTGATATTTCAAAAGAAAAAAAAATTGCACTCATGTGAATTTTACCGTCTTTACGAAAATTTCTATTCATTTAACATTTTTTAAGTTTAGCTTATCACACAAGTAAGTGAAAATATATTTGATCTCTTTTTTAAATACCATATAATTGTAAAAAACCGAAAAAAATGAAAAACCAAAAAAACCCGAAAGGACCGACTAAAACCGAAACTGAAAAAACTCAATTTGCGCGGTTTGATTTGGTTTTTAGATTTTATAAACCGACATAATTGATTTAGTTTTTTTAATGAAAACCAAACCAAACCAAACCGACCTATGTACACCCCTACCTAGAATGACATCAAAGTCTACCATATCTAACTCAACTAAGTCAGCAATGGTGTTCTTGTGATTGACGGAAATGATACAATCACGATAGACTCTTTCAGCTAGAATAGACTCACCAACGGGTGTAAAAAACTAAGGGGCTCAAGAAGTTTCTCAAGAAGAACATCAAAATTCATCGCAACATAAGGAGTCGCAAAAGATAGACTCACTTCTGGATCTAGCAAAGCATAAACATCAGAATTAAAGACTTTAATCATACTAGTGACAACATATGGAGAATTCTATTACTCTTGGCGGCTAGTGATAGCATACAAACGGTTTGATCCTCTGCTTGCCCCTGAAGTAGCTCCTCTAGGTGCAGCTCTGTCTAGTGGAGCAACTGAAGAAGATTGGGATCTATTGCCCCCATTTCCAAAACATTCTGTTCTTAGGGCACACTTTCATAAAGTGACCAGTTTGACCTTACTTGAAGCAACCAGTGAAGCCATGCTCCATGTTTTCATGTGGTTGATAACGTTCAAATATACTTCTTGAAAAGAAATATAAACTATCGTATGTAATATATTTACCCAACTATGAGTCGGGGTTGATCCCACAGAGAATATGGAAGAATAATGTCAATAGCAAATATTTAACTCGATAGTCGTTGTATAAAAATGGGGGGATTTAAATTAAAAAAATAAAATAAAAACAATAAAAATGTTTTTGAACTAAGTAATTATTTATAGTCAGATTATTAGAAGTAACTAGGAATGTGTTCCACATAAGCTCATAGCATGGTAATCCTAATAATAGTAGTCCTATCTTAGTGCATCACATGGAAAGTGGTAAGTTATGTATCTCTAAATCCTTGGTCCGGAAAATAGAGAATTTCACCCCGCACCTTGGTCCGGCTACGTGTGTATAATTTACTAACTCTTACCTTTACCTCATATTAGACATCACCTCAATGTATGACTTAGTTTTCACCCTTGCACCAATTTAGACTATTAGATATAGTATCACACTAAATCTATGTTGATAATTATTTTCTTATTAACTACCTCCTTGGTCCGGCAAGTTGCAACAAGGCGAGTTCTAACATTTGCAACCGCTAAAAAGACTTCTAGACGAAAGAATTATCAATGCATGCTTCAACACTATTCAAGAATTACTTAGTTATTATTCATACTTTGTTAATCACTTATAGTTTCCACAACCCTAGTTATGAAATTTAGCTACTCATTATCTCAAAAACACAATCAAAATTTATTAAAATAAATATGCTTGTGTTAATCATAAAAAATTAAGAACAATAGCTAAACTATCGTTTATTAATCACGAATACAAATAGATAATAAAGGAGAAGAAAGAATAAACCACAATTCTCCAGCCTTCACAATGGCTCTTCCAAAGTTCCAAAGTTAGAAGAAAATTTAAATTGTGTCTTGTTTCTTGGTTCTTGGCTCCCCAAAGAATAATTTTTCATCCCCTATTTATAAATACATAAACCCTAAATAAAATAATTGAGTTCAAGACAAATTAGGAAAATAAAACCCAATTAAATTGGGTTTGCACTGCACGCGTGATTTCTCCAAATTGTTGGCGGCAGAGGGGTGCCGGTCAGCCGACATGTGGCAGAAGCAAGCCTAATTCAAATTGAATTAGCGTTCAACTTTGCACCATATATAGGAATATATTATTTTAATAAATTTAATCCAGTTGTTTGCTTGATTTATTTCTTCAATCCTTCATTTTTAATTCTCTTTAGCTTCAAATTTCTTCGTTTTTCCATTAATTTAATCCTACAAATAAAATATATTATTTAGCACAATGCATAAAATTTATGCTCGAAAAGGACAAATATAAATAATAAATGTGAGATAAATAATGATTAAAAATATATATTTTTGGCCTCACATCAACCGCCATTCTTGATAACGTTCAAATATACTACTTGAAAAGAAATATAAACGATCGTATGCAATATATTTACCCAACTATGAGTTGGGGTCGATACCACAGAAAATATGAAAGAATATTATCAATAGCAAATATTTAAGTCGATAGTCGTTATATAAAAACGGGGGCAGTCTAATTGAAAAAATAAAATAAAAATAATAAAAATAGCTTTGAACTAAGTATTTATTTATATTCATAACACTAGGAATGTGTTCCCCATAAACTCATAACGCGGTAATCCTAATAATAGTAGTCATATCCTAGTGTATCACATGCAAAGTGGTAGGTTCTTCTAGACAAAAGAATTATCAACCCATGCTTCAACACTGTTCAAGAATTACTTAGTTATTATTCATACTTTGTTAATCGTTTATGATTTCCACAACCCTAGTTATGAAATTTAGCTACTCATTATCTCAAAAACACAATCAAAATTATTAAAATAAATATGCTTCTGTTAATCATAAAAAGTTAAGAACAATAGCTAAATTATCTTTTATTAATTACGAATATAAATAAATAATAAAGGAGAAGAAAGAATAAATAACAATTTTTCGGCCTCCACGACGGCTTTTCCAAAGTTCCTAAGCTAGAAGAAAATAATTGAGCTCAAGATAAATTAGGAAAACAAAACCCAATTAAATTCGGTTTGCGCAGTACGCGTGATTTCTCCAAATTGTTGGCGGCAGAGGGGTGCCGGTCAGGTGACACGTGGCAGCAGCAAGCCTAATTCAAATTGAATTGGGGTTCAACTTTGCACCATATATAGGAATATATTATTTTAATAAATTTAATTCATTAAGCTGTCTGTATGATTTTCTTCTTCAATCTTCCATTTTTAATTCGCTTTAGCTCTAAATTTTATTCATTTTTCCATCAATTTAATCCTACAAATAAAATATACTATTTAACACAATTCATAAAATTTATGCTCGAAAACGACAAATATAAATAATAAATGTGGGCATAATGATTAAAAATATATATTTTGACTTCACATTAACACCAAACATTTAAACTTTTGTTCGTCCTCGAGCAAACATTAAAGTTCATCTCAAAAAATCATACTAGCAATGTCATCACTTTGGTTAATACAAACAATTAGGCCATCTACTAATTTCAAAATATCAAGTACAATTCTCAATCATTATGCAAGACATCCAAATAAACAACAAACTTCTAACGTCCTAACCTCAAAGAAGGAATTTGAACTCATCAAATTTAAGTTTGCTCACCTACTCTCATCAAAGAAAGCTAATAAAATCACCTATCTATCATGAAACAAGTGTCCTCACAAAAAGAAATTGTTCACACACTCAATTCAAAAGATTGAATATAAATTAAGGACTTCATATCAAGAACAACTCTCACACTCACAAATAAAACTCACATGTATGCACAAAGAACCATATGCTTGCCCATTATGTACATCTCCAATAATTAAGCATGCTTGAATAGAATCAAATAGGACATTTTAAATTGTTGTAATGTAGGCTAGGGGACAGGTAGGAAAACTATATAATAGTGACTTACACTTAAGCAATTTTAGACTTCATCACCCATTATTTTCTTCTCTTTATTTTCAGCCCTCTCTTCAACAATTATTTCACAAGTAATTCTCATCATCTCAAGAATGTTTCAATCTTTTTTTTTTTCTTTTAAGTTTTCATTCATAATAGCCACCCTCAACTTACGTATTTTACATGTGTTAAGGTGCAAGATGTCCTTGGAAGGACCAAGGCAATCATCAAGGTAACTTTTTTTTTTTTTCATGTCACATTCTTTTTTTTCTTTTTTTTTTTCATGTCACATTCTTTCAAAGAGGGCTTTTAAGCACTTTGTAGCTATCATTGATTACCTTTTCACTCAACCATCCCTTTATCTCAGAATTGATAACTAGAATAAGTCTATGCCATAATGCTCAAGGAAGCATGGTGCAAAAACTAGAGATTCAACAAAATAGTCAAGGGCAAAGTATGGCTACCAACAAAAGGCTACAAGCTCAAAAGGGCTAACTAGTGATAAACTATCTAAAAAGGCTAAAATTTACCAGACAAATCAAAGAAAGTCTATTATCATCTCCTAAACAAAGCATCACTTTTTATTTCGCTTCAATAACATGCAGGGCAAGTTCTAGACTAAAATGCAAAGCATGGAATAAACAAAATCTCACCACACATGGCACAAGTATCAAATCAAGATTGATCAATTCCATTTCTAAGAGATACAATATCATAACAAACTACAAAATAAAATAATCTATATACAAAGTCACAACCATGAACCTAGAGGTCAAAAAATTTGCAATTTCATTAGCAATCAAGCATTCACAAGAAAGCAGTACTCAAAATTAGGCCCAAATAGTAAGTATCACATAACTCAAAAGGTTCTTTTCTTTTCTCTTAAAAAAAATTAAAAATAAAATTTAGTCCCAAAAAAATAAATAAATGACACTCAGTTCAAAGGGACTATCCTCACGAAAAGAACCGAAAATAAATGCCAAAGAACTCATCCTAAAAAAGAACTCAATAAAATAGTAAAAATTAGGAATTCATTCCTCCAACCCACACTTAAAAAGATGCTATGTCCCCAAAGCATTAAATAAAATTTAAAACAAGGGGTAAAACTCCGTGAGGCCTTTAGGCCTAGCTAGTAGTATGTTCTCTTAATTTTCATCAAGGATCGTCACCCCATATTTAAGTTCAAGCATGCTCCTTCGCTTCAATTGTTATTTTTTTTTTTGGGTACTCAGACTTTTCCTAACAAAGTATTAACAAATCTTCCATGTCCTCATACAACTTATTTTGTTGAGAAAAAAATTAACTTATAAGAACCCATAAAATCAGAAGGGCAAGAATTCCAAGAACACTTATCACTACATATTTTTTCAGATGACATCTCAAGAAGAGTAAAACAAATATGATGATAATAATAAATAAATAAATTAAAACTAATCCTAAGAAACAAAAAAAAAAAAAAAAAAAAAGACTACAATTCAAAATAACTACTAAAGACAATTTCTAAGGCACATTCCCCGGCAGCGGCGCCGTTCTTGATAACGTTCAAATATACTTCTTGAAAAGAAATATAAACGATCATATGCAATATATTTACCCAACTATGAGTCGGGGTCGATCCCACAAAGAATATGGAAGAATATTGTCAATAGCAAATATTTAACTCGATAGTCATTGTATAAAAATGGGGGGATTTAAACTAAAAAAATAAAATAAAATAAAAACAATAAAAATATTTTTGAACTAAGTATTTATTTATAGTCAGATTATTAGAAGTAACTAGGAATGTGTTCCCCATAAACTCATAGCACGGTAATCCTAATAATAGTAGTCCTATCCTAGTGTATCACATGCAAAGTGCTATGTTATGTATCTCTAAATCCTTGGTCTGGCAAATAGAGATTTTCACCCCGCACCTTGATCCGTCTACGTGTGTATTATTTACTAACCTTACCTTTACCTCATATTAGACATCACATCAATGTATGGCATAGTTTTTACCCTCGCACCAATTGACATTAGACTATTAGATAGTATCACACTATATCTATGTTGATAATTATTTTCTTATTAACTACCTCCTTGATCCGGCAAGTAGCAACAAGGTGAGTTCTAACGTTTCCAACCACTAAAAAGACTTCTATACAAAAGAATTATCAATGCATGCTTCAACAGTATTCGAGAATTACTTAGTTATTATTCATACTTTGTTAATCGCTTATAGTTTCCACAACCCTAGTTATGAAATTTAGCTACTCATTATCGTAAAAACACAATTAAAATTTATTAAAATAAATATGCTTGTGTTAATCATAAAAAGTTAAGAACAATAGCTAAACTATCGTTTATTAATCACGAATACAAATAAATAATAAAGGAAAAGAAAGAATAAACCACAATTCTCTGGCCTCCACGATGGTTCTTCCGAAATTTCTAAGCTAGAAGAAAATTTAAATTGTATCTTGTTTCTTGGTTCTTGACTCCCCAAAAAATAATTTTTCATTTCCTATTTATTGATAGAGAAATCTAAATAAAATAATTGAGTTCAAGACAAATAAGGAAAACAAAACCCAATTGGGTTTGCACTGTAAACGTGATTGCTCCAAATTGTTGGCGGCAGAGGGGTGCCGGTCAGCTGACACGTGACAGCAGCAAGCCTAATTCAAATTGAATTGGCGTTCAACTGTGCACCATATATAGGAATATATTATTTTAATAAATTAAATCTATTAAGCTGTTTGCTTAATTTCCTTCTTTAATCTTTCATTTTTAATTCTCTTTAGTTTTAAATTTCTTCGTTTTTCCACCAATTTAATCCTACAAATAAAATATACTATTTAGCACAATCCATAAAATTTATGCTCGAAAAGGACAAATATAAATAATAAATGTGAGGCAAATAATGATTAAAAATATACAATTTTTGCCTCACATCAGTGGTTCCTACCACACTTAGCACATGTAGGAGTCTAATTACCTCCTTGTGCCACACTCCCTTGAGACTGTGCAGGTCTAGCTCTGAAGTTTTGTGAATTTTGATTATTGAACACAATTATGTTCCTTGGTGCAGCTGCATTAGCAGATGATGGAGCAGGTCCCTTTTGCTTATGTTGGAAAGATGACCAATTCACATTACTCTTCTACTGCCCGGACTCATTTCGTGATGTCTTACCTTTCTTGTTTCGAAACTCTTCCCTATCTCTCAGTTTATCCTCCTCGACATGTTGAACATGGATCATCAGCCTTGCTATGTCCATATCTTATATCACCATAGCTGTCTTTCCCTTTTTGCTTAACAGACGAGACAACTCAGAAACAAACAAACATATTCTGCTCTTCATATCAGCAACCATCTACGGTGCATAACGGGACAGTTTGGTGAACTTAAGGCTATATTCATGTACGCTCGTAGATTCCTATTTAAGAGTAATAAATTCTCTTACCTTTGCCTCTGTTAGCTCAAGGGGAAAGAAACACCCCATGAAAGCACTCTCAAACAATGCCCAACTCACAATTAGTGCACCCTCAACTCTACCATTCTTCTATTGATCAAACCAAGTTCTAGCAACACCCTTCAGTTGGTATGCATCTAGTTCCACTCGCTCAGCATCAACAACATGCATAACCCCAAACACTTTCTGCAATTCCTCTACAAAGTTTTTCGAATCCTCAAGGACGCTTAAACTAGTGAAGCTTGGAGGATTCATCCTTAAGAACTCATGTCGATTCTTTCTTTGTTGCCCAGCTTGGTTGGTCAGAACTTGACTCAATATCCAGATAGCTTCTCAGAATTTAGAATTAGTGACCTCTCCTTGGGAGTGCACATCTGGTGCATTAGGGACCCCTTGATCTTGTATGTCATGCCCCAAACTAGGAGAGGTGCAACAGGCACCCGATGCCTTACTTGACTGAGCAAACCAACTGAAACATGAAAGATATGATACAACAAGGGCCAATAAGGCCACTATAAAACTTGCTGAAACGAGATACCTAGATTGATGAGGTCACCACAATATCAACAACATAAAGAAAGGGCCTATGAGGCCAACTTAACTGATAAAGTACTAGCAAGCTAATAAGGCTGCAACTGCAAGTATACAAAAAATAAGCCGACAAGGCTACATATAAAAGCTAAGAAGATCTAATGAAGTATGTCCACAAGTCTCTACGAATCCTACCATTCGAAAGGTTGAGACAAGGCCCCAACAATACCAACATCTATAAACAAAACTCAAGTATACAAAATCTACATACAACCAACAACTCCAGGAAGAATGGAGCTTACCAATCTTCAGTTGAGACAACATTCCTATTGCAAAGAACGATCATGACATTTGTATGAACCTACATCCTGACATGCAGCGTTCCAGGCAACGGGACATCAGTACGAGTGAAAAAGTACTGGTATGTCAGGTGAAAAGTTAAATCATAACTAGATGCGATAAAAGGGTAATAGAGATACCACCTAAAACTGAAACTGTGATAGCCTTCATGGCTGACATTTGACATCATAGTAATCAACTATGCATGATATGCTCGTGTAATCGTACGTCGTGAATACATATATATAAATGCAAATGCATGACATACCCA
Source organism: Solanum bulbocastanum (assembly GCA_037074985.1). NCBI lineage: Eukaryota > Viridiplantae > Streptophyta > Magnoliopsida > Solanales > Solanaceae > Solanum > Solanum bulbocastanum. The sequence goes on from CM073605.1 coordinate 41,737,603, forward strand.
ACCAATTGCTAGCAATGGTGATGCTTTTCGGTAGCTAATCGGCATCACATTCGCCAATTTGTTGCCATCAGTGTCTCATATGTATAAATATATGCAATAGGCCTCATACCTCTCGATTATAGCTCGGGAGTAGAATGCATAGCATGTCATGTCATGGATTCATAATGCATATATCTCTTACTGTTGTCATGTTGCCAATCTTGGTCCACTGGTACTCTTGTTCTCATAATCCCATAACACTTTCGTATAAGATATTAACGACTCATGAAACCTCATAGGCTTTTAGAATAACCCTGAATACATAACTTGACTTTAGAAAGGTAACTTAAACCTGAGAATATTCATAAAGAGCTTAAGGTGCTTAAAGAGTTTCATTGTAACTTCACTTAACTTTTGTACGACCATTTAGATCTATAGACTCATAATAAACTCGAAGCTCTTGACTAGACTTCAACTTAGCAAATTAATCATTTAGAAACTCAAAAGGAGTATGACATGCCTGACCTTATTTACTATAGAAGGCTCCAATTTTGTAAATGGAATGAGCTTGCTTAGAAACAAGGTTGTTTGACAACTTAATAAGTCTTCATCAGTTCAGCCTCATTCTTAGGACAATAGCTCACTAATAAATATAAGAAATAAGAAACTCTACGGAAAATAACTTTAATTGTCAAGTATACTTTAAATAGTACAAACACTATAATGATATGACAATGTCAAGAAATAAGATCAACTGGCATTCCAATGCCATTCACAGAGGATCTTCCTAACAATAGAATAGTAAAAATGACTTATTCGATACAATTGTTTTTTTAAAATCCGTGCGATATAAAAAAAAAAAAAAAGAGTTTTACCTTTAACATACCTTGAGTACGACCTTCCTGAAGCTACAACGAACTCCTTCTACCCGTTTCCCTTTGCCCAAACATATGATTTGCTACCCTTTATAATTCATACACTAAATAATGGAGAAAACACGGACTTATTCTGAAAAGGGGGGACATCTCTCAATTTTCTAAAGATATTAAATATATATTAAGAGAACAAGAAGATGATAAGGAGGTGCATACGTTTATTTTATTTTATTGTTTAGAACTGATGCAGCACTACCCTTTATTTCTTCAGTATGCCAAAAGCTTATGTAGTGATATACACTGAAATGAGAGGCGGTGGGAAATAATTAGACATAAAGACTTTAAACATTAGCCAGTCAAAACTAATTACCAACCTTACCTAATATTAATTACTACAACCCACTTTCTTTCTTTTTATTAAGTGACCAACACGTAGCCAAAATACAATATTCACTAATAAATTTATCTCATTGCATAAATGCTTGAGCATGACGTAGAACTTTTTTTAATATATCACAATCAATAGAAAATTATTTTGAATAAAATTTACCTCATATAATAAAAATTTATTAACATAAAAAGACTCACTATTTCTGTTAAGATATTACTAATTGATAAAACTCTTATAAAAATAAATATATATACAAATATATTGCCGCTAAGAATTTTTCCATAAATGCTCAAGACATTTTATAAAGGCAATAATATATAATTTTAAATTTCAAATTTTGATTAAAATATAAAGCTATCAAATCACGTACAATGTTATGATAAAAAATCTCCAATTTAGGTTGGTAAAACTCTTACACGAGATAAAGTACAATAATCGTAAATACCCCAAGTGTTACATTCTTCCCACCTAAAGAACATTCGTCCTCCAATGTACATAAATACATGTGAATATAATGCTTGTAACTCTTTTGAAATTTTGATCAAAAAAAACATTCATTTACACATAGAACTACTCCAAATCTAAAATTCATAGGACAATACACGTCATATCAATAAAGCAACGTGTGAGAAAACATTATCAAATTACCACTTAATGGAAAATATTCCTCCACGAAGGAAACTTTTCTTTACTTATCTATTTGAAGTAGATACATAGCATGTAATGTAGGAACAAATATGTCATTTAAAATTTATATATTAAGCACGAAAGGGAACATAATCCTACAAAATACGAACATGTGAGTTTGGTAAAGATATATTTTTGTGTGATAGGCAAGATACTCCAACCCTCAATATATTACCGTGTTATTATGAGTACAACATTTGCTCATATATTATTACGATGTTACACACAAAAGTGATAGATATGCTAATAACCCATAAGCAATCTTTCGCAATAAAAATGCAGTATGCATATTAGTGAACATTAGAAGGAGTGCAAGAATCTCATAACTGATCAAGCTCTATAGTTATAAGAATGGATGCTATGTTAAAACTCAAGCTAAAACATATAAAATGAAATATAAACAGATACTATAAAATTTCAGTTTCATTTAAACACTAGCTCATTACCAAGTGGTACCTAGATATATACACGTGTACTCGAGGTCCTTTAAATACATAGGTCATGGGGAATACCATAAATGAAAAATCAATCCATAAAGAATTTAACATCTGTATTACATTAAAGATCATATCACTTACAATTAAAATGTATCTCATTGATTGACAATTTAGGATACCCGTAGCATATACATGATTTTTTTTAAGGGACAACAACATGTAATGCTTAAATATAGATGAACATATCTTCAAACACAAATACTTATATTACAATATCTATCAATCATGTATTATACGAGCAATTTAAAATAGATGATGTAATCTTATGAGTTTTGATAAACATATATTATTTCGATGTATGAACTATAAAATTTGTATCATATAAATAAATACTTCGTAAGGTGGCTGCGAGAAATTTGCTATGACAAGTGATCATGATGAAATATAGTCTTGTATTTCGTGAAGTAGGTATTGTTTAGGCTTGCAATTTGTTTGTCATGCTACGAATATTATATTATCCTTTAAAGTGCATATTATATAGCACATAAAGACGATCATTATGAAAAACGTGACATTATGACCCAGACTCGTCTAGGGTGATTTATTTTTATTTTTTTTTACCATGAGAGAAATTAATTAATTAATTTTTTTTTATACACATACATATGCCTTATAATCAAGGATCATAATAATAATTTTTAAAAAAAATGAAATTGGAAGACAAATACCATTGGGAAAAAGAAGATAAGACTTGAACAATATAGCATATGTGCTATATATATATATATATATATATATATATATATATATATATATATATATATATATTTAGGATATAACATATAAACATGTTTCAGTTAAATACATAAAATATAAGCAATGATCCTGAGAAAATGAATTCTATGAACAGATTGTTTATGTATAGTATTTAAGAAGGCAATCTTGAAAAAAAAACAAACACCAAACATGTATCTACTAGGCTTTATGTGACATGCTATCATATCAACACATAGATTGTAGTTTTGAAATCAATACATTTGAGTCTTATAGAAAGTAAATCATACCTCATTTGAGCGGTTAGACTTCTACATACTAATTATCTAAACTTTGAAAAACATGTAATATCCAAACAAATGATCTATGAGGCACATTACTAAAAAAGATAATTATAAAACCACAGAGCTATTGATTAAAAAAGTTAATTACAACATTAAAAAACTAGTTACTAAGAAAGATAACCTTAACATCACAGAACTAACACTAAGATGAGAAGACCTCATAAAAATACCCTAAACTATAAACAAATCAAACATGAATTAAAATCTTTATATATATCATACAAAATATTAAATAAACAAATAATCAAAACTACAGAAGAAATACATGAACTAGATAAATTAATCACAAAAATATCCTCATTAGAATATAAATATATTATTCACTTAAAACAAAGATTAGAACATAAATAAACATGAATAAGGAAGAATTTGCAATAAATGAAAAAACATATGAAAATTATGATGGACTAAAGATAAAAATAGTTTTCTCAAATTTAGGAAGAAAATATAAGAAGGTAGGAAATCAATTATATTTGATGTTAGAAAAAAAAGAGGTAAAACTAGAAGATAGTTTGACAGCTATGGTAAGGATAGCAAAAGAAAATGAAGAAATAGATAGACAAAAGGAAATAAAAAATATACAACAAATAACTGACACAAAAAATGACAGAATAAAAGAATTGGAAAAAGAATTACAAACATTAAAAGAATTATATGAAAAACAATGCAAACAAAAAGAAGAAGAAAAATTACTAATAGAAATAAAAAACTATAAAGAAAAACTTACAAAAAATCAAGAAAATACTAAAACAGAAAATGAAAATAAAGATGAAAACAAAATAGAATTACATATAGAAACTATAGAAGAAGAAAATATGGAGATAGACCAAAATTCAGACATATGTGAATCAGAAATAAGTGAAACATATACAGAAATAATAACTAACATAGATAATAATAAAAAATTAATAGAAAATACAGAAGTAGAAATAAATTATGATGAAATAAAAGAAGAACCTAGTAGTAGCAGTAATCCAAGAGTATATCCAAAACATAAAAAACCACAACTATTTACCCGAGACTATACAAATTCAGATAGAGAAAAGGTTTTATGGAATAAAAGATTAAATATACAAAAATGGAGTCCTAAACAAATAAATGAACACCCTGAATACTTAGATTTAGACTGTGTAGTAGATATAAATCAAACTATACAATTATGGATAGGTCATATAGCAAAACAAATAATAGATAATAAAATTACTGTAACAGAAGTACCAGGATACATAGAAAGAACATTAATAGGAGAAGTAAAATTATGGTTCTTAAACTTAGAAGAAGAAAGTAAAAAGACATTAAGATCAAATAAAGATACACAAGCTAAAGAAACAACATCAACAATAGACATACTTTATAAATATGAAACAGTTATAAGAAATGAATTTAGTAGCATGACAACAGAAGAAGAAGAACGCCAAAAAGATAAAACCCTAAATAGAAATTTAATGAATAAATTAGGAATATGTAATATGTGTTATTTAGAAGAATATACTTGTGCATACAAAGAATATTATTATAAAGGATTTTATAATAAACAAGAAAGTCCAGGAATAAGGCACTTATATTTTACAAAATTACCAGAACCATTTAGTTCAAAAATAATTAAAGCATGGGAAGAAGCAGAATTACAAGATACATTAGGAGCTAGGATAAAATTTGTTAAACAGTGGTATGCAAATATATGTGAAAAATATAGAGAAGAAATAAAAATGGAAAAAACAATAAGAAAAAATTTAGCATGTTGTAAAAATAAGATAGCACCACAATTTGGTTGTAATGACCAATATTATAAAAAATATAAAAAGAAAAGATTTAAGAAATATAAAAAATCAAAACATAAATATAAGAATCCAAGAAAAAGATACTATACAAAATCTAAACGCCCATATAGAAAAAAGAAAAGTATAAGCGAATGTAAATGTTATAATTGCGGAAAATTAGGACACTTAGCAAAAGACTGTAAAATTCCAAAAAATCCAAATAAAAAACAAATATCAGAAATACTTATAGAAGAAGAAGTTTGTTTACAATTAGAATACATAGATTATGAATTAGAAAGTGAAGATAGTATTTATGAAATATCTGATAATGAAGAAGAATATCAAACAGATAATGAAATAGAACAATGTGATGACTGAAGAAAATATACAAATTATACAAGAAGAATATACAACAGATGATTATTCAGAACAAAAAATAATATTTGATAATAATATATTTGAAAAAGTAAAAGGAAAAGAAATTGACTTGAGTGTAGAGAAAATATTTAATATACCATTAATAAAGAATCCTTTTAAAAGAAATAAAGAAGAATTTTATATAATTAGCCAAAAAGAACATATTATAGATTGTAAATATGCTCAAGGAAAAGCCGAAGTACCAATTATAAACAAAAGAGAATTAAATAAGGAAGTACAAAAAGTAAACAGTAAAGATCAAATTAAATATGAACATTTAGGAGGAATAGAAATACTTATAAAAGCCTGTTTTAAAGAAGGAATAGATACCCCAATAGAAATATATTTAGCAGATGATAGAATATTAGAACCTATAGAAAAAAGCGTAATAACAGCAGTAAGAGGAAATTTAATTTATCAAAAGTTTAAATTTACAGTAAATACTAATTACTCAGTAGCATTAACGGACCAAAATATAGATAAAACATTAGTATTATATTGAAAAATTAATGGAATAACATTAACCCCAGGAAGTAAAATATGCACAGCTAGATGTAAAAATTTATATGTACTAACTACTAAACACAAAATAAGTGCAAAAAGCAAAATAAAAGGCATAGAGATAGAAACCCCATTTGAACAATTTGTTAAATATTCATATAAAGAAATAGACACTAATGAAAATTTAGAAATTATAGAAGAAAGAATAGGAAGAGCTAGAAAAATTAAACATAATTTGCAAAGAGAATATACAAAAAAGATAGCATATGATATAATCCCAAATAAATATTACATAATAGGAATAATAGAAGAAAAAGAGCATTTAATATTAATAGATACAAAACAAGAAGATAATTATATAATAGATAAACTATTAAATAGAGAAGAGATGGAAATAAATAAAGTTACAAAACAAAAATGTTCAGATTTACCAGCATTAATAGTAGCTCAATTAGAAATAGAAAAAGAAATAATAATAGCAGATATACCTATGAAAATAAAATTAGAAATTAGTGAAACATTACAAGCAGATATCATATTTGGATTAAAATGGTTAGAAGAATTAAAACCTTACAAAATAGAATCTAATCACATAATTATTACTTATAATAATAAAACAATAATAATAAAAAGAATAATAATATGAAAATACACGTACTTATGAAAATAATAATAGAAGGATATTATAATAGATATTATACACCAATGATAGATACAGGAGCAGAAGTTAACATATGTAAGTATAACTGTTTACCGAAAGATAAATGGATAAAATTAAAAACCCCTATAATAGTAAAAGGATTTAATAATGAAGGAAGTCTAATACATTATAAAGCAAAAGACATAAGAATACAAATATGGGATAAGATACTTAAGATAGATGAAATATATAATTATGATTTACCTACAAAAGATATAATTTTAGGAATACCGTTTTTAGAAAAATATTATCCACATGTAATAACTAAACACACACTGGTGGTTAACAACACCATATAATCATAAAATAGGAGTGAAAAGAGTAATAAATAAAATACGAAAAGACACAGAATGGATTAAAGGAAGTGAAAAAATTATACAAAAATTAGAAAATATGCCAAATAACACCAATAATATAGAATATATAATATTCATGATAGATAAACTAAGTCCAATAAAAAATAAATTAGAACAATTATATAGTGAAGATCCATTAAAAGGATGGAATAAACATAAAACAACTGTAAAAATAGAATTAATAGATGAAAATAGTATAATAACCTAGAAACCTTTAAAATATAATTTTGACGACTTAAAGGAATTTAAGATGCATATAACAGAATTACTAGAAAAAGAATATATACAAGAAAGTAATAGTAAACATACTAGCCCAGCATTTATTGTTAATAAACATAGTGAACAAAAAAGAGGAAAAAGTAGAATGGTTATAGATTACAGAAATTTAAATGCAAAAACTAAAACTTATAATTACCCAATTCCAAATAAAATATTAAAAATTAGACAAATATAAGGATATAATTACTTTAGTAAATTTGACTGTAAATCAAGATTTTACCATCTAAAACTAGAAGAAGAATCTAAAAAATTAGCAGCATTTACAATACCACAAGAATTTTATGAATGAAATGTATTACCATTTGGATATAAAAATGCACCAGATAGATTTCAACATTTTATGGATACATATTTCATAAAATTACATAACTGCATAGTATACATAGATGACATACTATTATACTCAAGAATATATGATGAACATATAAAATTGCTAGAACAATTTATAAACATAGTAGAAGAATCAGGTATAAGTTTAAGTAAAAATAAAGCAGAAATTATGAAAAATCAAATAGAATTCCTAGGAATACAAATAGATAAAAATGAAATAAAAATGCAACAACACATAGTACAAAAAATTATAAATTCAGAAGAAATTTTAGATACGAAAAAGAAATTACAATCATTTTTAGGCTTAGTAAACCAAGTAAGAGAATATATACCTAAATTAGCTGAATATTTAAAACCTTTACAAAGAAAATTGAAAAAAAGATATAGAATATAATTTTGATGAAGAAGATAAAAAACATATTAAAAGGATAAAAGAAAAATGTCAACAATTACCAAAATTATGCTTTCCAGATGAAAATAAAAAATTTAATTACATAGTAGAATCAGATGCAAGTAAAAATAATTATGGAGGAGTATTAAAATATAAATATGAAAATGATAAACTAGAACATCACTGTAAATATTACTCAGGAACATTTACGGAAATAGAGGTAAAATGGGAAATTAATAGGAAAGAATTATTTGCTTTATATAAATGTTTATTAGCATTTGAACCATATATTGTATATAATAAATTTATTGTTAGAACAGATAATACACAAGTTAAATGGTGGCTAACACGAAAGGTACAAGATTCAGTTACTACAAAAGAAATTAGAAGACTAGTACTAAATATTTTAAATTTCACTTTTACCATTGAAGTAGTTAAGACTGACAAGAATGTTATTGCAGACTACCTATCAAGACAAGGCAGTGCTGACAGATTTTGAAGAAACACTTACAAACACAATACTTATGGAAAAGTTATTAGAACAAATTACGATGCTTAATAGCAGAGTATCCTTCATGAAGGAAAGATATGTGGAGTCGGACCACAATAAAAACCAGAGCTAGCAGTGCAGTCGGAGCACTCTAAAAAACCAGACCTAGAAGGTGACGATGGAAAACACCTAAAAACCCAACTTACTAACAAATTATCTATTGATGCAGGTACAACAGAAAATAAAGAATTATTTACAACTGTTACTAAAAGAAAAAATTATAATTTGAATAAGGTATTTGATAAACCTTATGCCCCACCAAACATCCAAAGAACGAATTATTTATACCACCCCAAATCCATACATATGCAACTTCAATTAACCAGACAAAAAAGACATACAACCATATAACCCGTACATACATAGAAAACCTTGATAAAATACAAACTTTCTTAAATACCAAACCTATTGAATCACCAGAAAAATTAAAAAATCACCAAGGGTACATTACTAATAAATTACAAAATTACAATAAATTAATTGCTTTACCAAGAACAAAACCTAATTTAGTGGCAACATGTTATTCATATGGACTTATATCAACAGCTTACACAACTATTGGAGATCAACTCATACATATACCAGAGTTATACCAAGCGCTTATGAATTACAAACGAGTTACGAAAGGACAGTTATTCTACATAAGATTTTATTCGGCACCAGCAGAAATATTATTTGATGAAATTAAGCCTGTCATTACAGTTATAAAGATAGGCATGACAAAGGATTATATTATCCCAGAAGAAATTACAAAACAACCAATTATACAGAAAAACGAGATACCAGATTTCTATGCAAATAAAAGAATTATCGGACTGAGCACAATATTAGCGGAATTATCAAACGCCTATGATGAAACGAACTACATATGGAAGTATCATTCAAGAAACTACTTATTAATTTATTCTACAGCAAAAGAATTGCGGCCTATGGATAAATTAGAAGTAAAACATTAGGCCATATCACTACTTAAGCCGGAGCATGAGCCAATTACAAAATCTATTAGAAAGGGATTTATTTCAGAAGACAGCTTAGAGCAATATTGCAAAACTATTGGAACAAAATACACGAAACACGTATGTAGCAGATGCAGCGGAATAAGCAATCACATACCAGCAGTCAACATAGCTTAAAAGAAACAGAGATACGTGGACGAATAACAATTATTGACAAAGACATAAAAGAAGAATCTAAATTTCAATCAAGTGGACTAACAGGTGGACGGCTATGACGAAAAAGAAATAAAGAAAAAGAGATAAAGCCAAAAAGATAAGAGATAAAGAGATAAAGCGAAAGCGACTTAAAGCAGAAAAGATGTAAAGTTTGTCGGGGACTAACATATAAATAGTTAGGGACTTATCTTGTAAATTATTTTCTTTATTTTGCATTCTTAGTCCTTAGGAATATTGTATATATAGGATAGTCATTTGTAAAGAAAGGATCATCGGGAATCCGACAATCCTCTCCAAATTCTCTCAATATTTTCCAGTTTTTGTAAAAAATTTATATTATCAATAAGAACTTAACTTTTAATCCCCTCATTATGAAGCAAAACTTAGCAGATAATGCAAATCTACAACAGGTATGACTCAGAAACTTATAATGTTATAATGTTTTACATATAATATATTCATGATATTTAGAATTATGACACTTATAATATTGATAAATATGCTTAGCTAAATTAATTAATTCCTATCAACCATATAATATTATGTGATATGCTTATGCTTGTTATTATGATTTAAAATTATTCAATACTTTATTATCTAGTTTACTAGCATAGAGAAAAGTAGGAGAAAACTTCCAGAACTATGCCATCCAAAAATGGAAAACCGGTGAAGGCAAGAAGGCCGTGTTAGGGGAGTACCTAATTGTTGAGGCGCTGTTTAGGAAGATAGTATCTGAAAAAGGTATCATGCTAGTAGTGACAAGATAATAAAAGATGAATACTTTAAGTCATAATAAGCTAACATAAGAGTACCATATGGTAGACATGGAAGGCAGGAATGATAAATAATTTGATAAAAGCACAAATAATAACATGAACATAACAAACCCAATAACTGTAGTAGTTGATAAAAGTTATTTTGACGATAATTATAAGATACTTATTTTTAAAATATTAGAAAAAATAACAGAACCTAATCTAAGAAGATTAATATGGGAAAGAATATTAAAATACGAAGAAGATGAGATAAATCACTTATTAAAACAAGAATGGTTTGATGATATAAGACATATAATACAAAGTACAGATTATTTAGACTTCATATACTCATCAGATTACAATAGTGATTAACATACAATGATAAATGAAGAATATTTTCAACTATGGAAAGAAGTATCAACAGAAATAGATTCATGGGAACAAATTATAAAAACTTATTTAGAAATGTATTTTAAAACACAGGACCTACAATACTTAAAATTGCTAATAGAAGGAACCCAAATTATTTTACATAAGAAGGAAAAAGAAGATGAATATTACAAAAAAACATTCATTTAATAAAAAGACTATGACAAAAATAAAACATAGCCCAAATTCCAACCTACCCCCTATCACATATTCTCTACATTAATTTCATCGCTGACGGTTGTGGTAACATAAAGTTAGGACAAGGAGGTAGAAACCAATTTACGACTAACTCTTCCTCTTTTCTGTGTGATGATGTCTGCCGCATCAAGTATGTGCCCCTAACGATCTCTATGTAAGATTATCGTATTCAAGATCCTGATATTATGTTATTAAAGTATTTAATCTTACATGTGGCATCCGAACCTGAATTGTTTGAATGAATAATCTTCATAAATTATATAACTGCATCAGCTTAATAATGTGATGATTAATTTCTCATTAAAAATAAAAAACCTAGAACGTCAGATTTTTTTCCCCTTTTCTTTGCCCACCAGAATTGACACTTTAATGTTGGATAGCATTTATTGTTGATGTCATCTTAGAAATTTTGTAGTTATTAATTAATTAATATTTGATTGGGAAAATTTAATAGAGTTTACTTCTTAAAAACAAAAAAAACCAAAAAACAAAAGAATCTAAATAATTTGTTGGAGTTTAGTGGTCAACACTAGAATTTAGTGCGACTTAATGATGTTCCAACAACCGCCCGACTCACTCGATTTAGTTGACGCTAAGCACTGCAATCAAATTATGTTCAAACTTGTTGTTGAATTCTTTTGTAGTATCATAATTTTGTGTTTGACTATTTAAGGTGTTTGGACTCTTATGTTGATTAAGTGTTGTTAGCAAAGTTTAATTTGCACAAACTCTAAAAAAATCTTAATCTTCCCATAATTTAATAATTATGTTTTGCTTTTAAATTGTGCAATAAATTCATCTCTCGAAAGAGCACCGCCAATATCCCTCCACATCCTTTGGAACTCAAAAATATACTCCTTAATTCCCAAATTACCTCTATTAGTCCTACGTTAAAATACTCCAGACCACTTAATCACTGAAAGTGCTTTGTTGGCACAACAAATTACCTCTCATTCCATACCTTTGTTAGAAGATATTATCCAACAACACACTCCACCAACTACGTCATTATCAAATCTTGCTAAAAATGGACATAAAGAAAGTATACCTTTAAAAAGGGATACATCATTTATTACAACTTCCATATTAACTCCTAATATTCCTAGTACTGACTCCAAAAAAGCCACATCTATTTCAACACACTCTATCTACATAGATCTTCCAATACCTTGCAAAAATGCCAAGAATCCCAGTTTCAGCCCAGAGGAGAAGAGCGAATCAAAAACGCTCATCTCGAAACCCCAGGAACACCTCCATTCCAAGCTCGAGCATGAACCCACCCCACCCTGCTACACCATTCAAAACTTTCCCAGTGAGATTGAGGGAGCACACCTTCTATGCGACCCATGCTCCAAAACCAAATCCATCTCCCCACTCCTGGCTAGAAATGAGCTTGCAAAGACAAACTCTATCCTTCAGTGCGATAGTGGAGGGAAGACCAGTAGCAATCTTGGTGCAGAACCCAACCTTCTTGGCCCAGATTGTCTCAAAGGGAATGAGGCTGGCAATGGAAACTTACAACAACCACCTTTGGTTGTCAACAGTGCTCCAGCCTCCTTTGCGCTTTCCATTCCCTCAAATCCCGTTCTACCACTACCCCACTTGGGAAATACCCCTTTTCAACCCCCTAAATCCACCTTCCACGAACATAGAACTGACTCTGTTCCCTCCATTTCTATTCCCACCAATATACTAGGGAATGTAGCGACCCCATGGAACAATGTAGGAACGGGTCCGATCTTCTCAAAAGTACCCCACAATGAGGCGATGGAGAGTCCTCCTCAAGTAGTTCCCAACATTTGAGCATCGACCCCCCAGGTAATCCCTCTTCACAGAGCTCCCCCTCCCCCTCAAGTAGTTCTAGACCAAGAGGAGGAAATAGATGTGCAAGAAATAGAAGATGCAATAGAAATGTTGAGGGAAACACTATCGGAAATAGTCATATTGAAGGATATAAAAATAGTAATATTCAAAGAGAGATTCAAAAAAATGCTTATACTCATCTGTCCACCAAATCTGTCCAAAAGCTCAACAGATATTCGAGCTCCATCAAACCCGGAAATAGGGAACTTTGTAGTGATAGTGAACCCGACTCTAATAACGGAAGAAGAGAGGGAAATAATGGAGACCATACCACCCACCTTGAACAAATCAATGAATATAATAGTGTGGAACTGTAGATGGTGCAATGGGGACGTTTTTAGGAGAAACTTTAGAGACCTTATTGATTGGCATAAACCTTCTTTGGTTGCCCTTGTTGAAACAAAATTGCAGGACCATCAATCCCTTCTAGACAACTTTCCTTTCAACAATATGATCCAAGTTCTAGCAAACGGAAACTCAGGAGGAATGGTTATGCTTTGGGACGATGAAATACTTGAGCTAGATGACATAGCTACAATAGGACATGAAATACATGCAATGGTTAAGGTACGCTTTGTTAGCATGATGGACAACTAAATGATTGTATATATTAATGTAATTATATAGTGATATAAATTAGCATGATCATATACATTTGTTGTAGAATCGAAGGAATAAATATTGTGATATAATATCTGATTTGGAGAGATAGCAAGACAGATTTAGAGGGATTGAATAGCAGATTTATAGAGATAGAATAACTGATCTTTAGGGATAGAAAATGGTGGATCTTTAGGGATGTGTAATATTTATTTTCTCTATATAATGGAAAGACTCTCACTTTGAGGGACATTCAATAGAAAATTGACATGGTATTAGAGCCTTCTCTTGGATGTCTTATTTCATAGAGTCATCTGTGGTTCCTTCTAATTTTTTTTGTTTGAAAATCTTGGTTTTTGGTTTTTGGTTGACAGTTCATCAACAATCAATCCTACCACTTGGGAATTTTGTTCTTGGTCATTCAAGTTGCTTTCTTGAGTCTTTGTAGTTTTCATAGCTATTCAAAAGCATGGATTCACATAACTTTGAATTCTTTAGTGTTTTACTGGAAAAAATTATTCTTCTTGGGAGTTTCAGTTTCACTTGTTTGTCATCGAAAAAGAACTATGGGGCCATATAGATGGAAGCGATCATGCTCCTACTGATGCAACAAAGCTAGGTGAATGGAAGATTAAAGATGCTCGGGTGATGACATGGATTATAGGGTCAATTGATCCTTTTATTGTTCTTCATCTCAGGCCATACAAGACAGCTAAGGCTATGTGGGATATTTACAAAAGGTTTACAACCAAGATAATAGCGCAAGATGCTTTCAGTTAGAGTATGAAATTGCTAATTAATCTCAAGGAGGTCTTTTCAGGATTATTTTTCTGGATTTTAGAACTTATGGGCTGAATTTACATATATTGTCTATGCCAAATACCTACCAAATCTCTATCAGTGATTCAGGTAGTTCATGAGAAAAGCAAGCGAGACCAATTTTTGATGAAATTACACTCCGACTTTGAGAGTGTTCACTCTAAATTGATGAATCGTGACCCGTATCCCTCTTTGGATGTTTGCTTTAGGGAATTACTTTGTGAAGAGCAATGTCTTGTCACACAAAAAGCTTTCAAGAAAGAAAATGATGTCACTGTTGTATTTGCTGTTCAAGGTAAAGGAAAGGGAAGGGATATGAGTAGAACTCAATGCTACAGTTGCAAGGAATATGGTCATATTGCTAGCAATTGTAGCAAGAAGTTCTGTAATTATTGTAAACAACAAGGACACATTATCAAATAGTGTCCCACGCGCCCTCAAAATCGTAGGATTAATGCTTTTCAAGCTAGGATAAGTGGTTCTACTAATGATAACTCATCTTTAGGACAAGTTCTTACTCCTGAAATGGTACAACAAATGATCATGTCAGCCTTTTCAGCATTGGGATTACAAGGAAATGATGTTATATCTAATTTTTGGATTGTTGATTCAGGTGCTTCCAATCACATGACCAACTCAATGAGCATCCTAAAAAATGATCGTAAGCATCAAGGTCCATCACAAATACAGATTGCCAATAGTAGTAATTTAACCATTACCCAAGTTGGGGACATTACTCCAACTTTCAAGAATGTTTTTGTTTCACCAAAGCTCTCAACTAGGCTTATTTTAGTTGGATAATTGGTAGATAACAATTGTGATGTGAATTTTTCTCATAAAGGTTGTCTTGTGCAGGATAAGGTGTCGGGGATGATAATCGTGACGATTGTTTCCTATATACTTTTCCATTCCTCCTGTTCTATCTTTTGCTTGTACTTCTACTGCTAGTAAGACTGAGGTTTGGCATAAGCGTCTAGGTCATCCTAATTCTATTGTGTTGTCTCATTTATCAAATTCTGGTTTATTGGGAAATAAAAATAAATTTTCAGCTGCTTCCATTGATTGTTCTACTTGTAAATTAGGCAAAAGTAAAACTCTTCCTTTTCCTAATTTTGGTAGTCGTGCTACAAAGTGTTTTTGATGTCATTCATAGTGATGTTTGGGGAATTTCACCAATTATTTCTTATGCTCATTTCAAATACTTTGTGACATTCATAGATGATTATAGTCGGTTTACATGGGTGAATTTTCTTCGATCCAAATCTGAGGTATTTTTCATGTTCAAGACATTTTTGGCTTACATTGAGACTCAATTTTCGACATGCATCAAATTATTAAGATCTGATTCTGGTGGAGAATATATGTCTTATGAATTCAAAAAATTCTTGCTTGACAAATGAATTGTCTCACAACACTCTTGCCCATATACTCCACAACAAAATGGAGTTGCTGAATAAAAAAATCATCATCTTTTAGATGTCACTCGTTCTTTATTGATTGAGTCCTCTGTACCAGCTAAATATTGGGTGGAAGGTTTGTCTACTGCGGTCTATTTAACTAATAGATGGCCATCTAAAGTGCTAAATTTTTGAGTCTCCATATTTTTGTCTTTATCACCAAAATCCTAACTATAGTGATTTTCATACATTTGGTTGTGTTTGTTTTGTGCATTTGCCTCCTTCGCATCACAATAAACTTTTTGTACAGTCTACTAAATGAGCTTTTATGGGTTATAGTACAAAAAGGTTTTATTTGTTATGATCCATGTTCTCACAAATTTCGTATTTCTAGAAGTGTTATTTTCTTTGAGAATCAATATGTCTTTCCTACGATTGTAGATCCATCTTATGTTTCTCCTCTTCTTCCTACTTTTGATGATTTATCATTTTCTTTTAAGAGGTTCAAACCTGGATTTGTGTATGTATGACGTCGGCTAACTTTATCCTCCCGATACTGATTCGCCACCTGAACTGTACCACAGCTAGAGTCTGAGAATTCTTCAAAATCTATTCCTCTTGAGCCTACTCGGTGATTTACGAGAGTATCTCGTACTCCCAATTGGTATGGCTTTTCCTCTACTTTATCCAACATATCTTTTCCATATTGTTACTCACAAGCTTCCAAGAAAGAATGTTGGAAGAAAGCAATGGAGGAGGAACTTTTGGCTCTTAAAGAAAATGACACATGGGACATTGTTTCATGTCCTTCAAATGTCCGCCCTATTGGATGAAAATGGTTTTATTCAATCAAACTTCATTCTGATGGATCTCTTGATCGGTACAAAGCTCGATTGGTTATTCTTGGTAATAAACAAGATGGCGTGGACTATGAGGAGACTTTTGCACCCATAGCCAAAATGACTACGGTGCGAACTATTATTGCCATTGCTGCTTCACAAAACTGGTCTTTGTATCAAATGGATATAAAAAATGCTTTTCTCCATGGTGATATTAAAGAAGATATTTATATGAAACCTCCACCTAGTTTGTTCTCATCGCCTACATTAGATGTATGCAAGTTGAAGCGATCTTTGTATGGATTAAAACAAGCTCCAAGAGGTTGGTTTGATAAGTTCCGGTCTACTTTGGTATAATTTTCTTTTGAGCAGAGAAAATATGACTCATCTTTGTTTCTTCGGAAAACATCTACAGGTTGTGTTCTTCTTTTGGTGTATGTAGATGACATTATTATCACAGGTATTGATTCTTCACTAATCACTAGCCTCTAACAGCAGCTTAAAGATTCTTTTCATCTGAAAAATCTTGGTACTCTTACTTAGTTGTTGGGTTTGGAAGTTCATAATGTTGCTTTAGGTGTGTTTCTAAACCAACACAAATATACTCAGGATTTGATTTCTTTGGCTGGTCTTCAAGATTCATCCTCTGTAGATACTCAATTGTAATTGAATGTGAAGTATCGTCGTGAGGAAGGTGATCTTTTTCCTGATCCAACTATATTTCGACAATTAGTTGGGTGTCTAAATTACCTTACTATTACTCGGCCTGATATCTCTTTTGCAGTTCAACAAGTTAGTCAATTTATGCAAGCTCCCCGTAATCTCCACTTGGTGGCTGTTCATCGCATCATTCGGTATCTTCTAGGAACATCTACTCGTGGATTGTTCTTTCTAAGTGGTTATCCTATTCGTCTTAATGCTTTTAGTGATTCTGATTGGGTGGGATGTCCTGATACTCGTCGTTCAGCCTCTGGTTGGTGCATGTTTCTTGGAGATTCATTGATATCTTGGAAAAGTAAAAAGCAAGATCGTGTGTCAAAATCTTCAAGAGAGACTGAATATCGATCCATGTCTACTGCTTGCTCTGAGGTTGTATGGCTTCGTAGATTACTTGCTGAGATTGAATTTCCTTAATCCCATCCTACTCCTCTCCACGCCGATAATACAAGTGCTATTCAGATTGCTAATAATCCAGTTTTTCATGAGAGGACCAAACACATCGAACTGGATTGCCATTATATAAGAGAAGTTGTAGATAAAGGAGTCCTTACTCTTCTACATGTGTCCAACGATCTTCAAATAGCTGATGCGTTTACAAAATCCATTGCACGACAACACCATCAATTTCTAGTAGGCAAATTGATGCTTCTTGATCTACCAGCATCAATTTGAGGAGGGATTTTAGCATGATGGACGACCAAATGATTGTATATATTAATGTAATTATATAGTGATATAAATTAGTATGATCATATACATTGTAGAATCAAAGGAATAGATATTGTGATAGAATAACTGGTTTGGAGGGATAGCAAGACAGATTTAGAGGGATTGAATAACAGATTTATAGAGATAGAATAGCTGATCTTTAGGGATAGGAATGACTGATCTTTAAGGATGCGTAATATTTATTTTCTTTATATAATGGAAAGACTCTCATTTAGGGGCATTCAGCAGAAAATTGACATGCTTAACAAAATTTTCTTGGCTATTTAGTACTATCTATGCTAGTACATTTAGAAACTCTTGAAATATATTATGGCAGAATTTGAGAACAATATACGACAACTTCAAAGGAAACTGGTTACTTGGGGGGATTTTAATGAGCTACTAAGCATAACAAATAAGAAATGGGGTCGACTTATGAACAAAAATAATACAAAAGAGTTCTGGAATATAGTCAACTATTGTGTGTTGACACCCAATTTTGACCCTCCCCAATTATAATTGATTTTCGAGCTTCTTAGTTTTAAACGATTTAGGATAATTAGTTTTATAAAATTCAAATAGTTTTAAGGCTATTCTAAGTAATTTCTGTCCATTTTTATAGTATGTTGAATGATAAAGTTATTTCATATAATTATATGCGTAGTTGGTATATTTTATAAGTATTTGAAAAAAAAAACTATATCAAAAGATTTATACGTTTGTTAAGATAAGTACTTTGTTAATTTAGTTAGTACAACTTGTAGTTATAGTTTTTAGTTATTTAAAACCGATTATTTTATAACCAAATTAATTATTTCATTGCGTTGAGATTAAGAAGCTCCCTAATTAATTTATGAAAATTCCTCTCGTTTAAATGTTAGCCAAATTCGCCAATTAGTTTCGATTCGGCTATAATTGAAATCCATTTTGACTATTATTTATTTTCAATCTTAGCCAATTGTTTACTCCATTTTTAGCTAAATTAGAAGATTAATTTTGGGTTGAATTCAATTTCCCACCTAACCCAATAATCCCTCCCAGCAGCCATTTCTTCAGCTGTCCAATTCCTAGCCCATTATACTCCCTTCAGCAGCATCATCCATCGGCCCACCATACCTATCCAACTCACCTTTTTAACCTGGCCCACCTCTCCTTTTTCCTTCACAATAGGAACCCAGGAGCAGCAGTACTACGTCCAAGCAGCAGCAGCAGCGAGGAAACGCAGAAAAGGTTGCTCTGTAATTTTTGTTTCTTCCCCAATGTCTCTCTCCAGCTCGTACGAATCGCAGCAGGCAGCAAGCACGCGTTCTATCCCCTTTCCTCTTCCGGAAGGGGTTAAAAGGGCAGGGAAAAGGTGTCGTCCCAAATCGGTGAAAGTTTTCTCGGATTTGAATTTTGAAATGGGCCATTTTTACTCGGATTTCACCCTTTTTCCCTCCCAAAAGATTTCGAACCCTAGACATCTCATATATATATCTTCCTCTTATTCATTGTAAAAGGGGGGAATTAGTGGACATTAGAGAAGAAAAATACAACAAATTTATTAGCTACACATTGTGTCAATCAATCGAAATAGATTCAAAACGATAAGAACATGGGAGTTTAGTTTGGGATTTTTCTCTTGCTGTTTGTTGAAGCTTTGTGGTGAAGTCGTTGCTAGCTCGTTGTTTCTTAGTTCGCTGCCCGGAGAAAGGTAATATCTCTCCCCCTTGTTTACATTTCATTTTGATTTTGAGTATTGTGCGATGGACCTATTTTTGTTGGGTTTTCTGTGACTTCATTCTTGTTCGGTTTGAATATGATTATTCACGGCTCATTGTCTTCACTGTTGGGATCTCTGACTGACTATTGTGTTAATCATGTTTCGTTTTAATTAGAGGTACAGATCAGGTTGTTGTATTAAGTTTTAGATTGTCGTGTTGCTTTGAATCACATGTTTTTTCTTGCCTCACTCTTATTTCCAATAAATTCCCAAGCATCAATGAAGTTACCTTGGTTTCATATGTTGATATTCGGAGTCACCGATTCGTTTTGTTTCTCTAAAGTCGGTTGAGCCCTTGTCTCTCTTGTCGAAATAGTTTAGATGTTCATGTGGTTTATGCTCGGAATGTGTCAGCTATGTTGTTCTGTCTTCTTTGCTACTTCATTGTGTCTTGATCATTTTACTTTAAAAAGAAGGGGTTAGAGTTAGTAGTAAGTTTCCGTCCAAGAATGCTGGCATGTGAATTATATCTTCGTTCAAATTTTGAGTCATGACTGCTCTTTTCTTGTTGCTATGTTGATTATGAAATCTAGATGGTATGTCATGTAGTTATTTAGATTTAAATCCTATCTACTGTACTTGTCCACAATGACCTTTCTTAGAGTTCAAAGGTAGCATGTTTGTTTCTTTTAATTTACTTGAGCTATTGTTATAAGTTTAGTTAGTAGCTTAGTTTATTTTGTTTAGGATCACATTCGTCCCTTAGAGTTTTTTTTTTTTTATGTATTATTTTGCTGTTTTATGATCAAAGCTTAAATGATCTTGATTCCATTTTGCGCTTGCTAGTTCATTTGCTTATCCTGATAACTTGTTTGATGGTCATTTAAGCGATAATCCAGATCCTAACACTTTAAATCCCTGTAGTAAATTGATATGACTACAAATTAGATGCTAATGATTTCTTACTATTTCTCTTTGCATGAGCCGGTTCAAATCGAGTCCATTGGACTCTTCCTCCCATCCTTGCATTTCGAGATGGGCCATAAAGGCCCAAATCCATTTGTTTTCCTCTTGGGTCAGCCTCATTGCCGATAGAGAAGATGGTGAACAGGTCTTTGAAAGCTGATACAGGTTCCAGAGGTCTAATACAAAGCTGGAAATTAACTTATTAAGTCTCCAAAATCCAAAAAATGAGTTGTATACACGATGTATACACTGATATACTGATCTGAAATGCCGGAAAATACGGTATACAAGTCCAAAAATTAATACAGGTGATCAAGGAGCTGAATCAGGCTGCTTACATTCGATATACAGCCCAATATACATGAAAACGGGTCAAAATATGGCCTATATACATTGATATACACTTCTTGTATACCAGGTTCTTGGAGGACGAAAATGGGCTGGGATCCATTTGAACTTTCAGCAGGCCCATTTATAAATTTAGGGCAGGTGTGGACCAAGGGTCCAATAAATTTGGCCCAAATTTGGGCATTATCTTGTTATTGCTATTATTTATTTGTTTGTATCAACTCTCTAACCTTTTTCATGTTTTATGGTTTTAATTTAATTAGATTCCCAAAGATAGCCATTTCATTTTATCTATTTATTTTTTATATATTATTTTATACTAAAATTAAATTATACCTAGCTTTAATTTTGTTATTCGTCTCATCACTTAATTTATTCCCCTTTAGAAGAACTATCCTTTAGCTCACTTTCCTTTATAATAATAATAATAATAATAATAATAATAATAATAATAATAATAATAATAATAATAATAATAATAATAATAATAATAATAGTGAATAAATGAAGTTTTAAAACAAATGAGTCCTTTTACTTAGTTAAAATTTCTAATTAAATAGGTACATATATAAAAATAAATAAGAAATGAGTTTCTTTTACTTGATTGAAATTTTCTCAAAATTAGTCAAAGTCATTTTTAGTCAAATCGCCGGTCAACCGCGAGTTAGCGGACATTCCGAAGGCCTAACACCTTCTCGGAATGTACATTGAACTTCGAACCCTCTTTATTTTCAATTGATCTTATCTGATTTGGTCTTTTGAAAATCTTTAAGTTTTTTCTTGATTTTTACTAAAAAGTTAAGTAGCGACTCTTTTCTTTTGAAAATTCGATTTCTCTTAAACCATAAGTTTAATTGATTTTTCGAAACTTAGTCATTTTTTCTTTTATTTATATTATTCGAATAAAACACTGTGAATTAATTGACATGGGTTTTAAAGGTAGCTGTTACACGTGGCTTAATAAACGATTTAAAAATAGACCCCAACTCATATACGAAAAGCTTGACAGATTCTTCGCAAATGACAATTTGATACACACATTTCCTGACTCCCAAGAACAACATTTACTACATACTCACTCTGACCACTGTCCACTTCTTCTAGCGCTCTTTCCCCTCGAAAACATTAAACGAGATAAAATCTTTAGATTCGAGACAATGTGGGCCACCCACCCTGACCTATAAAAAATTGTCAGTGACGCATGGGGGAGGGAAATACTATACTAAACTCAATACCTATATTTCAGGAAAAGGTAACAGTATGGAATCATACTACCTTTGGAAACATTTTCTTTAAAAAAAGGAAAGTAATTAGAAGGCTAGCAGGAATCCAACAGTCCCCAAATTACACGCATAGCTCTTTTCGTACACAGCTTGAAAACGAGCTTATTAAAGAATATAACTATCTGCTGCGTATTGAAGAAGAATTCTGGAAACTAAAATCTAGAGTAAACTGGGTAAATGAAGGAGATGCGAACACTAGGTTCTTTCACACAAGCACTCTAAATAGAAGAAGGAAAAACATAATTATTGCCTTAAGTTCTGATGAAGGGGACTGGTTATTTAATCAAAACAACATAAAAAGCATGACCTTAAGCTACTTTGAAGAACTATTCCACACCTCACACATCTACTCAAAAAATCTATCCCATACCTCTCTTCATTCAAATCTGTGGGATAATCTCGGAGGATGTGGCGATCCCTAATGATCTCCTAACTCTTGGTACAACTCCCTTAATAGATGAAGTTCATAGAGCCATATGCTCCTTCCAACCACTTAAAGCCCCCGGGCCAGTCGGACTCCATCTCTTCTTCTACCAGAAATATTGGAGTATTGTCGGAAATTCTCTTGTTTCACTGTGCCAAAATTCCTTCACACGAGGATGCATCCCTAAAGGAATAAACGACACACATATGCTTAGTCCCAAAAAAGAATAATGCAAATAATCTAAGGAACTTCATGCCCATAAGCCTTTGAAATACCACATACAAAGTAATAACAAAAATAATCTCTCAACGATTGCGACCCAAATCATAGGGCCATGTCAATCAAGTTTTTTAAAAAATAGACAAATGACAGACAATGTCATCATCGTACATGATATTATTACACATTTTAAAAATATGAAAGGTAAGAAAGCCAATCTAATCCTAAAAATAGATTTAGAAAAAGCCTTCGACAAGATCTAGTGGTTTTTATAAAAGAAACACTTCAATTCTTTCACTTCCCCAATAACATCATTAAGCCAATCATGTCATGCGTCTCAACAAGTCGAATGGCAGTCCTGGTAAATGAAACCAAAACGGAGTACTTCAAACCATCAAGGGGAGTACGACAGGGGGACCCAATGTCACCATATATATTTATCCTTTGTATGGAAGTATTATCTAGGAAGATGGACCAAGAAGTACAACTAAAGAACTGGACACCAATAAAGATCTGACACAAAGTATCAAAAATATCGCACCTATTCTTCGTAGATGACCTAGTACTCATGAGTAAAGCAGACGTAACAAATTGTGAGTGAATACAAGAGGTTACGGAAAACTTCTGCCAAAACTCTGGACAAGTTATAAATACATCAAAATCAAAACTCCAAAAATTGTCCACAAACCTTGAGTGAAACCATCTCGGAGAAATTTAAATTAAAAAGTGGAAAGCACTTTGGGAAATACCTAGGCATCCCAATCTCCCATAAAAGAGTTACAAATAACAACTTCCAATACATTATAGATAATATGCAATCCAAACTTGCCGGATGGAAGACAATTTTTAAACATAGCAGGAAGAAGAACCATAGCGAAATCATGCATCAATAGTATCCCAACCCATATCATGCAAATCACAAAACATCCTAAAACAATTACACATAAAATTGACCAAATACAACGAAATTTCATATGGGGATCTACCAAAGAAAAAAGAAAGCTCCACATGGTAAAATGGGAAGTTGTAACATCTAGGAAATAGTATGGGGGGCTAGGACTACAAAGATCAAGCATTAAAAACAAAGCTCTGCTGACAAAACTCGCTTGGAGAGCTTTTAAGAAACCAAGCTCACTATGGGCATCAATTCTTCTAAAAAAATATTCAATAAATGGAAAACTTGAAAGGAACTCAAAAGCTCTCAAATCACACAGTAAAATATGGAAAGATCTTATAATGGGATGGGACATATGCAAGAAAGGTATAGAATGGGGCTGGGAGATGGTAATTCAACCTCTTTCTGGTTTGATACCTGGCTGCCAAATGGTAAAACAATAAGGGAACAGATTCAGGGTCCTCTAATCAAAGAAGAACTAGATACGAAAGTAGAAGTCACCCAAGAAAACAACCACATGAACTTACAAGTAATATCATTTGAACTCCCAAAAGAAATTCTACACCTACTTAACTGTACCTACGTAGCACATAATAAGAAGGACACAACTGTATGGAAACCGAACCCTAAAGGGATATTAACAACTTCCAGTAGACAAATTCCTAACAAACAATCATAGTAACATACCCCCGGACAAATATAATTGCATTTGGTCTCTAAAATGCCCAAACAAGATAAAATTCTTCATATGGCTTTGCCAGCATAGTAGACTACCTACACGAAAGTACTTGCACTCCATAGGTATTGACATTGATCCAGCATGCCATATTTGTAATAAGCCAGAATCTATAGAGCATATTTTTATGGAATGTTATACTGCAAAAAAACTATGGAGAGAACTTAAAGTCCTAGAACCCATAAATCATCTAATAAATAACCAAGGACCAGACTGGCTAAACAAAATAAGAGGTCTACATGTACGTACAAATCAGAACCTCCTCGACTAGCAATTGTTATTCCTCTTCTTCCTATGGAACATATGGTTAAAAAGAAACGAAAACTACCATTAGAACATAAAAACGAACTTATGTATTAAAAAGACACTTAGTCATGCTATTGATTTCCATACTCTCACTGGAGGTGCTCCCACAAAGAAAAAAAATAGAGTAACTCTTACCAAGTGGACGCCTCTAAAAACAGGGTACATGCTGAGTAGCGATGGATCATCAAAAGGAAATCCCGACATAAATGGTAAGGGGGAGTCATAAGAGATACAAACGGGGACTGGATAGTGGGAAACATGGGCAATATACATTTGACTAATAGTATTAAAGCTGAACTAACAGCTCTCACGCAGGGTCTCAAGATAGCTTTACCAAGAGGGCTACTACCACTGGAAATAAATGTTGATTGCAAGAAGATTATAAATGATCACCCATCTTACACAAACATGTTAGCTGATTGCAGGGATCTGCTGAGCCATCTGGGGAGCCCCCCAATTCATCACTTGTTTAGGAAAGCTAACAGAGTGGTGGATGCACTTGCTGGGGAAGGATCACAGATTAAACCGGAAAATACCTTTTTTTGCTTAGAAGTTCCGCCAGTGTTTGTCTTGAAAAAATTGGATGCAGACAAGTAACTCTTTTTGCTAGGCCTCAAAGATCTATCTCTACTTCTACTAATTGTAATAGCAATAAGGATATTGTATCTTCGCAGAACTATACTAGCAGGCCTTCAACTCTGCCACTCCCATGTAGTGACACATATTAACCTTTAATATAAGTATTTTTTATTACAAAAAAAAAAAAAAAAAAAAAAAAAAAAACATAGGGATTGAAAAAAGTTAATCTATAGGGGTGCTTATAGGGATCAATTGGTTAAGAAATAAGCTATTTAGGGATTATAAAACAATAAATATGTGTTACAGCTATAGGACACGTGGTTCATTACATTAACCGTGCAAAGATACATACTGTCAAACCTCTATTTATTAACAACATTTCACTATAGCATTTAACTTTCTTTGGAACTATGATGCCAATATCATGTTAAATTTACATGTTCTCTATAACAACATTTCTATTTAACAACTAAAAAAATATTTGAACAAACCCCGCTATTGTAAAGAGGGTTCACTACATACCTGAAATCTTGTGTTATCATCCTTGAGGAAATTAAAAGTAGTTTCAAATGAAAGTGGAAACCATAGTGAAGTAGCAGCAGTGGGAATGAAGCCTTTTCGTTGGGTAATTTCATCATTTTTTCTTATAGAAACCTTATCATCATTATTCAATTGGGATGAAGTTGAAAACTCTTATTTGTCATTCATGCTTAGGATATCACAAAAACTCTTCACCATTCTTTGAGATAGGGTCATCACATTTTTCACCCCTTTTGGAATATCTAGCACTGAAAATAAAAAAATTCATATTACCTTATCAAATTATGTTGTGTTTGGTATGACGGAAGTCAATTTTAAGAGAATAATTTGTTTTTGGAAAAGTGTTTTAAAATTTTTTAATGAAGATTAATCTTTGATGATGGTATTAGCAAATCAGATAGTGTGTTGAATATATCTTTAGATATTAAAGATGATAGTAATGTCTTAGTATTGTTAAAGTGTTGATATAACATTAAAACGTTAGATAATTTGTGAATGAAAATGACTTCCACAAAAATATGTGAGAAGTAATCATTTTTGCTGCATCTTTGGTAGAAAAATATTTTCTCTGGAATATGATCTTTTTTTTTTTGAAAAAAATAAATCATTATACGAAACACATCCCTAAAGAAATATAAAACTATAAAGACAAGTTTGGAGTTAAAAATTGAGATAATTACAAAGAAAAATGTATATCACCCAAAAAAAAAAAATAGGTGATCACTTTTCAAACCCTTTAGATGGAAAATATTTTCTCTAGTCAAACATAAAAAAAAACTTATTTTTTTAAGGAAAAAACACATTCACGCCACACATCTGTAAAAAAGTAGAGAACTTTTAAAAAGTAAGTCGTGTTTCAAATAAACAAAGAAATGAATTTGAGCCTTAACAAGATTTTTATTTTTAATCAAAGATGCCATGAGGTGACAATTCTTTTTTTCATAGATCCTTATCTAATCTTATAAATTAGAGTTTTAAAAGTCATAAATATATAAAGAATGTTATATAAAACCGAACCTGCTTTGAGATCAAGCCTAGTAGGACATGTTGCACCCATTGCAAAATTATATCTTTCAGACATCCTTCGAAATATAACAATCCATCTTTCAGCTCCATATATTTGACGACCACACAACAAGCCTCTAAAGATATGATTACCCTGATTTTTTTCATCTACTTGAACATGTTCACATGTTAAAAAAAAGTTTGTTATTAAATCTAAATGCAATAAATATAACTCATAAGATTGTTCGTGAGATTTTCCAAGGTTATACATGAGAAAAAAGATCATTTTCTAAACCATTAATGAGGACACTTTAATCATCCCCTGACACAGGTCTAAAGTTGAATATCGGAGCGTGAACAATGAGGCATATTAAATTGGATAATCAGTAATATAGACAGTCTGATTTTTATACCATATTAAGAAAAATAGACATCATGATATAGACATTGGTACATGTAAAACTTTACTTATGTAACAAACCTTTCATGAAATAAGCTACATATAAATAGTGACATATCTTCCGTAGGTTGGAATGGTTGAAACACCCTCTTTAAAAAATGAAGCGTAAAGTTCTCTGAACCCCGCGCGTGATAGGAGAATAGTACATCGAGCTGGCATAGTGTGTGTGTGTATATATATATATATATATATATATTAATTTTTGATATTTGACGAATCACATTTTAATTTTTGTTCAATCGAAGTGTGTATTTTTAGTCCTTTTAAGTAAAATGTTCGTGATAAGAACTACTTTCAAACAATATTACTATTAAATATGGAGTAACAATACAAGCTTAACATAATACCCAGGTACTTAAGTGATGGAGAGATTAGTAATTATGGTAAATTTGTGAATCTTCACAAGCAAAGGAATCAAAAGTGTACATTTCAATTAATTAAAAGTATATTTACTTGATAGCATGAATGATCCTTCAATATAAATAAAATACTCTATTTTTAAAGCAAAAAATTAAAATAAATTTGAAGGAACAAAAGTGCTATTAATTATTTTTTAGAAATATTTTCAAAATATTTCTCCCTCCAATTACTTAAAAGTTCGAATTTCCTCTCTAAATTTGAACAACTTACATTTTCTTCCTCATACGCAATATACATATTGATTAATTAATTAATAATATCTACATGGGTGTAAAAAAAACTTAGATCATGAAAATATAATCTATCCAACACGCTAATTTTTAGACAGATTTGATTAGGCATATTTTCATGGGGAGTCAATTTGGGTACAATTCAAGGTTAACATGTTTAAAAGTAGGCTAATATAGAGGAAATATGTAACTTAAATTGATTCATAAACTTGTTAAATATTATTATAAACGGTAAGGTCTGATTGTTATTCGTAAGTCTTGTTTTGGCTGCGAGAAGGTCAACTTTGCAAAAGTGCTTATTTGGTTGGGAAGAATAGGACTTCTAACACCAAACCCACCCTACCCGAAATTTTCAGATATTGATGTAGCCTCTTGCCGATACTACTAGTCTTCTCGCTACCTACTAAAAAAATCTCATCAAGATAGATTGACTCGACGATTTGAACTTCAACTAAAGGCACAAGGGCGTAGCGAGCACAGAACAAAGGTAATGCACACGATTCTCCTTGAAGAACGGAGTCTAGGGTAAAGAAAGAAAGGTAAAGTGGATATGTAACATCTCTCAAATTGAAATAACTAGGAAGAAGTTGAGAATTGGAAATAGTGATTTTAGGAAATATCTTGGAATAATCTTTCCAACGCCGCCGAGTTTGCACGATTCCGAGTTCGTATGAGTTAGATATGCCCTTTGAAGTTAGGCTGTTTAGATAAGGAAAGTCTAATCCGAATTTTGGAGGTATTTTAGTCTTTTCCTTGCTCAATTGTTTTCTTTCATTTTTGGTAATTAAGTTAGGGTCTAGTCAAAATTTGACCAATTTAGAAAAGTTGAAGTTCACGCTAGGGCTTGGAGAAAATAGGAGAAAGGAGAAAAAAAGTTCAAAGTTCGTCGATTTCTTGGAGATTTTCGTGTGGATTTCGCCATGGATTTAATCCTACAAGGTATGTGAGGCTTTCATAACATTGGGTTTGTTCACCCACGTGCCAAACATGTTTATTTCAGCGTGAATTCGTCCTAAAAGAGTTTGGAAGTTGATGTTCTTGATATCTATTCTTGAATTTGATATTGTTCTTGAGTTGGGCTGAAATTGAGAAGTTTCTGAGATCATTATGTCAAATTATTGAGTTGGTTGGAGTTAGGTTCTTAGGTACATTTGCTGGGTATATGTATCTAAAAAGAATTTTTGAAAAAGAACCAAGTTTGGGAGAATTGGGGATGGAAAATGAAGAAGAAATTTAGTTAGGCAAATCTGGGCACTGGCTCCGAGTCGCGGACCTGATCCCCAGATTTGGGAAAAATCATTTTGCATCGTAGAGCGGTCACAGACCGTTCTGCCTCAAAAAGTATTTTCGCGACCAAAATTTAAATACATCTCTGCGTCATAGACCCACCCTCAGACAACGATATTTTGATCTTTTCTCATGTTTAGCTATCTAAAACCACTCCTAGAGATCATTAGATCTTTCCAATCACAATTCACAACCCTTGAATCCATAATTCAATTCAAGGAAAGTTAAGAGTCAAGTTTTGAAGTTAAGAAGCAAGTCAAGAGAAGTTCATTAAAGTTTTTCAAAAGTCTTTCAGCACAAACGTTTTAACTTTGTTCTAAGACTTAAGTTTTAAGTTAAGCAAAGAGTAAAGAGTTGAGTTCATTTCTCCAAAAGTTGTAAGGGAACTAAGTATTCTCAAGATTTTAAAATGTTTTCACATTTGAACAAGAAAGGGAACATTGATTCCAAGAGAGCTTTTAAGCTAAGTTTTGAGTAATTATCTCAAACCAAAGAAAGAAGTTTGTTTTAAAAACATATGAGCTAAGTATATTTTGGTAGTAGTATTGAGCACCGATTTGGGGATGTGAGTGCATATTAACTCAAGTCTCTATAAACCATGTAGCCATCATGGGTAGTAAAGGATCATACTTTTTAGATGACTCCTTAAGATGCTTTTAGCATAGACTAGTGGATCCACTAAATTAAGGTGTCCTATATGACGGCAAAGTATAGGACAGTTTTGGCAGCATGGGCAAGACGCTATATCGTGACTTAGGCTCATAATGGTAGTTGTTGGTTAGAGAAACTCCCACAGAAACTATATTAGTTTATTATATGAGTAAAGTGTAGTTTGTTATTGCATTTTCTTTAACGAACTAAGTTGTTTTCTACTGTTTTAAAAGCTTTTGATATATTGCATGTGTTTTATTGCTTTATATTGAGTTAAGTTATTTAGGAGTTGAGTAAAGCCAAGGTAAGTGTTTCTTTCAGATTCTTTTCAAGCCTATATTGTGTTTAGCTTTCCAACTAGTATACTCATACATTAAATGTATTGATGCCAGTTGGCTTGCATCTTCTTATGATGCAGACACAGGTAACCAGGATTAGCACCCAGTGCCTCGTTGATGCAATTGAGCACTCAGAGTCAGTTGGTGAGCCTCCTTGCATTCTGGAGGATTCCTTTACTTTGCTTTCAATATTTCATTGTTAGGATGATCGGGGGTCTTGTCCCGACATCCCTCTTTGTTTTAGAGGATTCATTGACAATTAGACAATTAGTAGTTTAGTTGTCTTTACATTGTTATTTCTTATGTTAAGACTTGAGTTGCCACTTTGGCCAAGTTGAATGTTGACTTTTAAACATTTAAAGTTATTTTATTTAACAATTGAGTACGTGTATTTGATCATTTTAATAATGCTTAGAGTCTTCCGTTGAGTAAGTAAGCCATGCCAAGGGTTCGCTTGGGGTGAGCAATGGTTCTCGAGTGCCAACCATGTCCGGGGTGTAGGCTTGGGGCATGACAAACTTGGTATCAGAGCATAGAGTTCAAGATTCCTAAGGAGTCTATGATGCCGTGTCTGTAGAATCCTAGTTATCGGTGTGAAGCGCGCCACATCTATAATTAAGAGGCTGCAACACTTAGGAAAATTATCTCACTTCTTTTACACTCATATTCGTGCGTTAGAGTTTGATCTCTAAAAAGTTTCCTTCTAATTCTTGCTTGCACGTGTTTTTAGATAATCATGCCTCCACGAAGAGCTGTTAGAGGTCATCATGCTAGGAGGAATATTGTGGAGCAAGGGGTACCCAGTGCACCTAAAGTGCAACCCTAAGGAAATGTTACCAATGCTGAGTTTCGTGAGGCTATTCGGATGTTGAGGTAACTTGTGACCAACTAAGTTGGGCAATAAAGAGGAGCTAGACAGGAAGTGACTAATACTTCAAGGATCCGAGAGTTCTTGAGGATGAATCTTCCAAGTTTCATGGGTTCAAGCACTACTAAGGATCTAGAAAGTTTTGTTGAGGAACTGAAAAAGGTATTTGAGGTTATGCATATTGCCGATACTGAGAGAGTTAAACTAGTTGCATATCAACTGAAGAATGTTGCTACGACTTGGTTTGACTAGTGGAAAGAGGGTAGAGCTGAGGATGCACCACCTATGAGTTGGGCATGTTTTAAGGAGGCCTTCTTGGAGCTTTTCTTTCCTCGAGAACTGAAAGAGGCTAAGGTACGAGAATTTCTTACCCTTAAGCAGGATTCCTTGAGTGTTCATAAGTATGGGTTGAATTTCACCCAACTATCCCATTATGCTATGGAGATGGTTGTAGATATGAGGAGCAGAATAAGTCTGTTTGTTGCTGGGTTGTCCCATCTATCAAGCAAGGAGGGCATGGCAGCAATGCTAATTGGGGACATGGATATATCAAGGTTGATGTTCTATGTGCAGTAGGTTGAAGAAGAGAAGCTGAGGGATAGTGAGGAGGTTAGAAATAAGAAGGCTAAGACATGGAATGAGTCTAGACAACAGAAAAGTAATGTGAATCGTTCAACCTTTCAACAAAAGTAAAAGGGACCAGCTCCATCATCTGCTAGTGCATCTACACCCAAAAAAAAGATGAGTATAATGGTCAGAATTTGCAGAACTTTAGACCTAGACCTGCACAGTCTTAGGGTAGTATGGCACAAGGGGGTAACTGGGCTCCTGCATGTGCTACGTGTGGTAGAACCCACCCAGGTAAGTGTCATGATGACCAGTAAGATTGCTTCAAGTGTGGACAAGAGGGTCACTTCATGAAGGAGTGCCCTAAGAACATGCAAGGTAGTGGAAATCATGCAATAGAGCCCAATCTTCATCAATTGCTCCACTAGATAGGGCTCCATATAGAGAAGCTACATCCAGTACTGGCGGAGGAGCAAACCGCCTTTATGTGATCACTAGTCGCCAAGAGCAAGAGAACTCTCCAGATGTTGTCACTGGTATGATCAAAGTCTTTACTTTTCATGTTTGTGCTTTGCTAGACACAGGAGCAAGTTTATCTTTTGTAACCCCTTATGTTGCAAATAAGTGATGTTATTCCTGATAAACTCTGTGAACCCTTTTGTATTTATACACCTGTTGGGGAGTCTATTCTAGCTGAGCGAGTATATAATGATTATGTCATTTCCATCAATCACAAAGACATCATAGCTAATTTAATTGAGTTAGACATGGTAGATTGTGCTGTCATTCTAGGTATGGACTGACTTCATGCCTGTTATGCCTCCATTGATCATAGAACTCGAGTTGTTAGGTTCCAAATTCCTAATTAGCTAGTCTTAGAGTGGAACAGTAGTTTATCGTTTCATTTCGTACCTTAAGGCAAGAAAGTTAGTTTCCAAGGGTTGTTTCTATCGCCTAATCCGAGTTAATGCCTCTAGTGTTGAGATACCTCCCATTTAGTCAGTTCCAACAGTAAAAGAGTTTCCAGAAGTCTTTTCAGATAATCTACTTGGAGTCCCCTCAAGAGAGAAATAGACTTCGGTATAGACAGTCTTCCCGATACTCGTCCTATCTCTATTCGCCAAATAGGATGGCACCAACAGAGTTGAAAGAGCTTAAAGAACGGTTGAAAGATCTTCTTGATAAGAGTTTTATTCGACCAAGTGTCTCACCTTGAGGCACTTTGGTCTTATTTGTGAGAAAGAAAGATGGTTCCTTTAGGATGTGTATAGATTATCGTCAGTTGAACAAGGCTACCATCAAGAACAAGTATCATCTTCCGAGAATTGATGATCTTTTCAATCAGCTTCAAAGTGCTTCTTGTTTTTCTAAGATAGACCTTAGATCTGGCTACCATCAGTTGAAAGTAAGGGAATGTGATATTCCCAATACAGTATTCAGGACCTATTATGGTCACTATGAGTTTCTGGTCATGTCGTTTGAATTGGCCAATGCACCTCCAACGTTCATAGACCTTATGAATAGAGTTTTCAAACCTTATTTAGATATGTTTGTCATCGTCTTCATTGATGACATACTAATCTATTCAAGGAATGAAGAAGATCATGCTAGCCATCTCATAATAGTTTTTCGGACTTTGAAAGATAAGCAGTTATATGCTAAGTTCTCTAAATGTGAGTTTTGGCTTGAGTCTGTGGCGTTCTTGGCCACATAGCTTCCGGTGATGGAATTAGAGTTAATAACCAAAAGATAGAGGCAGTGCAGAATTGGCCTAGACCCAAATCTCCAACTGATATTAGGAGTTTCTTAGGTTTGGCTGGATTTTATAGAAGGTTCGTAGAGGTGTTCTCATTTATTTCGTCTCCTTTGATGAAGTTAACTCAGAAAACAGTGAAGTTTCAATGGTTTGAAGCTTGTGAGAAAAGCTTTCAGGAATTGAAAACGAGGTTGACTATTGCCCCAGTGTTGACCTTACCAGAAGGTACGCAAGGCTTTGTTGTATATTGTGATGCGTCTAGAGTTGGTTTGGGTTGTGTACTAATGCAGAATGGCAAAGTAATAGCTTATGTTTCTAGAAATTTAAAGATTCATGATAGGAATTACCCAAACCTTGACTTAGCGTTGGCCGTTGTAGTATTTTCTTTGAAAATATGGCTCCATTATCTTTATGGTGTTCATGTGGATATATTCACCCATCACAAGAGCCTTTAGTATGTGTTTACTTAGAAAAAGCTTAATCTCAAACAAAGGAGGTGGTTGAAATTACTCAAGGATTATGACATGAGTATTCTTTATCACCCAGGTAAGGCTAATGTTGTTGTTGATGTTTTAAGCAGGTTGTCTATGGGTAGTACCACCCATGTTGAGGAAGAAAAGAGAGAGCTAGTGAAAGATATGCATAGAATTGCACGATTGGGAGTCCGACTAATGGATTCCACAGAAGGAGTAGTGGTAATGAATGGGGCTGAATCATCATTAGTGTCAAAAGTAAAAGAGAAGCAAGACCAAGACCCTATTTTGCTTGAATTGAAGGCAAATGTTCATAAGCAAAAAGTAATGACTTTTGAACAAGGGGGAGATAGTGTATTGAGGTATCAAGGTAGATTGTGTGCACCAAGGGTAGATGAGCTCCAAGAAAGAATCATGGAGGAAGCTCATAGTTCTAGATATTCCATTCATCCGGGTTCCACAAAGATGTATCGTGGCTTGAGAGAAGTGTATTTGTGGAGTAGTATAAAGAAGGGCATTGCAGAATTTGTGGCTAAGTGTCTGAATTGCCAACAAGTTAAGGTAGAGCATCAAAGGCTTGGTGGTTTGGCTCAGAATATAGAACTTCCAGAATGGAAGTGGGTGATGATTAAAATGGACTTCATCACAGGTTTACCAAGGTCTGCCGACAACATGATTCACTTTGGGTGATTGTTGATAGAATGACAAAATCAGCCCACTTTTTTCCAGTAAAAATTACCCATTCAGCAGAAGACTATGCGAAGTTGTATATTCAAGATGTATTTAGACTTCATGG
Source organism: Solanum bulbocastanum (assembly GCA_037074985.1). Classification (NCBI taxonomy): domain Eukaryota; kingdom Viridiplantae; phylum Streptophyta; class Magnoliopsida; order Solanales; family Solanaceae; genus Solanum; species Solanum bulbocastanum. The sequence goes on from CM073605.1 coordinate 41,772,726, forward strand.
AGTTTCGATCTCCATTATTTCAGACAAAGATACAGAATTTACTGCACTGTTTTGGAAATCTTTTCAGAAAGTCTTGGGTTCAAAGGTGAACTTAAGTACTGCTTTTCATCTTCAGACATATGGTCAAGCAGAGTGCACCATTCATACCTTGGAGGATATGTTGAGGGCTTGTGTGATTGATTTGAAGGGTAATTGGGATGATCACCTACCTCTTATCGAATTTTTTTACAACAATAGTTACCACTCCAACATCCAAATGGCTCGTTATGAAGCTCTTTATGGGAAAAGATGCAGATCTGCTATTGGATGGTTTGAAGTTGGTAAAGCTGGATTGATAGGACCTGATTTAGTTCATCAAGTTATGGTGAAGGTAAAAGTTATTCAAGAGAAATTTGAAAACAGCGCATAGTCATCAGAAATCCTACACTGTTGTTAGGAGAAGGGAGTTCGAGTTTGAAGTAGATGATTGGGTGTATTTGAAAGTTTCACCCATGAAAGGTGTTATGAGATTTAGTAAGAAGGGGAAACTTAGTCCTCGGTATATTGGCCCTTACAGAATATCGAAAAGGGTAGGCAATGTAGCTTATGAGTTGGAGTTACCATAAGAGTTAGCAGTGGTTCATCTGGTGTTTCACATCTCCATGTTGAAGAAGTGCATGGGCAATCCTTCATTGATCATACCAACCGAAGATATTGGTATCAGGGAAAACTTATCTTATGAGGAGATTCCTATTCAAATTCAAGATCACCAAGTTCGCAAGTTGAGGACTAAGGAAGCAGTGTCAGTCAAAGTTCTTTGGAGGAACCAATTTGTTGAGGAAGCTATGTGGGAAGCTGAAGAAGATTTGAAGAAGAGATATCCACATCTCTTTGAAACCAGACAGATTTCAAACAAAGGTACTAATTCTCTTCTTAGTACTCTTTCATTTATAAGTTAGCATGTTATAATTGCATTGCTTGTTGGGTGTTGAGTTGAATGTTAGATGTGACACCCTTAGCCTAGTAAGAGTAATCTCATTCAATGACGAATGTTCCCAAGGGGGAGATATTGTAACATCTTGCAAATTGAAATAACTAGGAAGAAGTCAAGATTTGGAAATACTGATTTTAGGAAATAATCACAATCTAGAAATTTATTAAAGTTAAGGTTGAGTTTTGGTCAACTTAAAATGACCATAACTCCAAGATCAGGAGGAGTTAGGTGTGTTTATAGATATCGTAGGAAAGATCTTGGAATAATATTTCCAACGCCACAGAGTTTTCATGATTTCTAGTTCGTATGAGTGATATATGCCCTTTGGAAGTTGGACTTTTTAGTTAAGGAAAGTCTAATCCGAATTTTGGAAAGGTATTTTAGTCTTTTCCTTGCTCAATTGTTTTATTTCGTTTTTGGTAATTAAGTTAGGTTCTAATCATAATTAGATCAGTTTAGAAAAGTTGAAGTTCACGCTAGGGCTTGGAGAAAAGAGAAAAGAGGAGAAAATAGAGGAAAAGTTCAAAGTTCGGTGATTTCTTTGAGATTTTCGTGTGGATTTCGCCAAGGATTTAATCCTACAATGTATGTGAGGCTTTCATAACATTGGGCTTGTTCACCCATGTGCCAAAAATATTTATTTCAGCATGAATTCGTCCTGAAAGGGTTTGAAAGTTGATGTTCTTGATATCAATTATTGAATTTGATATTGTTCTTGAGTTGGGCAGAAAGTGAGAAGTTTCTGAGATCATTACGTCAAATTATTGAGTTGGTTGAAGTTAGGTTCTTAGGTACATTTGTTGGGTATCTGTATCTAAAATGAATTTGGGAAAAATAACCGAGTTTGGGCGAATTGGGGCTGGAAAACGAGGAAGAAATTTAGTCTGGCAAATCTGGGCATTGGAACCACGGTGCAGACCTGCTCCCCAGATTTGGGAAAAGTCATTTCGTGTTGCAGAGTGCTCACGGACCGTTCAGCCTCAAAAAGTATTTTCGCAACCAAAATTTAAATACATCTCCGCATCGCGAATCCACTCTCAGACAACGGTATTTTGATCTTTTCTCATGTTTAGCTATCTAAAAAAAACTCTGAAACATCATGAGATCTTTCCTATCACAAATCACAATCCTTGAATCCATTATTCAATTCAAGGAAAGTTAAGAGTCAAGTTTTGAAGTTAAGAAGCAAGTCAAGAGAAGTTCATTAAAGTTTTTCAAAAGTCTTTCACAAACGTTTTTAACTTTGTTCTAAGACTTAAGTTTTAAGTTGAGCAAAGAGTAAATAATTGAGTTCATTTCTCCAAAATTTATAAGGGAACTAAGTATTCCTAAGATTTTAAAATGTTTTCACATTTGAACAAGAAAGGGAACATTGATTCCACGAGAGCTTTTAAGCTAAGTTTTGAGTAATTATTTCAAACCATAGAAAGAAATTTGTTTTAAAAATATATGATCTAAATATATTTTAGGAGTAGTATTGAGCACCGACATGGGGATACGAGTTCATATTAACTCAAGCCTCCATAAACCATATAGCCATCATGGGTAATTAATGATCATACTTTTTAGATGACTCCTTACGATGCTTTTAGCATAGACTAGTGGATCCACTTAGTTAAGGTGTCCTATATGACGATAAAGTATAGGACAGTTCTGGTAGCATTGGCAAGACGCTATATCACAACTTGAGCTCATAGTTGTGGTTGTCAGTTAGAGAAACTCCCACAGAAACTATATTACTTTATTATATGAGTAAAGTTGAGTTTGGTATTGCATTTTCTTTAATGAACTAAGTTGTTTTCTACTATTTTAAAAACTTTGTATATATTGCATGTGTTTTATTGCTTTATATTGAGTTAAGTTATTCAGGAGTTGAATAAAGCCAAGGTAAGTGTTTCTTTTAGATTCTTTTCAAGCCTATGTTGTGTTTAGCATTCCAACTCGCATCCTCGTACATTTAATGTACTGATGCCAATTGGTTTGCATCTTCTTATGATGCAGATACAGGTAACCAGGTTCAATACCCAGCGTCTCGTTGATCCAGTGTAGCACTCAGAGTCAGTTGGTGAGCCTCCTTGCATTTCAGAGGACTTCTTTTACTTTTCTTTTAGTATTTCATTGTTCAGATGATTGGGGGTCTTGTCCTGACATTCCTCTTTATTTTAGAGGCTTCATAGACAGTCAGACAGTTAGTAGTTTAGTTGTCTTTACATTGTTATTTCTTATGTTAAGACTTGAGTTGCCACTTTGGCGAAGTTGAATGTTGACTTTTAAACATTCTAAGTTATTTTATTTAACAATTGAGTAAGTGCATTTGATCATTGTAATAATTCTTAGAGTCTTCCACTGAGTAAGTAAACCAGGCCAAGGGTTCGCTTGGGGCTAGCAATGGTTCTCGAGTGCCAGCCATGTCTGAGGTGTAGGCTCGAGGCGTGACAGGATACACCTTTACTGTGCATGGATTGACATGGTTGTCCCCCTTTGCTAGTTGATGCTCGACCTTTGACTCCGCCTGCCTCTACTTTTCATGTCAAGCTTACAAGTCTAGTTTAGTTGGTTAGTTGAGATGTTAAATCTAATTATAAATAAGAAATATTGTAGTTTTTTTCGTAGCTCTACACAAAGAACCAGAAAATAAACTAAGAAAAGAAAATTTTGGTTAGAGTTGGGAAATTGGGTTGTTGTCAATCTTAAGTGCAACTTAACCCAAATTAATCTATAACACTCATTTATTTACTCAAATCATTTTGACTAGCCTAAAAATAATCCATTTTATATTCTAAGATTTCTTTCCTTCATCATAAAATCCAAAAAAGATAAAACATTAATTTTTAGTTGTAAAACCAGATTTTCTTTAACTAAATTGTCAAAATTTGATAGAAATACAAAATGATGACCATTTAGTAATTCTTAGTTATGTTTTGGATTTATGAGGCAAAGGAATTACTTCCAAATCTATTTATCAATTGAACAAGAATAACAAATAATTTATTTTGAAAAACTATATTGAAATTGCAAAAAAAAAATCTTCAATAGTATAATAATTTATACAAATTGGGAAAAAGAATTAAAAAGGTAAGGAAGTAACTGTACTAATTAATAGTATTAGAAGAAGTTATCGTATTTAATTACACATCCAAAAAAATTAACTAAATTAAGAGAATCAATTTTGGAACCTAACCCAAGATAGTCACTAGCCTTGTCATGGCGCCTTTCCTACTTTTAACAAGTCATTTTTTTCTAGATTTTTGCATGATTTAATTCAAAAATAAATATTAATTCATCATTGTGAAATTAAAAAAAAAATCCATAAATTAAGTATAATAAAATTTATAGTAAAAGGACTAATCAATTAAAATTACCTTTGAAAAAGTTCTTCTATTTTTAAACCAAGACTTGATCTGATAAGTCTCAAGTCCTACTTCCCTTCCCCATTTTAGGCATTACTTCTGCATTGTTAGTTTATTACTGTTAGACTTTTGTTAGTATTTATGGGAACTTTATTTTTTTCCTTAGTATTTTCCTGCTTTTCTGTACTTAAATGTCTTATTTTTGGTTTAGTTGCTTGGTTTGAGTTATAGTAGTGGTTTTCCCATCGGAGAGTTAGTGTGGGTGTCAATCACGATGGTCTGGGTCGTGACAAAGTTGGTATCAGAGCCTAGATTCATTAATCTCAATGTACCAAAATGAGTCTAGAAGAGTCTTGCGGAACGGTATGGGGATGCCTTTACTTTTCTTCGAGAGTCTATAGGACTTTAGGATATCTCTCTATTTTATCTTGTGTCCTTTCGTGCTATGACTTGATTCCAATTGGTATCTGGCGATTCAAAGTGGTATCTAACCTCCTTCGCACTTCTGTTTGCAGATGGTTAATACTAGATACAACGACGTCAGGCCCGTAGCTCCCGTCAATGCTCCAGTTGAGGAATCTGCAGTGAAAGGTTGCAGTCGAGGCAGGGGTAGAGAAAGAGCTAGGGGTAGAGGCCGTGGAAGAGTAGCGCCTGCTGGGAATGGAGCTTCTATTGAGAATGCTCCTGTGAATGAGAACCCTCTTGCGCATCATGAAGAGATTGAAAAGGAGAATGTTGATATTGAGAATGTTGAGGATGTGGGACAAGAGAAGAGGTGCAGGCTTAGACTATCGATGTTCCCTCCATAGACCCAATGTTAGCTCGACAGATCATATCATTCTTGAAGGGGTTGGTTGGTCTTGGAGTACTTCCTTCTACTCAAGAAATTCATGCTCCTACTAATCTTCCTGTTGCTAGCACTGCACCCAAGGTGGGTGGGACTGGAGGTAATGATACTTTCTTCCGTCCTTTGTTGGGTTCTGTTATGACTAGTAATGAGCATGAAATGTTGACTTAGTTTCTGAAGCTAAAGCCTCATGTGTTTCTTGGTTGTGAGAATGTGGATGCTTATGAATTCATCTTAGATTGCTTTGAGCGGCTTCATAAGTTGGGAATTGTCCATCAACATGGGGTTGAGTTATTGTCCTTTCAACTTTAAGGTGAGGCTAAACAGTGGTGGAGAGCTTACATGGAATGTAGATCTTCAACTTTACCTCCACTTACTTGGACCCAATTCCATGCTCTGTTTCTAGAAAAGTATGTGCCTAGGACATTGAGGGATCGCAAAAAGGATGAGTTAATAGTTTTGGAGCAATGTGGTATGACTAAGGCTGCTTATGAGGTCAGGTTCCATGCTTTGTCTAGATATGCTACTCAATTGGTGACGACTGAGGAAGAGAGAATCCACTTATTTATTGGGGGACTAAATTCTGAGTTGCAAGTATTAGATGTTTATATGACTTTTGTAGGGAGGAGCTTCAATGAGGTAACAGACTATTTTAAGAAAGTGGAGGGGGTGAGGTGAGACGGTTAAGCTAAGGCATGGGCAAAAAGGGCCAAGAACTCAGATAACTTTCAAGGTTCTTATTCCAAAGGGTCCGGAAGGCAAACTCTTGTAGCTAACCAAATTTAGTCCGCTATTCCCGCCTCTGCGGTAGTTAATCGAAAACTCCATCTCATAATTTTTAGGATAGCCAGGGATTCGCACCTTCGGCGGGCAACATGCCATCTTTTGATCGTACATGTTACAACTGTGGTGAACCTGGGCATATGAGGAGAGGTTGTCTCCACCCACGTGTGTTTAAGTCTGTGCAGCAGCAGACTAGAGCAGTGGTACCAATGGGAAATGGTAATAATGGTCAAGGGCATCCACAAGGTGGGCAAGGAGGTAATCAACGAGGCCGTGGAGGTAGAGGAAATGGTAATGTAGGCAGAGGTAATGTGCAACCAGGCAGGGAAGTGGTTTGTCAAGATAATAGGGTTTAGTGTTAGTGTTATGCCTTCCGGGCAAGAATGAGGTAGAGGCATCTGACGCGGTGATCACATGTACTATTCTTGTCAGTGACTAGATGGCTAATATGTTATTTGATCCGGGTTCTACTTATTCATATGTATCCGTGAGATTTGCCTCAAAGTTTGATATGATTTGTGATATACTTGATGCTCCTATCCATATTGCTACCCCAGTTGGAGAGTCAGTTATAGTCACCCATGTCTATCGTGCTTGCCCTATTTTGTTTATGGGTTTTCATACCTGGGCTGATTTGATAATTTTGGATATGACTAATTTTGACATAATGCTAGGCATGACTTGGGTCTCCCTATTACATAGTTAAATGTAATACTAAGTCTGTAACTCTAGAAATTCTGGGAAGGGAAAAATTAGAGTGGGAAGGGGTGTACAAGCTTAAGCAAACTAAGATCATATCCTCCATTCGGTCTAGAAAATTAGTAGAGCAGGGTTGTTTGGCTTATTGGGCTCATATTAGGGTGTTGAGATTGAGGCTCCATCTATTGGGTCTATTCCTATGGTGTCAGAGTTTAGGGAAGTGTTTCCTTATGACTATCCTGGTATGCCTCCAGATAGAGATATAGATTTTTGCATTGATTTAAAGCTTGGCACTCGTCCCATTTCCATCCCTCCATACGCATGGCTTCGGCGGAGCTAAGAGAGATTAAGGATCAAATCCAAGAGCTTCTTGACAAGGGATTTATTCGTCCTAGTGCTTCCCCATGGGGTGCTCCAGTTTTGTTTGTTAAGAAAAAGATGGTAGTATGAGAATGTGTATATATTACCAGCAATTAAATAGGGTCACCATTCGAAACAAATATCCCTTACCTAGAATAGATTATTTTTTTTTACCAATTGCAAGATGCATCGATTTTCTCCAAGATTGATATAAGGTCTGGCTACCATCAGTTGAAAATTAGGCCTGATGATGTACCCAAGATGGCATTTAGAACTTTCTATGGGAACTATGAGTTTTTGGTTATGTCTTTTGGTTTGACCAATGCTCCTGCAGCTTTTATGAGTTTAATGAATAGGGTGTTCAAGCCATTTCTTGATTCTTTCATCATAGTCTTTATTGATGATATTTTGGTCTATTCGAAAAGTGAGGAAAAATATGCTGACCATCTTCCTATTGTTTTGGGTGAAAATTTTGTAAGTGTGAATTTTGGTTGAGTTCTGTGGCATTTTTGGGACATGTAGTTTCAAAAGAAGGGGTAATGGTACATCCTCAAAAGATTGAGGCGGTTAAGAATTGGGTTCAACCAAGTTTTATGATTGAAGTTAGGAATTTTGTGGGGCTCGCTAGCTATTATTGTCGATTTATGAAGAACTTTGCTTCTATTGCCTCTCACTTGACTAACATGACCAAAAAGGAGATACCATTTGAATGGACTGAAAAATGTGAGGAGACCTTCCAAAGGCTCAAGACTCTTTTGACCACCGCGCCTATTCTAGCATTATCGGTAGAAGGTAAAGATTTTATTGTTTATTGTGATGCTTCACATTCTTGTTTGGGTGCTGTGTTAATACAGGATAAGAATGTTATAGCTTATGCCTCGCGTAAACTGAAGGTGCAGGAGAGGGATAATCCAACACATGATTTGGAGTTGGCGGCGGTAGTGTTCGCTCTTAAGATCTGGCGGCATTACCTCTATGGTGTTAAGTGTGAAGTGTTTACTGATCATCGCAGTTTGTAGAATGTGTTCACTCAAAAGGATATGAATAGCGAATGTGGATGGAGTAACTTAAAGATTATGATGTCACCATTCAATACCATCCGAGTAAGGCTAATGTAGTGACAAACGGTTTAAGTTGAAAGACGGTGAGTATGGGTAGTGTAGCTTACTTTAGTGCATCCAAGTGACCTTTGGCGAAGGAAATTCAGACCTTAGAGTCTAAGTTCATGTAGTTGGGAATCTCAAAAAGAAGTGGGTGTTATCTAGCATTGAAGTGAGGGTCACATTCATTGATGAGATCAAGGCCAAACAATTTGAAGATGAAAATTTAGAGGAACTTAGAAAGAAGACTGCGATTGGTAAGGCACAAGAGACCACTCTTGATGCGGATAGTGTACTCAATTTTAAAGGGAGAATATGTGTCCCTAGAGTAAATGACTTGATTGAGAAATTGTTTGCAGAGTCCCATGGTTCGTGATATTCTATCCATTCGGGTGTGACCAAGATGTGTCGAGATTTGAAGCGAATTTATTGGTGGCTGGGCATGAAGAAGGATATAGCGGAGTTTGTGGCGAAGTGTCAAAATTGTCAACAAGTGAAATATGAACACCAAAGGCCTACAGGTTTTCTTCAAAGAATGCCAATTCCAAAATGGAAGTGGGAAAGAATAGCCATGGATTTTTTGGTTGGTCTTCCCAAGACTTTTGGGAAGTTTGATTCTATTTAGGTAGTGGTTGATAGATTGACCAAGTCAACCCATTTTATTTCGGTAAGAATAGATTATAATGCTGAACAATTGGCTAAAGTTATGTGAAAGAGATAGAGAGGTTGCATGGGGTGCCCCTCTCTATCATCTCAGACCGTGGTACCCAATTCACATCCAAGTTTTGGAGGAAATTACATGATGAATTGGGCACACAACTAACTTTTAGTATAACCTTTCATCCACAGACAGACAGACAGTTAGAGAGGACTATTCAAGTGTTAGAAGACATGTTGAGGGCATGTGTGCTTGACTTTAGAGGGCATTGGGATAAATTCATACCTTTGTGTGAGTTCTCCGATAATAATAGTTATCACTCTAGTATTGATATGGCACCATTTGAGGCATTATATAGAAGGGGATGTTGATCACCCATAGGATGGTTTGAGGCTGGAGATGTTAAACCATTGGGGGTTGATTTAGTAAAGGATGCTTAAGATAAGGTAAGGAGTATTCAAGCTAATCTTTTAGCAGCCCAGGGTATACAAAAGAAGCATGCGGATCATAAGGTAAGAGACATGGCGTTTCAAACCGGTGAGAATGTTCTTCTTAAGGTATCACCCATGAAAGGGATGATGAGATTTGGCAAGAAGGGCAAACTAAGTCCTCGATACATTGGTCCCTTTGAGGTTCTTGAATGTGTAGGACCGGTAGAATATAAATTGGCTTTACCTCCTAATCTATCGGGTGTTTATTCGGTATTACATATGTCCATGTTGAAGAGGTATCATGATGATGGTGATTATATCATTATGTGGAACTCAATTGTATTAGTCAAAGACCTCCAATAGTAGGAGGAGCTGGTGGTAATTCTTGATCGTGATGTGCGAAATTGAGAACTAAGGAGATTAAGTCCGTGAAAGTTCAATGGAAGCATCGTCCAGTTGAAGAAGCTACTTGGGAGACCGAGAGGGACATGCGAGACAAGTATCCCTAATTGTTCGTCGATTCAGGTACTACTTCATTATTTCCTTAGCCTCTTCTTCCTAAGTTTGTCACTCGGGGACGAGTGATGGGTAAATTGATATCAATTGTAACGACCTGTTTCCATCATTATAGAAATGCCAACGGGAAAATTTGGGACCGGAAAACTTGTTTGTAGTATTTGGATTTTTCCAACCTAGTCCAGATTTGGACGAAATTGGAGTCATTAAGGTATAGGAAAATCTGGTAACATCGGGTGATTTATTTATGATTATGATTACATGGGAGGATAGATACCCGTTGAGGAATATGTACGACTACAAGGAATTGAATTCGGACGAGTAGAACTCCCGGAATTGATTTTAGCATGAAGGGTATTTTCTGAGCGTCGTGGGTTAGAGGTGTGTTGTGAAATGGGGGTCTTGGAATTATTAAAATAGCTCATTGTTTCATGCAAACCGCTTTGGCTCTGGATTTTGTCGCTCTGGCTAGGCCGCTATGGTGGGCTAGACGCAATTTTAAAGTCGTAAATAAACCCCTAAATGACTTTATTCTACACCTTTCAATTTTTAGAACTAAGGAACGAACCCCAACGACTCCTAAAAGTTTTCCATTATTCTTGAGGCTAAATGTAAGTTTTTCACTCCCCGAATCTATTTTTCAATCCGTAGAACATAATAGAATGGGTATTTAATTATGGGAAAGGGTATTGATCTAGATTCTACGGTGGAAACAACCCTATTTTGGATACTTGGGATCATGGGTATGATCTAGGGTTGTTAGAATTGTTAGTAATCAGGGTAATTAGTGATTATTTATTGATTCCCATATCATATTGATTGTTTGTAGACCAAGAACAAGCGAAACAAATTCGGAAAGGGAAGGATCAAGTTTCTTAGGGTTTCAAGCTTGTTTTGAGGTAGGTAATGGTTGTGATTCTATGATTGTGTGATGTATGTTTGTTCTTGTTTCATTATGGTACCTGTATGTATATGAATGTTGCATTATTGATCACACTTGTTGTAAATGAGATAGATGAATGATGGTTACTATGAAATCATGGCTTAATTGTATGTTCTTGAGGATATACTTGTGATTGTGATTGTGGTGTGTTGAATGGATCGGTTGCCATGTTCCGGCATAACTAACTTTGATCGGTTGACACGCTCCGGCATAATCATTGGATCGGGTACCACGTTTCAGTATGCTAATTGTTTGGGTTTGAGTTCTATAAGAGGACCAATGATTTGATATAATTGTGTATCTTGAGAAATGTGAAGTCATTCGTTGTTATTAAATGTTGATAATATTGTATATCTTTGTTATATGCATGTGATTATATTATTGTGATGACTTATGTATGTTGCACTTAGTGGGATAGCCGCATGATCCGACCAGTACACTGTGGTTGTGTACTGATACTGTACTTGCTCTTAATTTTGTTGATTACAGGGCATCTTCAAGCGGCTATTGATAGACCTCGCTTAGGAGAACAGTTATCGTCGTTTGAATTCAAGGGTGGCGAATTCTTCTGGGCTGCCATGAGTTCTCCTTTTGTCTATGTCCACATTTCGGACTTAGACAGTTCTATTAGTTATTAGTATATTAGATTGGGGTTGCATCCCTTCGTGTTTAAACTTGTTGAACTTTAGATGTTTTGGTACATTGACTTTCAGGTTCTAAGCATTACTTCCGCATTGTTAGTTTATTATGTTAGAGTTTATGGGAACTCTATTTCTTTCCTCAGTATTTTCCTGATTTTCTGTATTTAAATGCCTTAGTTTTTGTTTAGTTGCTTGGTTTGAGTTGTAGTAGTAGTTCTCCCACCGGAGAGTGTGGGTGCTAATCACGACGGTCTGGGTCATGATAATAGTACTGCTTTTGCCCTTTTGATCTTTTTGGGAGGTTGATGAGTCTCCAACATGTTTTTTCTCTGAATCTGTCAATTTTCTTTGCTGATTTTCTGTTTGATAAAACAAGATAACAAAAAAGAACACAAAAAAATCAACTCTTAATATATTTGATTTATTGTTTACCCAATCAATTTATATAAGAAACGATTAAAATAGAACAATTAGAATAGAGATATATAAGAGAGACTTTTACACACCTTTAGATTGATCAATAGAGACAAAGAGAAATGTTATAAGGTTATAGTAAGTGATTTACTTATATAGTAGAACATTAGTTGACTTACCAGGTGATAGACACATAGAATCAGATATTGTAATAAGTTAAGGAAAATCATAGAAAACGCAAAATATATACACATGATAATAATTGTGATCTATTTTGTTTGCCTTTCACAAAATATTTGGTTTGGGATTTGTATATATGGCTTGGTATTTATATATTTTCTATGAAAATTGTATCACAGGTTGAAGTTTCATAAATGATTAAATAATCATGAATTTTTGAGTCATGGGTTAAATTTCTGAAATTTAATAATTATGACTTTTTTTCATCAAAGTCTCACAATTATGTTTTCTCGTTGAAAAATCAAAATGTGTTTATCCTATTTTGATGTCCTAACATATGACAATTTAACTAATTATGTAAAAACTTCCCTTTCATTTAACTTAAAATTCTGAAATCTTTAATTAGTGAACTTCCAGTTAAAACTATGAAAAAAACTCCACGTAAAGCTTAAGTCTAAAAGAGGGTATACAAACAAATTATTTTCCTCACATATGGGCGCTTCTTAGTTGAGCTTAAGCGGTAAAGTTTATTATTCTATTAGAAATAAATAAAAGTTTCATTAAAAAGTATAAATAAACAATATATATATATATATACACACACACACTAGTTTTGACGCACGTGCATTGCACGTATCAAATCATGTACTACACTATTTTTAAAAATAATTTGAATATTATTATATTGAAAAATTAAGTAAATCTATATCTTCTATACTACCTTAAAAGCATGAACTCCTTAATTGAATGTTGAATTACTATAATACCCCCAATTAAAAATACACAATTTATTTTATTTATTAATTTAATTATTTGTATTATATTAAATATAGATACCCTTTCATATTAAAGGGTTGTGATTTTCTCAAAGAGATGTGACTTTTTCAAAGGGTTGCGACTTTTTGACTGATTTTGACATTTTCGATGAGTTGTGACTTTTCTGAAGGGTTGTGATTTTTTCAAAGGGTTGTGACTGTTCTGAAGGGTTGTGCCTTTTTCGATGAGTTGTGACTTTTGCAAAAGGTTGTGATTTTTTCGATGAGCAGTGACTTTTTAGAAAGGTTGTAACTTTTCTGATAAGGAACAGTTAGCACCTATTAAACCTACTATTTGTTAGCTATAAATAGAAGGGTTCCTCTAAATTTTAAACTATGATTTTTTAAACTTTTCTACTCTTCTTCTTCTTAAAAAATCTCAGGGTTATTTGCAACAATTGATTAAGTTCAAAATTCAACGAAATTCGAGGTACCACATAAGACAGAGTTAGTGAACAAATTTGTAGCAAATCATTCATAAATTCACACTCGTATTTTTTCTTACAATTTCCATGAGTTAACGGTGACGAAATGTTGTGGGAAAGAAAATAATAATAAACACATATGAGTAAAGTCACATGATTTTGGTTTTTTATTTTTTATTTTTTTACCCTCAAATGAAGCAGTTTCTTTCTGATTTTGTTAAAACAACAGGCATTGATATAGTTCATTGAATCATTAGTTTTGTTGTTAAATCCACTATTTCAAAATTAGATTTTCACTTTTATTTATAATATGACACTATAGAAATGATAATAATTATTTTTTTAATAGAATGTAAGTAAAAATGATGAAGAAAGTAAAGTGTTGGTGACAAGAGATTTTAATCAAATAGAACTCTATAGTGAATATAGCATGAACATATATTTTCGTCTTCATTCTTCATTGGCTATGTATCGTTCCATATATATATTTTTTCCTATTATTTTGTGTTCAATTTAATTTGAGAAAATTTTATGTCACAACATACACTCATTGATAGCTATATAAAAATAGATAAGAAAATAGTGATTGATCAAAAAATAATCTTAAATCAAATTAAAGATTCTATAAACAATACTTTAAATTTTATTCATCTATTAATTTTTATTATTGAAAAAGTTTAATATTTTATATCATGATACAACTTCTATAAGATACTAGATACTTTCATTAGACAACAACTATATGATATGTATGCGTCAGGAAAAAGGAGAAGACTACAATTCTACAAAGATAAGGTAGAAACTTAAAGAAATTAAATATTTTTCACCAAAGGTGATGTTGTTCATATATTAAAATTAAATTATGCTACTGAAATATATATGTATACCTAAAACAAAGAATTGGTCAAGCTAAATATTTGACATACACTCAAACCTCAATTTAACCATCATTCGTTACAACAATAAAGTACCCTTTTTTCTGTAGAATTACCTCTCTATGTTTTACTCAAATATTAATTGGTAAAAGATAGATTACGTATAAAGATAAAATATTGACATATTTATGGTAATCCTTATTAGTGTCATGCACATACTAAATTTGAAGTATAAAAATTTAATAGAAAAAATATACTTAAATGGTGTCCATCATTTACGTTCATAACCTCAAGAGGAAAGACTGTTGGTGACATTTTTTGTATTGATAATTTTTATATAATTTTGTTGGTTAGATTTGTTTACAAAATTGAGTGAAGTAAATAATAATACTAATAAAGAAATGTCACTTTCTCCCCATATTTAAAATTTGAATGTATTTTGAAATGTTTCAATAATATCTGGACATTTTGTTCTCAAAATACAAGTAACTCTATAATATTCTGTATTAATCATTTAAAATCACTTGTCCTATGTTCTTTAAATTATAATTATTTACTAAAAAGCTTTAACTTAGTAATATTAATTCTATTTTACAACATCGTATACTATTTACGATACACACATGCCGTGAAACTAGTAATTATAAAATAAATGATAAAATATCAGTTCCTATGACTAGTGTATGTAAACCTTTTTATGATTACTACTAAAAGTTAGTCACTCTTGAGATATCTTATTTATACCTCTTAAATATACTTTCTCCTCCCTCCCACATATTGCATTACTAAGTTATTATTGTACTTTTGGAGTTCTTACTTTTAATATAATAATATAATAAAAATAAATATTGATATAAAATATAGAAGATGTACTAAATTGGATGTTTTAAGTTGGAATATTATATTAATTTAACATTCATGTTATAGAGTGTTTAAATTTCATTGAACTTTGAGATTGTCAACTTCTGTAAATCAAACTTGAGTTTTTGCAAAGAAAAGGATAGAAATATAAAAAAAACTGTAGTTCAAAAATGTAGCATCCCGAAATGTTTTAAGATAAGATTCGAGCTATTCTTATTTGTGAATAAGATCGTATCAGGTTATTCTTAAATTGCTCATTTATGTAAAGGTAAATTCTTTAGTGTGAGAATTATTTTGGATATCAATTAAGGTCACTAAAAACTCCTAGAACAAAGTTGAGTTTAAAGTTTCCTTACCGATTAAGTTTTGATGTAAGATTTTACTTGGGTCAACCTCAAACGACTATATATCTTAGAATATAAAGAGTTACATGGCTCATAACCTATCAAGTTAAAGGTATTTGAATCATCTTTCCAACATCGCCAATTTCCCATCAATCCAAAATTTGAGTAAAAAGTTGTGACTATTTTAGTACCTGATACAATGCTGTGACGAATTAGCCGACGACAAAACATTAAAAAGAATCGTTTTTGTCCTTTTACCTCTTAAAAAACCCTAAATGAATTTCTCGACTAATTACAGAACCAAAACAATCATATTTTCATCTCTTAATCCATCATTCTCTTCTCTCTCAAACCCTAAGGCAAAACCCTAAGGAAAAATCGAAGTAGAAGACTCCATTCAAGATTCTTTCAATCTTTTTCAAGATTCTTCTTCAATGTAAGTTTTTCTCCAAGAATTTAATTATTTCCAACTCAAATTCCTCCATACAATTATGAATCACTAATGAAAACCATAATTCTTTGTCATAGAGTTTCAAGAAACTAATTGAAGAAATCTCAAGAAAGGTTTTCTTGATTATTCTCCTTCAAGCTAGGGTTTCAAGGCTTCTAATCAAGTTCTTCTTCAAGATTATTCAAGATTCTTCAAGAACCTTGTTCTTCCAGGTATGTAAGACTATCATTGTGATGGATTAGTTCGTCCTCATGCCCTACATCTAATTTCATATTAATAAAAGAGTAATCGAGGATTCTATTCCTAGATTTGAGTATTCTTGAGATAAGTTGATTTGAGTTCTTGAGTTCCTCTTTCTTTTTGAAATTCTATTCCTAATTACTGAATTGCTATATTTTATGCATTAAAATTCTTGGGTAGATTCGTTCATGTCTATATTTAAGCATGAACCCTATGAATTGAGTATTTTGAGAGGAGAAATATCATTGAGTTATGAGTTTCAAGTTCTTGAGTCTTGAGTTTCCTTATTGCCATTAAGATCCCTGAGTTGAGTCGTTCATGTCCATAATTCCACATGAACTATATGATTTGAGTTATAAATTTTGAAAAACTTTTTAAAGACAACACTTGAGTTTTAAATTTCATTTTGAGGAAGCAAAGATGAGTTTTGAGAAAGAGTTTCTAAAACATGATTAGTATTACAATCGATTATGCCATCAATGTTTGAGCAGTATGGTATCTAGATATAACATCAATGATTATGTAGTATGACTTCCCTAGTCATCAATGATCATATTATAATATGATTTTGAAATGTTTTTGGGAAAGAGTTTTCAAGTATGAGTATAAGTGGACTATGTATTCCCAGAGGCATCAATTTTTACATTGATAAAAGAGAAATTGAGATTTCTAAATGAGTTATGAGTTCAAAAGATATTTTAAGAGAAGTTACCTATTTTAAGAGGGTAGTTTGAGAAATGAGGAAGAGTTATGTTTTTAAAACATATGAGCATGAGTATATATTATTAGGAGTAATATTGAGCACCTATATGAGGGAGAGTTCAAACAACTCACAACCCCCATAAATCATGCCAACATGGGTAAAGGGTTATACTTTTTAGATGATTCCTTATTTCTTTTAAGCATACCTTAGTGGATCCACTTAGTTGAGGTGTCCTATATCCCAATAATGTATAGGACAGTTCTGCCAGCGTGGGTGAGACGCTGTATCATCACGTAGGCCATAGTGATGGTTGTCGTTAGAGAATTTCCCAATAGAGTTAAAGTGTATTTTTATATATCACTTATTATGTTGAGTTCAGAGATGAGAAAGTATTTTGTAAAGCTTTAAATGATTTAACTCCTTTATTTATTTACAGTTAGCTTGAGTACATTGTTATCTATTGCAATTCTTTTTTTCAGTTATTTATTATTCAGCTATATTACATACTCGTACATTCAATGTACTGATGTCATTCGACCTGCATATTTTAACGATGCAGCTACAGGTTCTTAGGATACTCAATAAGCATCTGTTGAGATCACTTTATCCACTAATCAACTTTCGAGTAAGGTCTCCTTACTTCCAAAGGAATCCAATTTTTATGAGTTGTTAGTAGTAGTTCTTTTGAGAATTCATGGGTCATGTCCCAGTATTCATCTTTGTATAGTAGAGGCTTAATATATAGACAGTTTTGGAGAGTCTCTCAATTTTAGATGTTTTATTTAAAACTTTTGTTTCATATTCAGTATATTCAGCGAAGTTTTGAGAATTAGTAAACTATTTTTAAACGTTTCTTTCGATTTGATGATTATGTATTCTCAAGTTAGTCTTCCACTTGTACTCAACTAAGATGATGGTTCTCTTGGGGACCAACAATGGTTCTTGAGTTCCGGCCATGGGTGTAGGCTCAGGGCGTGACAAACTTGGTATGAGAGCACATAGTTCAAATATCCTAGGGTGTCTATGAAACCGTGTCAAGTAGGATCTTATTTATAGTTGTGAGGGCCTTACTTCTATAAATGAGGGACTACATATATTTAATAAAAGTTTCCCTTCTTTAGTACTCTAAATGATATAATAGAGCTGTGTCATATGGAACTTATTCAAACTCGT
The DNA here is from genome assembly GCA_037074985.1 of Solanum bulbocastanum. Taxonomy (NCBI): domain Eukaryota; kingdom Viridiplantae; phylum Streptophyta; class Magnoliopsida; order Solanales; family Solanaceae; genus Solanum; species Solanum bulbocastanum. The sequence continues at coordinate 41,790,508 of CM073605.1, forward strand.
GCATTTCTCAAATCCATTCGACTACCCCTTATACACAAGGTAGTTCAAAAATCAAATCCATATCCTTATCGATGAGCTACTCTCAATAAAATTCATGAGAAACTCATGAGACTGTAGAGGGACTTGAGAGAAGCCCATGAGTGAGTTAAGTGTTAAGTTTTGAAAGAATGCACTCTTATTTATATGAAGCGTGCATTCGAGCTAAAAGCAAGAGGTATTCCCAGACTTTTTTCTCTGAACCTTGTTTCAACTGAGACCCCTATGAGGAAGTTTGTTTTAGATATTGGGTAGTAATTGCACCCGAAAAGATAGTATGAGTTATGAGATTATAAGCAGTAGTAGTAAAAGTTCCCAGAGTTAGTAGAATGTAGGTAAAGCTTCAGTAATCTAAAAAGAGAGATAGTGATGACACAAATTTTGTTATTATAGTCATGCAACCACTAATTTATTAAAGAGGAGTTTTCCCTTATGGGTAGTCTAAGAAGTAACAATTTTGCATATAGTTCAAGATAGGAGGTAGTTAAGATGAGATAGAGTATATTTTAATTAGAAAGGAGGTTATGATTGTAACACCCCGTATCCTAGAAAGGCCAACCAACAGTCATTTCAGAAGTTGCAGGTGGCACCGACTGGTGCCATCTATGGACCTTAGGGTGACCCACGGACCATAGGTGGGGTCCGTGATTGGCCACCTGCAACCCCCCTCCCAGAACTCCCAGGAAATTCAGCTAAGGGTCAACCTACGCTAGGACCTATGGACCATAGGCCAGACCACGGTCCGTGGTTCGGGGCTGTAGGTCGAAACCCCATAATTCAACTCCCAGTCACCGAACGACGGCCGACCAGAATGAACCGTCGGTCCTTCCACGGTCCATTGGTCCTACCACGATCCGTCGGTCTGGTCCATCAGTGACCCCCAATAACTTTTAAGTTAGTGGTCGTTTGGTCTTTTCCCTATGCGTTGGATAGCTAAACTTCGTCATTTAACCCCTAAACTATGTAGTTTTGGTCGGTTTTAGCCTAGTGACTTAATCAAAACTTACCCTAGTCAATTCATTATCCAAAAAATTGATCAAACTAGAGAAAAATAAGAGAAGCATCGACCAAACCCCTCTCAAGAATGCAATAGGTTTTCATCAATTTCAGCCCTGAAATCGAAACATTTCTGTGTGGAATTCGTCACCAGGTATGTGGATTTCACTAGTGATTCCTTTCACCCATCCTAGAATTAAGTCAGAATCTTGATTCCCTATATATTACTTAGACCTAGGGTTTATAGTATTTCAGATTTATGTTGCGATTCAGTTGTTAGTCTAATCCAAATCAGATTACCATGTTTTGTATCTATGTTTCTCAATCCTTGCATGAAATTCAAAACCCTAGTTGTATAGATTCGTTTAGTTCATGAATTACACTTACTAGGTCATTTTATTTAGTTATAAATGCCAGTTAAAAATGTTTCATTATCAGTATATAAATGTTGTATATTCAGTTTGCATATTAGTATTTTGAGCTATCCAGTATTACATAATTAAGTTATAATGTGTTACTTACATAATCAATTGGGAGTGGGCTTAATATCGAGTTGGACTAGGGTCAGTCACCCTCTTAGTCCCAAAACTACATACCCCTATAGGTGGTAAGTCCCATCTGTGGGCATCATATTTAGTGATCAGGCTAGTCATGCCTTTATACCCTTGGCAAGGTATATTGGGTCCTCTCGATATGGCGTATACATTGGACTCCACACTTAGCTCATGTGGTTTTATGTCGTTTATTAGTAGCTCCCACAGTCAGATTCTAGTGCATTGACTAGGTTATCAGTTATAGTTCAGTAGTCAGTCTCAGGATGTCTTGTACATGGTAATTGCATTCAGTTAGCTCAATATTCAGTATATTTTAGTATCTATATCATGTTCAGATCATGTCATTGCTCTTATTGCTTTGTTCAGTTATATATATATTGTTCAACTTTATCCTATTTTGCATGCTCAGTACCTTACAAGTACTGACGCATACTCTGTGCTACATCTTCTTGAGATGTAGGTTCAGGTCCTTAGTATTCAGATCATGCATATATCGATTCCTGATCTCCAGTTCAGTAGCATCTGTGGTGAGTCCTTATTCTACGAGGATGATTGACATGTTATCCTTTTATTTTTAGTCTTTCAATTTCAATTTTTGCTAGAAATTAGCTGGGGGTATGTCCCAGCAGTTCTAGCCAGTTAGAGGATTAATTTAGACATAGTACAAGATTCAGCTTTAGTTTTGAGTGTGATCTTTCAGTTTTTATTAAACTTATAGTCTTTTATATATTCAAATTAATATTGGGTATTACCCACGTTCAATTAATTATGGTTTTAAGTTTCCGCATAGTATCTCTATATATAGTAGTCTTTTAGTTTGCTTATGATATGCCAGCAAGGTTAGCTTGGGGTCACTTGTGATCCTAGGTCTCGTGTTTACTTCAAGGGTGTAGCCTTGAGGTGTGACAAACTTGGTATCAGAGCATTAGGTTTAAGTGTCTTAGGATGTCTGAAAAGCCGTACTAAGTAGAGTCCTTTTCATGGGTGTGAAATGCACCACATCTAATAACAGGGAGGCTACAAAATGTTATAGGAAAACTTCTTTTTCTTGTTATTCTTATCGTGTTTGGGTATGATCTACTTTCTAACTTATTATTACGCGTTTTAGATCATGCCTCTTTGTAGAGCTTATGCAAGGAATGCGAATGCCCACAATGCTAATGCAGCTCCTCCAGTCCCAGACCAGGAAGTTTCAAATGTAGAGTTTCAGAATGTAATTCAGCTTTTGGCTCAAAGTGTGACTAACCAGAACAATCAGCAGGTTCCAGTTCTTGTAAATGCTAGTGGTGGATCAGTGGTGGCTAGGGTCCGTGATTTTGTTATGATGAATCCACCTGAGTTTCTAGGGTCGCAGGTTGGAGAAGATCCCCAGAACTTCATTAATGAGGTCAAGAAAATCTTTGGAGTGATGCAAGTGACTGGAAATGATATGGTAGAGTTGGCGCCTACCAGCTCAAGGATGTAGCTCACATATGATTGACGCAGTGGAAAGAAAACAAGGGTGAGAATGCAACTCCTATGACTTGAGAATGCCTTACTGGACCTTTTCTGGACAGATTTTTTCGAGAGATTTGAGGGAGGCTAAGGCTCAGGAATTCATAAATTTGAGGCAAGCTACATTGTCAGTCCAAGAGAAAGGACTCAAGCTCACCCAACTCTCTAGGTATGCTCTACATATGGTTGCTGATTTGAGGGCACAAATGTTTAAGTTTTTATTTGGTGTGTCCGACTTAGTGAAGAAATAGTGCATGAATGCTATGTTGTTAGATGATATGAATATCTCTAGGCTTATGAGTCATGCTCAGCAGGTTGAGGGTGATAAGCTTAGGGAAATGGCTAAGGACAACAAAAAGGCTAGGACATGTAACATGATTACTCTCAGAAGAAATAGGTTGGTGGAAATCAGTCATAGTTTCAGCAGAAATTTTCAGCTCCAGCACCTTCATCAGCTAGTGCTCCATCCTCTATGTTTCGACAGGAACAGAAAGGTAGAGCATCAAGCTTTAAGTCTCAGGGGAGTGTTTAATGTACCAGAACCTATCTAACTTGTCCAAAGTGTGGTAGGAACTATCCTGGCGAGTGTCTTGCTGGGAAAGAATGGTGTTTGGGATGCGGTCAGTCTGGACATAGGTTGAGGGATTGCCTTTCTTCTAAATAGGGAAATGGAAGTATCACTAGTTGGGCTCATTCTACAGCTCCAACATTACAAACACGTCATCCAACTCAATAGGATGCTTCATCTGGTAAAGGTGGAGTTCAGCGCCAGAACAAGTTGTATGCTCTCCAGGCTCACTAGGACCAGGAATGTTCTCCTGATGTGGTTACTGGTATGTTACGAGTCTTTCACTTAGATGTTTATGCTTTGTTAGATCCAGGGAATCCTATCTCCTTTGTAATTCCTTATATAGCAATGAACTTCGATGTCAGTCCAGAAACTCTTTCAGAACCCTTCTCAGTCTCTACTTCAGTTGGTGACCCAATTATAGCTATATGGGTATACAGAAATTTCCCTTTCACAGTCTCTCAGAAAATCACCTTAGCAGATCTTGTAGAGTTAGAAATAGTAGATTTTGATCACTCTAGGAATGGATTGGTTACATTAAAGTTATGCCTATTGACACCCAATTTTAATCCTCCCCGAGAAAAATTAATTTTCGAGATTCTTAATTTGAAAAGATTTGAAATAATTAATTTGATCAAAATTTCAAATATTTTTCAAGTTATTTTTGGGTAATTTTAGTCATTTTATAATTTTTGAATAATAAATATGTTTTTATATAATTAGTATATTTTATAAATATTCGAAGATCGTGTCAAAAAAAAAGATTTTACTTTTACAGAAATATTTTGTTAATTAGTTTAGTTTAAATTATAGTTAATATTCTTAAATTAGTTAGTTTGATTAAGTTAATTATTTTATTTTGTCAAGATTAAGAAGCTCGTTAATTAATTAATATTAATTTATCTTATTTTTGTTTTAGCCAATTTTATTAATTAAATTCAAAATGGCTATTTTCATAATTCAATTGGCAATAATCAAAATCCATGTTGCCATTCCTAATCTAACCCTTTTAACCTCTACTTAAACCCAACAACCCAAATTCTTTGAACCCGAACCACTTCTGATACCCAATACTCTTCCCTCTGTATTCCTCAGTTCAGACCTGTGAATCCAGCAAAGAACAGAAGCGTAGACCTCCAACCTAGAAAAGAGTGAACCTTCATTCCCAAATTCGCCTGCTGATTTTCCCATTTTGTCCTTCGATTCATAAAGTTGAACGTGTTTGGCATGAGCTCAAGGCCTACACGAATCTTCGAGGAAACAACCATGTTATTATCCATTCCAATTTCCTTTTCTTTTCAATTTTGTTAAAAAATGGTACAATTTGTACAAATTCCCTCGACCTTATCCATTAAGAATTTTGAATTATGAGTGCTCCCACATAGTTTTTCCCATCAAATTCGTCCTAGAAGCTACCCTATAAATACCCTTTTTTGCTCACTATTCAGGAAGTTTTTTTGGGAGACTTAAGAGTACCCCTAAAAAGTTTGGGAATTCTCAGTTCAATAGTTTAAAGTTTTGTGGTTGTTCGAGTTGAAGAGGTGGAATTATCTCCGTGAAACTCGTCGATTCAGTTCGCTACCCAGAACCAGGTAAATCCTTTCTTAACTTTGTTTGTGTATAATTCCCAGCTTGTTTTCTATTTATGTATTCTTGGTTCTTTTTAGACTTTGGTTTGATATTTGAATAATTGATAATGTTTCTCCTATTCTTACTATTTTATTGTTATAGTCGTAAATCTTCCTAGCTTCTTTGGTGTTCTATTCGTGTTGCTCGTCTAAATTGGTTGTGAAGGTTAGTGTTCACCTTGGTTCTAGTCCTTACATTTTTCCTTTAATGATAAGCATCCAATTTTGTGTTTATGCATCTGAGAGAATAAGTGTATTAGTTAGATTTCTCTGTTAAGAAATACTGTGTCCAACATATTCATTCATGTTCTAATATTTTCTTCTTTGAAATGATGGTGCCCTTGCTCGTGCTTTTTCATAGTGATATGTTCAGGTTTTAAGTTGCTGGTAACCTGTTTTGGTATAGTTTCGACTCCCTTTTTTTTGTAACCGTTACCTTAAAAAATGGTTTTTAAATCAATGAATCTCTTGTAGCTCTAGTTTGGAAACCATATTTTAGCTTTTCCTAAGTTTGGTATGGTTTTTGCTTGTGGCACTCTTTTCCTTAAGTTCATGGTTATTCTTGCTTCCATATATGTTTAAGTCTCTTTCACTTGTTTTGCCCGTATTTGACTAAATTCCTCTCTGTCTAATAGAATTTTCAGATAGCCATTTAGGTTCTTGAATGATCTATTATATGTGTCTGCCCCAGTTTTGTTCATAAATGGCCCTCCCAGTTATTTGATTCTGATCACTGCTCTCTTACCCATTGTGCGGATTGCACTTTTGTGTCTTGTCGTGAATCACTCCTATATGCTATATTACTAATTCTCGCAAGCATTTGTATGATTAATTTCCCTTGTTTGTGGCAAATGTATTAGCTTGTTTTGACAGTAGATATTTATTTAAGATTCAAGTTTGCCAAAAGTTTCAAATGATTGCTTCATGAGATTTAATTTTCTAGAATCCTAAGTTGAGCATATAAGAAATTATTTCCCTGCTCCTCTGTTTCCTCTTAAATTTTTTCATTGTTCTCCCTAGTCCTCATATCATGTACATGGTTAAGGTTGGTTAATCTAAAAGGTATTATCTTTGGGATTAAAAAAATTATTTTGTTCAATTAAGTAGGAAATTCTATTGCTTAACTCTTATCTACTAATTTGAAACCATTGTCTGTTGTAGGTTCTTATCTAAGACTAGGATTATTCATTTATGTGTTTGTAATCTGAACATGCTTATTTATGAAATCGTCTCTGTTTGAGTGTTCTTGGGCAAGAAATTTGTTAGTTTTGAAGAGCTTGTGGTAGTTTGTTTAGATTGTCATACATGAATTTCTATTTAGCTCTCGTAAACCATTTGGATTGTGGCATTGTTTTGTTTAAATCGTGATGAGTTTAAAATCTTGCCTTTGTATATTGGCAAATTCCCTGTTCAACACCTTACACCTTTTCTTAAAATGACTTAAGTTAAAATGTGACACTCTCAATTTGTCCCTTTGGAATTATTTTATTTGTTTGGATCTTATTTGTCTGGTCTCGTTTATCCTTTTTGTCCACCTTGGACACTACTTGTTTAGAAGCAAAGTCGTATTGGTTTTAATGGAATATGCTCTGTAATTTGGTTCATGTATCATAGTGTTATAGTTTGGGTATTAGTCTTACTTGATATTTATCCTTATATTTTCTTCCTTTTGCATGAACACTCTTCCATGAGTCCAATTGGACTCTACCTCTTGCATACTTCTCTTCCTTTCGAGTCAAACCTCCGCCAAGTTACGAAAGGAAAGCTGTGTTTATTGGGTTGAGAACCCAAAACAAAGCAGGGAGCAGCAGCCCTAAAGGGCTAGTAATAACATTTTGGACTTAAAAAGTCTTACCAACAACAATTTGAACAAAGAGATTGGGCCAAATCCATTACATGAACAGAAGCTTTGGACTTAAAAATCCAATTTAGACACAGCAACAGCTGTTTGCAGTAGCCAAATAAATGTCGGGCAAAAAGCCTAGTGTTCTCTCTTCTTGTTTATTCTTATATTGTTATGTTTAGTTTCTCATTTTCTCTTATCGTTGTTTGTTAACTCCTTTTATTAGTTTAGATGGATTGTTGGAGGGATTTTTATTTCATATTATGCTGTTTGTTTATTTTAAAATTGCCAAATTTTCAAAACTCATTTTAAGTTATCTAATTTAAGCTCATAAAATGACTTGAGAACCTTTTATGTTCTTTCATAGTTATTGAAAATCTTTGAATCCATGTTTATGAGTTTGAACTAACTATTTAGTTCAAATTTTTGAATGGGATAAAATTGTTAAATTTCTTAAAATAAATTAGTTGTCTTTTAATTTAACTTAGGACTTTGTATGAATGACTTAAGGATCTTTAATATTCTTTCATAGTTGTTAAACAAGGTCCTTTAATCCATGTTTATGAGTTTAAACTAATTGTATGGTTCAAAACTTGACTATGGATAAAAGTTTTAAGTTAAAATTATTCTTGAGATTTTTAAAAGTATCAAGAGTTTTATCTAAGGTTTCGAACGAGATTTTTATAAATAACCCTTTTTACAAAGTTAGTCAAATTTTTAAATCCGTCGGTCAATCGTGTGTTAGCGGATTCTCTAAGATGTCTAAATCCTTCCTTAGAGCATTATTTGAATCCTTACCCGAGACTTTGGTTTTATTTAAAATTATTTTTTTTCTTTCAAAACCTCCTTTTTAAAATGGTTTTTTTAATTTTTCCTAAAAATTAAGTGGCGACTTCCAAATTGTAATTTTTCCAAAATCGACAAATTGCCAATGTTGCAAAATGGTTTGGAAACCTTAGTTTTCGAAATCGGGTCGTAAAAAAATAACGACTCTGCTAGGAATTCGTCTAGGTTCTAACCAAAAAGGACTTTATCATTTGGCAAACTATTATTGTATTAATTGTTACCTTATGCAATTGTGTGTTTAATTTTTGAATATTCATTGTCATTGCATTCATGACATTTTTTGATGTATGTATAGTATATTAAGAACGGTTTTTGCATAATCGCAGCCGGAATTTTTATACTCAACCCTTTTTCGAAAGGATCGACAATTAATTAGTACGTCATGCGTCCAATGGTTATTGTGAATTCCAGCCTAAGTTGTCCACTTGGGTTCCCGATCTTTCAAAAGCCACTCTTGGTCAGCAACGTAGAGCGAAACCAAATCCCTTATTTAGCACATTTTGAACTAAGTTGACCCAACACCCAAGGTGTGTCGGGCCCATTAGAAGCCCACCTTGTGTCTATTTAACCCATTTTGGTCAATAAGAGACGATCATGATTATGTGTTTAATTGAAGGATGTATATGTCATTTTTAAACAAATTAATTATCTATGGGGGTGGGGGTAACTTACCTTTGTCTATTTTTCTTGTAGGATGAATTCGACATGTGAGCCATTGAGGACTCGAATGGTGACCATACCCCCTTCCTTACCTCCAAGTTTGGTGGATGTTCATGAACGCGGAAGACAAGAAGAAAGTTCAAAGACACATAGGCTATCTCCCGTCATTAATGGAAATGGTGGCTTATCCCGGCTTGATTGGAACAATGGTGAAGTTTTGGGACAACGACAACATGGTATTTCGGTTCGGGGAAGTAGAGTTGACTCCGACTATTGATGAAGTTCTTGAAAGTTATGCGAGTTTCGGAATGTGCAACAAGAGGAAACACCAACCCGATACTGATCTTCTCTTTCCAAAGATATGGGGTTTTGACGAAATTAAAGAGAAACTTTCATCTGCCAAAACTGAGTGGATGGACAGGCTTCTCGGGTCAAATATTCCACTTCAGAAATTGTATTATCGATTTGGACGCCCAAGGGCTTACGAGAAGTTTATAAAAGAATTTGTCTCAGAAGAAAAATGGAAAGAAACACGCCCCCTCGCATTTGCGATATGCCTACTGGGGATAATGATGTTTCCCCAAGGACCAGAATACACCATCCATCCAAGTGTAGTAATGGTTACTCATGCTATTTTTAATGGAGTAGTCTACAGGTCTGCAAGAAAGTACTACAATCTGGCTCCCATGATCCTTGTTGACATTTACAGGGCATTTGATAGATGTAAAAGCGATAAGAGTTTCTTTCAAGGGTGTAACCTAATACTTCAATGGTGGTTGATGAGACACTTGGTCAAAGCTCATAACCCAACAAAACCAAATCCCTTGGAAAGACCGAACAGACTCGAAAGTCACGATTGGTGGGTGTAACGTAATCATTTCAACAGGACTGAAAGCCAAGAATTTTGGTACCCGAGACTTCAGGGTTTGAGAGAGGAAAATGTGTAGTGGTCGATACGATGCTTGGTATTAACAAAACAAATCATGATCCGAAGTGGAAAGGCCCCCTACTTGATATTTGCTCGGTTGAGGGGAACTCGGCCATATGCTCCTTCTCGAGTACTTAGACAACTAGGAGGGAAACAAGAACTCCCTCAAATCGAAGACATGACAAGATTTATGACAGATCATGAAAATGGCGAAGTCACTTTTACTAAAAAGATACTTCAATTATGGAAAATTCGAAGGGTATTGGGTGAGCCAGTGCCAAACAGGTTTCATCTTGAATTTTCTAAGGATTACAAGGAGTGGTTAAAGAAGAGCCTCACTGGAACTATTGAACCCAGTCCAAACATTCCCCATATTATTGCAGATGTTGGACCCAAATATCAAATTAGATTTCATCAACTTTAAGAGAAGTTTGATAGGATTGAGTTGGAGCATCAGTGTCGGCATTTAGAAGACGTCGAAGTCATAGCTTAGTTAAAGCAATAGCCACAAAGAGCCAGGCAATACATGCCAGAATTGGATGATAGCATGGAACAATAGATCCAATCAGTAGAGAGGTTTAGACATAAGGAAGGGGCTCGGTTGGCAGGAGATCACCTATGGGCGAATAGATACACTATGTAAGAAGAGGTCAGCATCGCCAAGAGGACCAGACTTGGTGAAGGATCAGGATGATCTTGAAGTTTGTTATCATCCCCTACGTGGGATTTCTTTATTTGTACTTTACTTTGTAATCTACTTTCCGAACTCATTTCCCTAATTTTATGTTGGTCAACATTTTTTAGTGATATTAATGAAGTATTTTGGGGAATAATACATTGGCTTAAAAAGACATACATCCTTCAATTTGCTAGGCCTACCCTTGGCACAAAAGGGTCATATACATGTTAGGACGCAATATTTGTCTGTTTACTTGTGTGCTTTAACTGTTTATGTGGTGCGTAGCTTTGAATAAGGACATTTTTTAGCCCACTCCTTTTCAAAACTTTTTTGAAAATCCCTACAATACCAAATACAATTAACTACCAAATGTTCGACTAAAATTCCATGAGTCTTGAGTTTCTCAGCCAGAAATAAAATCCTACTACTAAATCCTAAAACATCACTCTGCCGTCTCAGGAAAGGAAAAATTGCTACTAAGATGGAGAAAGGCAAGAGTGTCGAGGTTAAGGAGACTAAGGAGAATCTAAGGATGAAACTGCGTCGATTCACACAAGTGATATGAGAGATAGGAGAAAGAAGAATAGAAGTAGAACTAGCCATCGCAGCTGCGCAAGCCAGAAGTGCAGCACTAGACACGGAGTTAGCGGCTAAAATGGCAAGATATGCTATCATGAATGAAGAGACGGTTGCTATATGGAAGAACATGATGTCTTCAACAATGATATAACCATAAGACTTCAGAAGATACACAGAAAATGCTCTTTATCTAATCAAGAAGCCAACAGTGGTCCCGAAGACATTCACCCTGGAGCTATTAAAGAAGATACCGATGAGGAAATCATCTATATACCTCCCTTCTTGGGACGTCTGAAAGGAGGAGACAAAAGGATCACTCTCCCAGCTTATGAGCAGACACATAGCGTGGGGGTAAGAGTCATGCCGTGTGCTCTCATTTACGAGCACCTTAAGACTTCATGCGTGCTGAAGCCTCTCGAAGGAACCACTTTTGGGTCTGGGCATGAAAGCTCTCAAAAGACGTGTGCCTACCACCCGAACTAAAGAGGACACACTATAGAAGAATGTGTGGAGCTTAAGGCAGCAATCTGCAACCTAATCAATGTTAGGAAGATCCCATATATGTGGGGTGAGAACAGCGTCCTTACCTGTGACCAACTAGAGTCCAATATGATGGTTACTGAGCACACTTTGTTTTATTGTCACTACTTCACGCCTTTCAAGAAAATGTTGTTAGAAATCTACACTCAATTGGTTTAAAAAGGGGTCTTGGCCTCTATCAGAAAGGATGATGAAGCAATCGATCCCGTTGGAATTGAAATTCGGAAAACCTGCCCTTATTATGACGCCATAGATCACAACATTGGAAGGTACCTTGGGTTTCGCTATGACATGGAATCTCTCATCAACATGGGAAAGATTCAAGTTGAGTTTGCCCACCGCGATCAATGCGGCAGTTAGAAGAAGAAGCTTTGATGAAAGCACCATCTATATTTAGGAGCTTTATTTTTTTTTTTTTTTACTTTCCTTGTAAGCACTAGAAATGAATGAATGAAAATAAAAATTTCCTTTGTATTTGAACTACGTAGGGCCTGAATTCTCCTTGTGAGATACATAGGTAGCCTTTCAAGGCCCGACCCTTATATTTTAAAAAATTTTCTTTTCCCCCTTTCATTCTACAAGGAAATATCGAGTTCAGATCAATAGATGCCATAAGATGCAGTGAGAAGACCTTAGGTCAACCCAATTTAACCTTTCTGTGTTGATAGCCCTAAAATAAAAATGAGCAAATTTTTGTTTGTTCAAAAATCAGTCCCTATTATTCGTGGGTCAACATGTTCTCAAATGAAGCAACTCTTATATGTTTATATGCCCTATATGTGATATTTTGCATTGTTTGTCCTGAATCAAAACTAACTTATTTGCCATTTGAATTGTTTTCCTCTACAAGTAGTTATAACTGATCTGTGTTGGTAAGCTGGCTGAACACCCCTATTTTACAAGATCAAAAGGGCCGATAGATTCCTTCCCCAGTCAATATTCTCGGAAGGGCAAGTCAACAATGGGTGATAATATTGAGGATACTAGCATAACAGATGTTGTTGTTGCTCAGCCCGTCATCACTGATTAAAATGATTTAATCATGCAGTTGATGCAACAAATCGTTGAGATGTGAGTCGAAATGCAGAGAAGGCAAGATTTGCCCAATCCAGCTTTTGCTCCTACGGATGGAAGGCCTCCACTTTACTATTCTCCTTCAAGTGCGAAACAGGATCAAAACCCACCCTCCAGTCCTACTCATAACCCCTCAATCATCGACCTAACCACCCAAAATCCCCATTATGCCTCCGCCTCTTATCAGACACCACCCCCTCCTCAAAATACCAACCTCCAAGTGCCACTTGCTCCCCAAAATGTCAACCCCCAAACTGGTCCACCCCCTAAAAAATGTTAACAACCCGCAAACTTCCCTCCGTCACCAAAATCAACATATCAACCACCAGACTTTACCTCAAAACTACCAAACCATTCAAAATTCCCAAAGTCCCTCCATTTCTCCACCCCCACCCCAGAAAGCCACTTTCCAAATCCCAGTCCCCAATGAGCATGATGCCAATGGTTCTGAGCTCGACTATTATGAAGAGCGAGAGAGAGAGTGGAGGTCAAAGGAAAAGGCTGCCAAGCTTGATATGAAGGAAGAGATCCAAAAATCCATGAAAGAGTTGTAGTGTATTCCTGAAGTCATCGGTTTGAGTTATGCGGATTTATGCATTCATACGAATTTGGACCTCCCAAAAGGGTTCAAAGTGCCAAAGTTTGACATTTTTGGAGGAATAGGGAATCCGTTGGTGCACTTGAGGGCCTACTGTGACCAGCTCGTAGGAGTTGGAAGAGATGAAACTTTATTGATGCGGCTTTTTAGCCAAAGTCTAAGTGGAGAGGCTCTCGAATGGTTTATATCTCATGAAACAAGACAGTGGCCGAGCTGGAATACTCTGGCTAAGGACTTTATCAAACGGTTCTCCTACAATGTGGACATCGTTCCTGATTGTTATTCTTTAGAAAAAATGAAGCAGAAATCAAATGAAAGTTACAGAGAATTTGCATACAGATGGAGAAAGGAGGTGGCTAAAGTTCGACCTCCCATGTCTGAGAAGGAAATTGTCGAAGTATTTGTGCGGGTTCAATAACTCGAATATTATGATAGACTCATCTTGCTTGTTAGAGCAAAGTATGCTGAGCTAGTAAAAGTAGGTGAGACTATCGAAGACGCATTAAGAACCGAGAAGATTACCTGTGTTGCTGCCTCTCTTGAATCTTCGGGTTTATTGAAGAAGAAAAGAGAAGATGTGTCTTCTATCTCTTATGAAGGGAAGAAGGCCCCAAGGATATCCTCATCATACCAAGGTCATTCTCGACCTTCACAGAGTTCGTAACCAGCTTATTATGCACATGTCAATTACCAAAACACCCCTCCCTCCAGGTATCAAAACACTCCCCCTCCTATCTACCAAACTTCCCCTCCAGTTTACCAAACTCCACCTCATCACTACCGAAATGCCACCCCCAACTATGCCAACGTTCAGGCAAATTACCAAACTCCTCCCTTAACGTACCAAACCCAAGCTCCACTTTACCAAAATACCCCTCCCCCCCCCAACTACCAAGCTCCATAGCCAAATTACCAAACTAACTCATATCCTAAATATCAGCCACTCATCCAAATGCTCCAAATTATCGTAAAATGCCTCCTCCTCAACAATGCAATTATGATCCCCTCCATCCTAGATTTGAGAAGAAGCCTACTAGAATTTTCACTCCGCTCATTGAAAGCTGAACAAAGCTATTCGTGGGATTAACCGCGGCAAGATATATTCAACTAGTGGGGTCCAAGTCGGTCGACATTAGCTTAAAGTTTTACAGACCTGATCAGAAGTGTGCATATCACTCCAATGGTATTGGGCATGATACCGAGGACTGTATCAACCTAAAGCATAAGATCTAAGACCTGATTGACCAAAAAATGGTCTATTTCTAGGCAGTTGTGCCCAATGTCAATAGTAACTCTTTGCCAAATCATGGGGGCGTCATTATCAACATGATAGAAATGAATGACAATTGGTGCGTGACAAAGGCAATAGTTTTGGTGGCTGCTAATGACTTAGAAAGGGCTGTAGCCTCATTGAGCATTAGAGAGAATAAAGAGTTTGTGATTCTAACACTCGAGAAGGTTGTTGCCTTGGTGCTACGAGAAAATCTTGCTCGACAAAAGTTTGTGATTGAAACGGCTGTTACCTAGGGTATGACCAGATCTGGCAGGTGCTACACACAAGAAGATAGGCCAGCGAGTATAGAAGAAAGATTAGTCTAAAAGGCCAATTAGTGAAGTTGAAGCAGAAGAGTTTTGGAGAAAGATGGAACTGAAAGATTACACGATCGTGAAGCATCTGGAGAAAACACCATCTCATATTTCCATGTTGGCCTTGCTGATGAGTTCACAATTGCATAGGCAAGCTCTGATGAAGGCTCTAGATGACACGTATGTGCCCGTGGGCACCAACAACGGCAATATAGCAGCCATGATAAACTAGGTTATTCGAGGACATAGAATTTGCTTTTGTGATAAAGAGCTGCCCTTTGAAGGCATGATGCACAACAAAGCTCTGCACGTCACCACTATGTGTCGGGACAAGATAATAAATTGCATCTTGGTTGATGGTGGATCTGATTTTAATATCTGCCTACTTTCGACTTTGAGGCAGCACAAATTCGACCTGGGAAAGCTTCATCATAACTAAGTCAATGTAAAGGTTTTTGATGGAGTGCAAAGAGACACATTGGGTGCGGTAAACTTGGATATTCAAGTGGGTCCTACGATATTCAATGTGGAGTTCTAGGTGTTGGATATCAACACTAGTTACAACTTGCTTCTGGGAAGACCATTTATCCACATGGCTGGGGTTGTGCCTTATACCCTTTACCAACTAATGAAATTAGTTTGGAAGGACCAGGAATTAGTCATTTATGGTGAGGGGAGCCATTCCAATGGGTATGCACCGATCATTGATGATGTCTCTCGAGGTTGTGATTTCTACACGATGGAGCTGGTAAATGCCACGGTGATGACTTGGCTCCATAGCCTCTTATGCCTCCCATGTACAAGATGATTGCTACTGTTATGCTCCGGAGTAGTTTCGAACCAGGTTTCAGATTAAGGAAACACTTTTAAGGAATTGTCGAGCCTATCCAAATTTCCACCAAAGGAGCAAAGTTTGGTTTGGGGTATGTCCCCATAGATGATGAAGCAGAGATGAAGAATAAGAGTGTTGATCAAGCATTCGCAAGGCCAATCCCTTATCTATACCACTCATTCTCAGTGCGAGAATATGTTAATGATGATGGTCTCGGGGAAAGAATTTAGGGTTTTTTTGAGGAGATTGGTGCAGTCATCGAGGTAGAGGCTGGGACATCAGGCATTTGTGATGCAGAACCTAAGGAGCAATTGAAAAATTGGATCTCCACACCGCTTCTGATTTCCCGTACAACTTGGTAGAAAAGACATGTGCTTATGTTTGTTTTTAAAATCGGTGGTAGTCCGAAAGAGGCTCAAGACCCACCTTTTATGCAGCTTTTACTTTTTTGAAGTTTTTTAAATTCCCTTGTGATGTTTAAAAAGGCAAAATGGCCCTCGCCATGGCCATAGTTTGTGCTTGCATTTTAATTTAAATAAACGCCTCTTTTATCAAAAATTTGTTTACTTATCTCTGTATATTTTAGTTTCCTAATTCTGTTTGTTTATGATTTAAGTATAATTAATTTAAAGACTACCAACGTCATGTCATGTCATGAACCAAATGAACAAAATAAGGCAGGTGATGATGAATGAGTGGAATATGAAGAAGAAAATGAGGTACTAGAACATGTTGCTGAAGAGTTTCGATTATTCGAGAATCAACACAAGCTGAATTTAGAAGAAACCAAAACTGTAAGTCTCGGGGATGAGGAGTGTGTCAAAGAAGTAATAATTAGTGTCCATCTAAATGAAGTTCAAAGAAGGGATCTAGTCCGTTTGCTTAGAGAATACATTAATGTATTTGCCTGGTCTTACAAAGATATGTCGGGGTTGAGTATGAAATATGGTGTCCCACAAGTTGCCGATTAATCCAGATTTCAGTCCTGTAAAAGAAAAGACTCAAAAGTTCAAGCTTGAGTTGAGTTTAAAGATCAAAGAGGAGATTACTAAGTAGATCGAGTCTCAAGTAGTGGAAGTGACGCAATATCCGACTTGGTTAGGCAACGTTGTTCCGATTTCCAAGGAAGACAGAAAAATTAGAATTTGTGTTGACTACAGAGATCTCAATAAAGCTAGCCCGAAAGATTATTTTTTGTTACCAAACATTCACATTCTCATTGCTAACTGTGCTAAGCATGAGATGCAGTCGTTTGTGGATTGTTATGCAGGCTATCACCAGATCTTGATGGATGAAGAAGATACAGAAAAGACAGCTTTCATCACGCCTTGGGGTGTATATCATTACCGGGTGATGCCTTTTGGTCTCAAGAATGCCGGTGCTACTTATATGAGGGCCATGACAACCATCTTTCATGATATGATTCATAAGGAGATTGAGGTGTATGTCGATGATGTCATAATCAAGTCCCACGAGAGTTCAAATCACTTAAATCACTTGAAGAAGTTCTTTGATTGCTTGCGTTGATACAATCTGAAGTTGAATCTCGATAAATGTGCTTTCGGAGTGTCGGCCAGAAAGTTGTTGGGATTCATAGTTAGCAGAAGAGGCATTGAACTTGATCCTTCCAAGATCAAAGTGATTCAAGAGTTACCTTCTCCGAAGACCAAGAAAGAGATGATGAGTTTTCTAGGAAGGTTGAACTACATCAGTCGATTTATAGCTCAGTCCACCGTGGTGTGTGAGCCAATCTTCAAATTGTTGAAGAAAGATGCCTTGGCCAAGTTGAACGGAGAATGTCAAACTGCTGTTGATGCCATCAAGAATTATTTATCCAATTCTCTTGTGTTGGTTCCTCCTCGAGAAGGAAGTCCTTTGTTGCTATATCTATCTGTCTCAGATAATACATTTGGATGTGTGCTTGGTCAACATGACGAAACTAGGAAGAAGGAGAGAGTCAGTTATTACTTGAGCAAGAAATTCACTTCATATAAATCATGTTACACTCTTTTGGAGAGAACATGTTTTTCTTTGACTTGGATTGCTTAGAAGTTGAGACATTATTTGTCTTCTTATACCACATACCTTATTTCCAGGATGGACCCGTTGAAGTATATTTTTCAGAAAGCAATGCCGATAGGGAAGTTGGCTAAATGACAATTGCTTTTGAGTGAATTAGACATTGTGTATGTGACTCAGAAGGCGATAAAAGCACAAGGAGTATGAAACACTCAAGACTTATTTTCCCGATGAAGAAATTGCATTTGTGGGTGAAGATATTTCTGAAGCATACCCTGGTTGGAGGGTATTCTTTGGTGGAAAGGAAAATCACCAAGGGAAAGGTATCGGAGCGGTCTTAGTGTTAGAAACTGGTCAGTACTATCCTATGGCGGCTAAACTTCAATTTGATTGCACGAACAACATGACTGAATATGAATCTTGTATCCTTGGTTTGAAGATAGCCATTGACATGAATGTTCATGAATTGCTGGTCATTTGAGATTCATATTTGCTAATTCACCAGGTTCAAGGAGAATGGGCCATGAAGAACCCAAAGATCACACCATATGTGCAATATACACAGAAGTTGTGCAAAAGGTTCCGTAAAATTGAGTTCAGGCACACTCCCAGGACACAAAATGAGTTGGCTGATGCACTTGCCACCATTGCCTGAATGATTAAACATGCATATATAAGTTATATTGATCCCTTAGATATAGAGGTAAAAGAGCAGTCTGTCTATTGTTCATATGTTGAAGCAGAACCAAATAGTTTGCCTTGGTATTTTGACATCAAGAAGTATTTAGAGATCGGGACTTATACTGAGAATGCAGCTTTCAAACAGAAGAAGTCAATAAGCCGTATGACCCTCAATTTCTTCACAATCGGGGAAGTCCTTTATAAGAGGACTCCAGATTTAGGTCTTCTCAGATGTGTTGATGCTAGTGAAGCTGCGAAGCTTTTGGAACAGATACATGTGGGAGTTTGTGGTACTCACATGAATAGACTCACTTTGTCAAGAAAGATCCTCCGAGCCGGTTATTTTTGGATGACTATGGAGCATGATTGTTGCAAGTTTGTGCAGAAATGTCATAAATGTCAAGTGCATGGTGATTTAATTTGAGTGCCATCTCATGAACTCAATGCTATGAGTTCACCTTGGCCATTTGTAGCTTGGGGCATGGATGTCATTGGTCCAATGGAGCTAGCTACCTCTAACGGACACAGATTCATTTTGGTTGCCATTGACTACTTCATATAAGTCGGTGACCAAGAAGGTTTAGCTGATTTTGTTCGCAACAATTTGATATGTAGGTTTGGAGTGCCAGAATCTATCACTACTGATAATAGAGAAAATCTCAAAAGTCACTTGATGAGAGAGATATGTGAACAATTCAAGATTACTCACCGAAACTCGATCGCCTATCATCCCCAAATGAATGAAGCTGTAGAAGCTTCCAACAAGAACGTAAAAAAGATTCTGAGGAAAATGATTAATAATTGAGAGGTTGACATGAGATGCTACCATATGCTTTGTTGGGTTATAGAACGACTATCAAAACACCAATTGGAGTCATTCCATACTTGTTAGTATATGGAACGGAAGCAGTTATACATGTAGAAGTTGAAATACCTTTATTGAGAATTATCCAGAAGGCCGAGTTGAATGATGCTGATTGGATTCGCAAGCGGATAGACCAATTAACCTTGATTGATGAGAAGAGAATGATTGTTGTTTGTCATGGTCAACTGTATCGACAGAGAATGATTCATGCTTTCCACAAGAAAGTAAGAGCCTGAATGTTTAAGGTTGGTTAGTTGGTTGTCAAATGTATTTTCCCTCACCAGGATGAATATAAAGGGAAATTTACACCAAATTGGCAACGACCCTACATGGCTCGTAAGGTGTTATGTGAAGGTGCCTTGGTCCTGTCGGAGATGGATGGAATCGAATGGCCAAAACCGATCAACTCAGATGTTGTCAAGAGATATTATGTGTGAAGTTTCAGTTTGTATTTCTATCATTTCCTTGTAATCGCTCTATTTTCTTGTAATCGCTTTTTTTAGAATTTTATCCCGCTGTAATGAACTACGTCTGACCTGAATTTTCAAGAATGAGATTCGTAGGCGGCCTATGTCTGCTTCGATCACCTCTTTATCCCTTTTAAATATTTCCTTTTGTATTCGAACCACGTTTGACCTGAATTCTCAAGAATGAGATACGTACGCGGCCTATGTCTACCTCAGTCGATTTCTTATAACTTCTTATTTTTATTAATCCTCAAGTAGGGGAGCTACGTTTGACCTGATTCCTGCCTCAATGGGATATGTAGGCGCCACAATGGCTCATTCATATCTCCCATTAGATTTCTATTTCTCATTATAATAGAGACTGGGACAGAAGTTTTTAGAGGGACTCAAAAATTCTTGTGAAGAAGATCTTTTCAACAAGTTAAGACTAAAGCGACATCGAGATCTGCAACTAGGACAGAATTTTTGAGATGATCTCAACCATTTCACTATTTTATCACTAACGGTTTGGTATGCACCAAGACAGTTAACTAAGACAGAAATTTTTGAGGAGGGCCTCAAAAATTTCAATAAGGTTCATCGAAAGTTTGGAACAACTTTGAATACTTCTGTGAAAGTAATCAGATAGACTCGAGACATCAACTTCTAAGGCGTTCATTAAGCTTGATGTGACATGACATTTGACATTGACCTTTTCCAAATACTACTTTTTGAAAATCTATTTGCCTTGAAACTTTTCCCTTGTGTTGCAATTAGTTTTGCATAAAAATATTATTTCTTATCTATCAAGAGGTGGGAGATCGAAGAAATCAACCAGAGATAACAAGACAAAGAGCAAGCAATCAAAGAGATCGACACATATCAATTTATTTTTAAATTAACAATTTTTCTGTTGATGCAGGTCTATAGGTTTACCTCAAGATCAGCATATTCCTCAATTCAATAAATATGGTGAAGTTGAATGGGCGAGGACCTCCCCAAAACTAACAATTTTTCTGGGACAAAGGTAATATTTTATGCTTCTTATACCAATGAATTGGGAGGAAAAATATTATTACTTCATTCAATTCTCAGCAAGGCGAAGTCCATAACGGACATGCTACTATGTTCAAAGACTGAACAAATGATAACCTCGAAGAAAGCAATACTGCATTTTTCTAGCAACTAAAGATACCTAGTGGACTTTTATCTGCATCATATTATCAGATCTGATAATATTACTACTCGGAGAATTATTTATGTCGTATTGTCGAATGAGATGATACCACTACTCTGAGGCTCATTTTTATTTGTATTGTCGATTGAGATGATACCTCCATCCAAAAGATACCCAGAAGATCAACTATGTTGCTCGGTGATGCATTATCTTCATTCGGTATTAGAGAGACATCATCAAAAAATTCATGCATCACGGGAAGAGATTCATGCATTGTAAGAGAAACAGGTCATGCATAGTAAGAGAAAGAGGGCATGCATCGCAGAGAAGTCATGCATAACAAGAGAAAGAGTTCATGCATAGCAAGATAAAGATTCATGCATTGCAAGAGAAGAAGGTCATGCATAACAAGAGAAAGAGGTCATGCATAGCCAAAGAAAGAGGGCATGCATCACAGAGAAATCATGCATTGCAATAGAAAGAGTTCATCCATAGCAAGAGAAAGATTCATGCATTACAAGAGAAGAAGGTCATGCATAGCAAGAGAAAGAGTTTATGCATAGAAAGAGAAAGATTCATGCATAGCAAGAGAAAGAGTCATGCATCGCAGGAGAAGGAAGTCATGCATCGTAGGAGAAGGAAGTCATGCATCACAAGAGAAAGGAGTTATGCATTGCAAGAGAGAGGAGTCATGCATTGCAAGAGAAGAGAGTCATGCATTACAAGAGAAAAGAGTCATGCATCGCAAGAGAAAGGAGTCATGCATCGCAAGAGAAGGAGTTATGCATCGCAAGAGAAAGATTTACCCATCACAAGAAGATCAACATTGACTACATCATGGCTCTTTGCAAAAAAAAACAACGACATCAAGAAAATCATCAACAATGACATCAAAGGAAGAGTACATTGAAGATTATATTGCAAATATAATATACAAGCTTCATTTAATTTACGTCAAACTGGAGGAAGCTGACGTCGAACGCCCAAGGGGAACAATTAAGTGTCAACACGGTAAAAGACACTATCTCCCTATTTGAATTGCATTTTTTATGCTAATGAGTTTTATCTTAGTCTTTGTCGAGAGCATCCGAAAGGATGAATTCTCCTAAAACAAACCACAGGTGCGGACGACATAAAAAAAAGATGCAGCACAACGTGGAACTTTTCTTAGCAGAACTGGGACATAGTCCAAAGAAGAGTGCCAGACGCTTAGGACGTGAACAGAAAAATGACTTCCACCACAATGAAACCACACCCCTATCAGAAGGCATGTGGGTTTTTCTTTAGGTTTCCTGGTTTCGATTTTGCATTCGGAAATTTCTGTCTCCACCAGGAGGCATCTTTCCAATCTGAGTGATAATGCACCTATAGATGTAGAAAATTATGTCTGTATAATTTTTTTATTATAGGTGTGGAGCGCGCCTCATTCATGGTTAAGAGTTTGCAAGCTTCTTTTCATACTCGACTTACTTTGTCGCTTTTCCAGAACCCAAGGTTATCTTGCATAATGGATTCCCTTTTCAAATGATTGAGTCGAACTAAAAGCAGACTTATTCCCTAGGTGGAGGGATATGTAGGCGAAATCAGTGTTGAAAACTTGACTGTATTCCAACATTCGCTCTTAAATCTTATTCTCGAGAATTCCAATCCCTTCATAATTCGGTATCAGGATGCCTTTTGAATTCATTCAAAATCGCGTGTGAAATCAAGCGTATCGAACTACAAGTGGCTTGAATTCTCATATAGCCTGAGATATGTAGAAACTCATTTTTCGGGTTTGGCCATAATTCTTAAAGTCCGTACCAAAATTCCTTTCCTGAAAAGATGAAGATGTGGTCGGTCAAAATTGGATTTGTCAATTTAAATTGCCTCGGATTTCTTTCATTGATCCAAGTCAAACGAGGGACAGTTGTTGACACTAAATTTTAACCCTCCATGAGAAGAATTAATTTTCGAGCTTCTTAATTTCAAAAGATTTGAAATAATTAATTTGATCAAAATTTCAAATATTTTTAAAGTTATTTTTGGGTAATTTTAGTCATTTTATAATTTTTAAATAATAAATATGTTTTTATATAATTTGTATATTTTATAAATATTCGAAGATCGCATCAAAAAAAAGATTTTACTTTTATAGAAATATTTTGTTAATTAGTTTAGTTAAAATTATAGTTAATATTCTTAAATTAGTTAGTTTGATTAAGTTAATTATTTTATTTTGTCAAGATAAAGAAGCTCATTAATTAATTAATATTAATTTATCTTATTTGATTTTTATCCAATTTTATTAATTAAATTCAAAATGGCTATTTTCTTAATTCAATTGGCTATAATCAAAATCCATGTAGCCATTCCTAATATAACCCTTTTAACCTCCACTTAAACCCAGCAACCTAAATTATTTGAATCTGACCCACTTCTGATACCCAATACTCTTTCCTCTGTCTTTCTCAGTCCAGACGTGTGAATCCAGCAGAGAACAGATGCGCAGACCTCCAACCCAGAAAAGTGTGAACCTTCATTCCTAAGTTCGCCTGTTGGTTTTCCCATTTTCTCCTTAGATTCGTACAGTTAGACGTGCTTGGCAAGAGCTTGAGGCCTACACGAATCTTCCAGGAAACAACCATGTTATTATCCATTCCAATTTCCTTTTCTTTTCAATTTCGTTCAAAAATGGTACAATTCATACAAATTCCAGCTCCCTCGACCTTATCCGTAAAGAATTTTCAATTATGAGTGCTCCCACATCATTTTTCCCCTCAAATTCAACCTAGAAGCTACCCTATAAATACCCCTTTTTTGCTCACTGTTTAGGAAGGATTTTTGGGAGACTTGAGAGTACCCCTAAAAAGTTTGGGAATTCTCAGTTCAATAGTTTAAGGTTTTGTGGTTTTTTGAGTTGAAGAGGTGGAATCATCTTCGTCAAACTCGTCATTTCAGTTCGCCACCTAGAGCTAGGTAAATTCTTTCTTAGCTTTGTTTGTGTATAATTCCCAGCTTGTTTTCTATTTATGTATTCTTGGTTCTGTTTAGACTTTGGTTTGATATTTGAATAGCTAATAATGTTTCTCCTATTCTTACTATTTTATTGTTATGTTCTATTCGTATTACTTGTCTGAATTGATCGTAAAGGTTAATGTTCACCTTGGTTCTAGTCCTTACATTTTTACTTTAATTATAAACATCTAATTTTGTGTTTATGCATCTGAGAGGTTAAGTATATTTGTTTGATTTATCTGTTAAGAAATAATGTGTCCAACATATTCATTCATGTTCTAATATTTTCTTCTTTGAAATGATGGTGCCCTTGCTCGTGCTTCTTCATAGTTGATATGTTCAGGTTTTTAGTTGCTGGTAACCTATTTTGGTATAGTTTCGAGTCCCTTTTTTTTGTAACCGTTACCTCAAAAAATGGTTTCTAAATCTGTGAATCTTTTGTAGCTCTAGTTTGGAAACCATATTTTAGCTTTTCCTAAGTTTGGTATTGCTTTTGGTTATGGTACTCTTTTCCTTAAGTTCATGGTTATTCTTGCTTCCATATATGTTTAAGTTTCTTTCACTTGTTCTGGCCATATTTGATTAAATTCCTATATGTCTAATAGAATTTTCGGATAGCCGTTTAGGTTCTTGAATGATCTATTGTATGTGTCTGCCCCTGTTTTGTTCATAAATGGCCCTCCCAGTTATTTGATTATTCTCACTGCTCTCTTACCCATTGTGTCGATTGCACTTTTGTGTCTTGTCATGAATCACTCCTATATGCTATATTACTGATTCTCGCAAGCATTTGTATGATTAATTTCCCTTGTTTGTGGCAAATGTATGAGCTTGTCTTGGCAATAGATGTTTATTTAAGATTCAAGTTTGGCAAAGGTTTCAAATGATTGCTTCATGAGATTTAATTTTCTTGAATCCTAAGTTGAGTATATAAGAAATTATTTCCTTCCTCCTCTATTTCCTCTTAAATTTTTTCATTGTTCTCCCTATTTCTCTTATCATGTTCATGGTTAAGGTTGGTTGATCTAAAAGGTATTATCTTTGGGATAAAAAAATGGTTTTGTTCAATTAAGCAGGAAATTCTATTGCTTAAATCTTATTTGCTAAGTTGAAACCATTGTCTGCTGTAGGTTCTTATCTAAGACAAGGATTATTCATTTATGTGTTTGTAATCTGAGCATGCTTATTTGCGAAATTGTCTCTGTTTGAGTGTTAGTGTTAGTTTTGAAGAGCTTGTGGTAGTTTTTTTAGATTGTCATACATGAATTTCTATTTAGCTCTCATAAACCATTTGGATTATGGCATTGTTTTGTTTAAATCGCGATGAGTTTAAAATCTTGCCTTTGTATATGTGCAAATTCCCTTTTCAATACCTTACACCTTTTCTTTAAATGACTTGAGTTAAAATGTGACTCTCTCAATTTGTCCCTTTGAAATTATTTTATTTGTTTGGATCTTATTTGTCTAGTCTCGTTTATCCTTTTTTTCCACCTTGGACACTACTTGTTTAGAAGCAAAGTCGTATTGGTTTAAATGGAATATGCTCTGGAATTTGGTTTATGTATCATAGTGTTAATAGTTTGGGTCTTAGTCTTACTCGATATTTATCCTTATATTTTCTTCCTTTTGTATGAACACTCTTCCATGAGTCCAATTGGACTCTGCCTCTTGCATACTTCTCTTCTTTTTGAGTCAAACCTCCGCCAAGTTACGAAAGGAAAGCTAAGGTTATTGGGTTGAGAACCCAAAACAAAGCAAGGAGCAGCAGCCCTAAAGGCCTAGTAATAACATTTCGGACTTAAAAAGTCCTACCAACAATAATTTACACGAAGAGATTAGGCCAAATCCATTACATGAACAGAAGCTTTGGACTTAAAAATTCAATGTGGACACAGCAGCAGCAGCCAAATAAAGGCTGAAAGTTGGGTGAAAAGCCTAGTGTTCTCTTTTTTTTATTTATTCTTATATTGTTATGTTTAGTTTCTCTTTTTCTCCTATCGTTGTTTGTTAACTCCTTTTCTTAGCTTAGATGGATCGTTGGAGGGATTTTTATTTCATATTATTTTGTTTGTTTATTTTAAAATTGCCGAATTTTCGAAACTCATTTTAAGTTAGCTAATTTAAGCTTATAAAATGATTTGAGAACCTTTTATGTTCTTTCATAGTTATTGAAAAGCTTTGTATCCATGTTTATGAGTTTGTACTAATTATTTAGTTCAAATTTTTGAATAGGATAAAATTGTTAAGTTTCTTAAAATAAATTAGTTGTCTTTTAATTTAACTTAGGACTTTGTATGAATGACTTAAGGATCTTTAATATTCTTTCGTAGTTGTTAAACAAGATCTTTTAATCCATGTTTATGAGTTTTATTAATTGTATGGTTCAAAACTTGACTATGGATAAAAGTTTTAAGTTAAGATTATTCTTGAGATTTTTAGAAGTATCAAGAGTTCTATCTAAGTTTTCAAACGATATTTTTATAAATAATCCTTTTTACAAAGTTGGTCAAATTTTTAAATCTGTCGGTCAATCGTGTGTTAGCAGATTCTCTAAGATGCCTAAACCCTTCCTTGGAGGATTATTTGAACCCTTACCCGAGTCTCTTGTTTTATTTAATTTTTTTTTCAAAACCTCCTTTTTAAACTGGTTTTCTTAATTTTTCCTAAAAATTAAGTGGCGATTTCCAAATTGTAATTTTTCCTAAATCGATAAATTGCCAAAGTTGCAAAATAGTTTTGAAACCTTAGTTTTCGAAATTGGGTCGTAACAATGCCTCGGTCAATTATAGAACTAGGATCATTTGTTTCTAGTTTCTAGACGAATCAATCTTAGAATGGAAGGGTAGTGGCTCAGTGCTTATGGGTTAATTTATTTCTTACCTTAAGGCCATGAAGATGATTTCCAAAGGGTATATCTATCATCTAGTTTGGATTAAGGATTCAAGTTCCAAAACCATAACTCTTGAGTCAGTTCTTGTAGTCAATGAGTTTCCATAAGTGTTTCCAGAAGATCTTCTCGGAGTTCCTCCCGTAAGGGAGATTGACTTTGCAATTGATCTCCTTCCAGAAACCCAGCCTATTTCTGTTCCTACTTACAGAATGGCTCCAATTGAGCTTAAGGAATTGAAAGAGCAGTTGAAAGACCTTCTAGATAAGGGCTTCATCAGACCCAGTATTTCCCCATGTGGTGCACTAGTGTTGTTCGTGAAAAAGAAAGATGGTTCTCTCAGGATGTGCTTTGACTATCAATAGTTGAAAAAATTCACAATCTAGAATAAGTACATTATCCCCAGGATTGATGACTTGTTCGACCAACTTCACGGTGCTAGTCATTTTTCGAAGATAGATCTCAGATTCAGTTATCATCATCTCAGAGTCAGAGATAGTGACATCCTAAAAACAGCCTTCAGAACTTGGTATGGTCATTATAAATTTGTAGTTATGTCATTTGGACTAACCAATGCCCCTGCAGCTTTCATGGATTTGAATAATAGTGTGTTCAAATAGTATTTGGACTTGTTCGTTATCATGTTTATTGATGATATCCTTATTTACTCTACGAATGAGGAGGAACATACGAATCATTTGAGGGTTGTCTCGAAAACTCTCAAAGATCGCTAGTTATTCGCTAAGTTTAGCAAATGTGAGTTTTGGTTGCAATCAATTGCCTTCCTTGGGCATATTCTGTCTAGCAAATAGATCCGAGTAGCTTCTCAGAAAATACAGGCAGTGAAACAATGGCCTAAACCTACCTCTGCAATAGATATTAGAAGTTTCTTGGGTTTGGTTGGTTATTACAGAAGGTTCGTGGAAGGATTTTCATCCATAGCTTCCCCATTAACTAAGTTAACTTAGAAAAAGGTTAAGTTTCAGTGGTCAGATGAGTGTGAGAAAAGCTTTACAGAATTGAAAACTAGGTTGACTACAACTTGTGTTTTGACTCTACCAGAGGGTTCAAATAGTTGTGTGATCTATTATGATGCATCTGGAGTCGGCCTATGTTGTGTGTTGATGCAACGAGGTAAAGTTATAGGTTATGCTTGTAGACAACTTAATGTACATGAGAAGAACTACCTGACTCATGACCTCGAGTTGGCAGCCATAGTATTTTGATTTGGAGACATTACTTGTATGGTGTTCACGTAGATGTGTTCACAGACCATAAAAGCCTTCAGTATGTTTCACTGAGAAAGAGTTGAATCTTTGCTAGAGGAGATGGCTTGAATTCCTAAGGACTATGATATGAATATGCTCTACCATCCTTGTAAGGCTAATGTAGTAGCTGACGCTCTTAGTAGACTATCCATAGGTTGTGTAGCACATGTTGAGGAAGAAAGGAAAGAACTACAAAAAGATGTTTATCAGCGTGCTCTCTTGGGAGTTTGCCTTATGAACATATCAAATGATAGTGTGACAGTTTAGAATGGGTCAGATCTTCATTGGTAGCAGAGGTTAAGAAAAAACAAGACAGTGATCCTATATTGTTTTAATTGAACGGTGCAGTTCATCAATAGAAAGTTGAGGTTTTCTCCCAAGGGGGAGATGGTGTGCTTCACTACCAGGGTCGTTTATGTGTTCCTAAGGTAGGTGAGTTGAGACATAAAATCCTTACAGGAGCCCATAATTACATGTATTCTATTCATCCTTTGGTGGAATGGCATGAAGAGGGATATAGCAAATTTTGTGGCTAAGTGCCCCAATTGTCAACAAATGAAGGCATAGCATCAGAAACCATAAGGTATGACTCAAGAGATTAACATTCCTATGTGGAAGTGGGAAGAGATCAACATGGACTTCATTACAGGTTAACCTCGTACTCGTAGACAACATGACTCCATTTGGGTGATAGTAGACAAAGTTACTAAGTTTGCTCACTTTTTGGCAGTCAAGATGACAAATTCGGTGGAGGACTACACCAATCTTTACATTAACGGGATAGTCAGGTTAGATGGGATTCCTTTGTCTATCATCTCAGATAGAGGTCCTCAATTTATCTCTCATTTCTGGAAGTCATTTCAAAAAGGTCTTGGTACCCAGGTGAACCTCAACATAACTTTGTATCCACAGACGGATGGTTTGGCAGAGAGTACCATTCAGACCCTAGAGGACATGTTGAGATATTGTGTGATAGAGTTCAAGGGTAGTTGGGATGATCACCTTACTCTTAAAGAGTGCGCCTACAATAATAACTACCATTCCATTATTCAGATGGCCCCTTATGAGGCATTGTATGGGCGTAGATGTAGATCTCTAGTTGGTTGGTTTGAAGTAGGTGAAACAACCTTGATAGGGCCATATTCAATTCATGATGCTATGGAAAAGGTTCAGCTCATCAGAGATACACTTAAGATAGCCTAAAGTCGTTAGAGTCCTATGCAGATATGAGGAGAAGGGACTTGGAGTTCTAACTTGATGATTGGATTTTCCTGAAAGTGTCACCTATGAAGGGGTGATGAGATTTGGCAAGGAATGGAAGCTCAGTCCGAGATATGTAGGTCCTTACAGAATCTTGAAAAGGATTGGTAAAGTGGCTTATGAGTCAGAGTTGCCAGCAGAACTATCAGTAGCCCATCAAGTCTTTCACATTTCGTTGTTAAAGAAGTGTGTGGGTGATGAAACATCTATAGTACCTTTAGAAAGTGTGGTTGTGAAGGATAGTCTCACTTATGAAAAGGTGCTAGTTGAAATTCTTGTTCGTCAGTTTCAAAGGTTAAGAAACAAAGAAGTCGCTTCAGTTAAGGTTTTGTAGAGGAGTCAGTCAGTAAGGGAGTTACTTAGGAAGCAGAAGCAACCATGAAGGCTAAGTATCCTCATCTCTTTCCTTCCGATTCCGCTACAGCTTGAGGTAATAGTTCCTCTCTAGTCTTTCAATTAATCATGTATAAATTCACTCTTAGTATTTTGGTTTCTTCAGTTAGTCTTGCATTTTCAGCGTATTTGCATGTTCTTGGAACTTAGTTCAGGATTTTTCAGTACTTAGTGGTAGGGTTTCAAGCTCTTTTCCACCATATTCAGCTAGTTTAGTCTTCATTTGAGGATGAATGTTCCTAACGGGGAGATAATGTAACACCCCGTATCCTAGAAAGAGCAACCAACAGTTATTTCAGAAGTTGCAGGCCACCAACAGGTGCAGCCTATGGACCGTAGGATGACCCACGGACTGTAGGTGGGGTCTATGGTTGGCCACCTGCAACTCCCTCCCATAACACCTAGGAAATTCTGCTAAGGGTCAACCTATGCTAGGACCTACGGACCGTAGGTTAGACCACAGTCTGTGGTCCAGGGCCGTAAGTTGGAACCCCAGAATTTAACTCCCAGTCGTTGAATGACGGCCAACCAAAAAGGACTGTCGGTCCTGCCACAGTCCGTCGGTGACCCCCGATAACTTTTAAATCAATGGTCATTTTGTCTTTTCCCTATGTGTTAGACACCTAAAATACATCGTTTAACCCTTACACTATGTAGTTTTGGTCAGTTTTAGCCTAGTGACTTAATTAGCACTTACCCTAGTCAATTCATTCTCCAAAAATTCAATCAAACTAGAGAAAAAGAGGAGAAAGCATCGACCAAACCCTTCTCCAAGAACGCAGTAGGTTTTAATTAGTTTTAGTCCTAAAATCAAAAGATTTCTCCATGAAATTCGTCACCAGGTATGTGGGATTTCACTAGTGGGTTCCTTTCACCCATTAGGTCCCTATAATTCAGTCAGAATCTTGATTCCCTAAATATTACTTAGACCTAGTATTTTAGATTTATGTTTTGATTCAGTTGTTCAACTAATCCAAATCAAATTATCATGTTTTTGTAACTATGTTGCCTAATCATTGTATGAAATTTAGAACCCTAGTTGTGTAGATTCGTTTAGTTCTTGAATTACACTTTCTAGGTCAGTTTATTCAGTTATACATGCCCCAGTTAAGAATGTATCATTATCAATACATTAATGTTGCATTTTCAGTTAGCTTGTCAGTATTTTGAGCTATCCAGTATTCCTAAATTTAGTTATAATGTGTTACTTACATAATCAGTTGAGAGTGGGATTAATACCAAGTTGGACTAGGGTCAGTCATCCTCACAGTCCCAGAATTACGTACCCGCACAAATTGTAAGTCCCCTCCGTGGGCATCATGTTTAGTGATCAGGCCAGTCACACCTCTATACCCTTGGCAAAGTATATTGGGTCCTCTCGATGTGACGTATACATCAAACTCCACATTTAGCTTATATGGTATTATGTCGGTTAGCTCCCACAATCAGATTCTAGTGCATTGACTAGGTTATTAGTTATAGTTCAGTAGTCTGTCTTAGCATGTTTTGTACTTGTTTATTACATTCAGTTAGCTCAGTATTTAATAAATTTCAGTATTTATATCATATTCAGATCATGCCATTTCACTTATTGCTTTGTTCTGTTATGTATATTGTTTAGCTTTATCCTATCCTACATGCTTAATACCTTTCAAGTACTGATACATACTCTACACTACATCTTCTCGTGTAGGTTCAGGTCCTCAACATTCATATCATGCATAAATCGATTCCCAATCTCAAGTTCAACAACATCAGTGATGAGTCCTTATTCTTCAACGACAATTGACATTTATCCTTCTATTTTCAGTCTTTTAGTTTCAGTTTTTGCTAGAAGTTAGTTGGGGGCATGTCCCAGCAACTCTAGTCAGTTAGAGGCTTTATTCAGACATAGTACTAGATTCAAGTTTAGTTTTGAGTTTGATCTTTCAGTTGTTATTAAACTCATAGTCTTTTATATAATAAGATTAGTATTGGATATTCCCCACTTTCAGTTAATTATGGTTTTAAGCTTCTGCATAGTATCTATAAATTTAGTAATCTTGTAGTTATCTTATGATATGCCAGCATAGTTAGCGTGGGGTCACTCGTGATCCTAGGTCCCATATTTATGTCAAGGGGGTAGCCTTGAGGCATAACAATGATGATGTGTCATTGTGTTGGTAACGACCAAGTATAGGTGCTGGATAGAAAAACAAGAGTATGCATGAGGTGATAGATCTAAGCTAGTCTTATGATTTTTGAGGGAGAGCCCATAATATTCAAAGTGTTATAGAACTAATTACGCAATGGTGTATAGTGAATGAGTAAATAGTACTTAAGTTGTGAAATGGAACGTGGTAGTAATATGTAAGGATGTAGATTGAGAGATATGATTGACTACTTTTCATGAGGTGTTAATGGGCGATTGTTTCTTAATTTTATCTAGTAGGTGTAAGTTAGTATAGTAAGCGATAAATCATATTAATATCTACGTTAAGTAATAAATATTAATCTTGAATTTGGTATGAGCGTCGTGATCAAAAGAATGACAACATAAGGGTGATGATGTTAGTCTTGAGATCTGATCTGGTAGACTTAACATATAGTAGGTGAGGAATAGAGATGTTAGCTGCAATGAAGATGAGTGGTACAAGTGAGAGATCCTAACTTTTAGATAAAGGCAGTGAGGTGTGACAAAGTCGTAAGAGTAACAAAAAGCATTAAGAGGTGTACCAAGATTATATGTAATCACACGAGGTTCCAATTAAGTTAATGATTTTTCATGTGTGCCTTGATAGTATAATTGAGCTATTAATGTGTAATAGGCTGATGTAAGAATTAATTTTCTTCTCTTAAGAGCTAGATGAAGCAGCCTTATTAAGTCATTGAGAAGAGGTTAAGAGAAGCATCTTAGAAAGAGGTCTTAGAAGGAGTATTAGTACCTGCTTATGGAGAGTTTAGTAGCCATGAGATAAGCCTTTCCCGAGTATTAGAGTATATGGAATGTAGATCAGTTTAGAGATGATGATGATAAATCCATGGCTTTAGAGTGTCAACTCCAAACATAAAGGGGAGATGATAAGATAAGAAATCAAGTCAAGTGTTGAGGATGAGATAGCGATGTCTTTAGAAAGACTTTTAAAGATATATTAATCTGTTCATAATCTTGCATATTCCTCAAGAAAAGTTATTACAACATCATGTGGATATACATAATATCAGAGTTGTGTCAATGACCTATGCTTATACACTTCAGAGAGATTCGCATCTATGCTCAGTTTCCAAAATGAGGGGCACAAACTTTAGCCCATTAACCTCGAGCTTAATACATAAAGTTGTGGATATCATCCTCATGATATGAACTTATTCATATAAGTATTCATGTATGATAGTATGTCCAGTCTCACAAGTTCATGATTTACTCTCAATGGCTAGCAACATAGTGTTATGCCATACATATTCTTATATTATATATCTCAAATGAATCGTTCTTATGATCTTTCACCCTAAAGTCTTTTCAATAATCGTTTTTAGTTTTGGAGAGTGGTGTTGTTAATAGTATGACGGAGGAGAGGATTGCTATTTCTTATTGTGATAGTGAAGGTGTGTCTATTCCATGTAAGTTTATGAATGTAGAGGAAGAAGGAGATAATTTTTTTGTAATGGGTATTAAGTCAGCTTTCTAGTGGTAATGCATGAAATATTAGTTGGTAGAGATAATGAGAGAATGAGAAGTGCTAAGAAAGTGGGTTAGTAGGAGTCTATTGAGTGGTTAAGGTTCTAAGCTTGAATGTGGTGTTGTTAACATGTGGACAATGTGTGATACATTAGGTGTTTCTTGATATGAGCTTAAAGTTAGCTGAATGTAGCGGTAAGGAGTAGTGTTATTGGGATAAGATTTCCTACAGAAGTGTAGAACCCAAATCTTGTGATTTAGATCGGGATGATCACTCAATGTTAAGTACTTTGTAATTGTGAGTTAGGATTGAATATAGTAAGAGTAACCCCTTCCATTCTTTGTCCAGCCATCATTCAAGGATGAATGATCCCAAGGGGGAGCTATTGTAACATCCCAAAAATTTTTAAGATTAGATTTGAGCTATTCTTTATTTGTAAATAAGATTGTATCGGGTGAGTCTTAAATTTCTTATATATGTAAAGGTAAATTCTTTAGTGTGAGAATGATTTTGGATATCAATTAAGGCCACTAAAAACTCCTAGCACAAAGCTGAGTTGAAAGTTTCCTTGCCGATTAAGTTTTGATGTAATATTTTACTTGGGTCAACTTCAAATGACCATATCTCTTAGAATATAAAGAGTTACGTGGCTCATAACCTATCAAATTAAAAATATTTGTATCCTCTTACAAAGCCACAAATTTTGCGTCAATCCAATTTTGAGTAAAATGTTATGACCATTTTAGTAACCTGATACAGTGTTGTGATGAATTAACCGTTGGAAAAACATTAAAAATGGTCATTTTTGTCATTTTACATCTAAGAAAACCCTAAAAGAATTTCTTGACTAATTAAAGACCCAAAACAATCAAATTTTCATCTCTTAATCCATCATTCTCTTCTCTCTCCAACCCTATGCCAAAACCCTAAAGAAAAATTAAAGTAGAGAACTCCATTAAAGATTCTATCATTCTTTTTCAAGATTCTTCTTCAAGGTAATTTTTTCTCAAAGAATTTCATTCTTTCCAACTCAAATTCCTCCATACAATTATGAATCACTAATGAAAACCATATTTCTTGTCCATAGAATTTCAAGAAACTAATTCAAGAAATTTCAAGAAAGGTTTTCTTGATTTTTCTCCTTAAAGCTAGGGTTTCAAGGCTTCTAATCAAGTTCTTCTTAAAGATTCATCAAGAACCTTGTTCTTCTAGGTATGTAAGGCAATCATAGTGTTGGACTAGTTTGTACACACGCCCTACAACTACTTTCAAATTAGTAAAAGAGTAATCTTGAGATAAGTTGATTTGAGTTCTTGAGTTCATGTTTATTTTTGAAATTCTATTCCTAATTATTGAATTGCTATATGTCATGCATTAAAATTCTTGAGTTGATTCGTTCATGTCTATTTTTTAGCATTAACCCTACGAATTGAGTATTTTGAGAGGAGAAATAATGTTGGGTTATGAGTTTCGAGTTCTTGAGTTTTGAGCTTCTTTATTGCTATTAAGATCCCTGAGTTGATTTGCTTATGTCCTTAATTCCACATGAACTGTATGATTTGAGTTATAAATTTTGAAAAGTTCTTTAAAGCCAACACTTGAGTTTTAAACTAAATTTTGAGGAAGTAAAGATGAATTTTGAGAAAGAGTTTTTAAAACATAATTAGTAT
Organism: Solanum bulbocastanum; assembly: GCA_037074985.1. Taxonomy (NCBI): domain Eukaryota; kingdom Viridiplantae; phylum Streptophyta; class Magnoliopsida; order Solanales; family Solanaceae; genus Solanum; species Solanum bulbocastanum. Next base: position 41,825,272 of record CM073605.1, read on the forward strand.
GGCAATCGAGTATGCCATCAATGTTTAAGCAGTATGGTATCTAGATATACCATTAATGTTTATGCAATATGACTTTCCGAGTCATCAATGATCATATTATAATATAATTTTGAAATGTTTTTGAGAACGAGTTTTCAAGTATGAGTATAAGGGGACTATGTATTCCCAGAGGCATCAATTTTTACATTGATAAAAGAGAAACTAAGATTTCTAAATGAGTAATGAGTTCAAAAGATATTTCAGAGTAGTTACCTCTGTTAAGAGGGTAGTTTGAGAAATTATCTCAAACCAGAGGAGGAGATATGTTTTTGAAACATATGAGCATGAGTATATATTATTGGGAGTAGTATTGAGCACTGATATGGGGGAGAGTTCAGATAACTTACAGCCCCCATAAACTATATATGTATGCCAATATGGGTAAAGGATCATACTCTTTAAATGATTCCCTATTGCTATTAAGCATAACTTAGTGAATCCACTTAGTTGAGGTGTCCTATATCTCGGCAATGTGTAGGATAGTTCTGGCAGTGTGGGCTAGACGCTGTATCATCATGTAGCTCATAGTGATGGTTGTCGGTTAGAGAATCCCCCAATAGAGGTAAAGTGTATTTTTATATATCACTTACGATGTTGAGTTCAAAGATGAGAAAGTATTTTGTAAAGCTTTAAATGATTTAACTCCTATATTTCTTTACATTCAACTTGAGTACATTGTTATCTATTGTAGTCCTCTTTTTCAGTTATTTGTTATTCAGTTATGTTACAAACTCATACATTCAATGTACTTATGTCATTCAACCTGCATCTTTTAATGATGCAGATACAGGTTCTTAGGATCCTTAACAAAAGTCTGCTGAGATCACTTCATCTGCTCATTAGCTTTCGAGTAAGGTCTTTATACTTACGAAGGACTCTAGTTTTTATGAGTGGTTAATAGTAGTTCTTTTGAGGAGTCGTGGGTCTTGTACCAACACTCATCTTTGTATAGTAGAGGCTTCATAGATTGATAGTTTTGGAGAGTCTCTCAATTTTAGATGTTTTATTTAAAACTTGTGTTTCATACTAAATATATTCAGCTAAGTTTTGAGATTCAGTAAATTGTTTTTAAATGTTTCATTCAATTTTATTCTTATGTATACTCAAGTTAGATTTCCCCTTGTATTCAGCCAGCATGAGGGCTCGCTTTGGGACCAACAATGGTTCTTGAGTGTCGGCCACGTCCAGGGTGTAGTCGTAGGTCGTGACAAAAAATGAGAGGAAACTTCTCTGTTTTTAGTTAACAAAAGGTAGTATGCACATGTACATATTGTTTCTTTATCATAAAAGTCAAAACCCTTCGAAAAGATCACAACTCAATGTAGAAGTCAGAACTCTTTGGAAAAGTCATACCCATTCAATGTGAAATGGTCTTTTCTTTTCATATAATATATTATAATATAAATAAATAAATATAATATAAAATATAGAAGATATACTAAATTGGGTATTTTAAGAAGAAGAACAACAATGATTATTTTTTTTTTAATTTTAGTTTAAAATTTTGAGGAAGCCCCTCTTTTTATAGCCAACAAAGGATAGTGTATGAAAGAATGCTTACTGTGCCTTGTTAAAAAAAAGTCACAACCTTTCAAAAGGGCCACAACTCATCGAAAAGTCTTAACTCTTTAGAAAAGTCACAACCCTTAGAAAAGTTACAACTCTTCGAAATAGTCGTAACCCTTGAAATAGTTACAACCCTTCGATAATGTCACAACTCATCAGAAAAGTTATAAGTCTTTAGAAATGTCACACCTTTAAATGTGAAAAGATGATTGTTTTTTAAATATGATATAAATAAATAAATATAGTACAATATAAAATATAGATGATATATTGTCAATCCCCGAGGCCACCCACTTGACGTACATTGGGACCTAAGATCACGAGTGAACCCAATATAACCCTGTGTCTGGCATATTATAAGCATACTGTAAGATAACTAAATAAAACATGAAATATGCAGAGGCTAAATCAATAGATGACTGAAAAATGGGGAATACCCAACTAGTCTGAATGTATAAACAATACTAAGAGTTTAATAACAACTGAAAGATTAAACTTAAAAAGTCAAGATGATTCTAATACTATGTATGAAAAGCCTCTAATTGAGTTGAGTTGCTAGGTCATTCATCCAACTAACTATAACAAAATTGAAACTGAAATGTAAAGACTGAAAGGAAAGCATGTCTATTGTCCTTGAAGAAGGAAGACTCACCACTAAAGCTGATGAATGCGGATCAAGGCTCGATCTAAGCGTGGTTTGAATGCTGAGTACCTAAACCTACATAATGAAAGGATGTAGTGTAAAGTATGCATCAATACTTTGAATGTACTAAGCATATAAGATATAGATACTAAGCTGAACAAACATGTATAAGCTGAAACAAGGAATAACTGAGCAATACTTTAAACTAAGCAAGAATGTAAATACTGAAAAGATAACTGAAAAGCTGAACTGAATGCAATGACCAAGTACTAATCATGATTATGACATGCTGAACTGAATACTGAAGTATATACTAAAAACCTAGTCAAATGCACTAAGAGTTTGACTGTGGGAGCTACTATTAACCGACATAAAACCACGTGAGCTAAACGTTGAGTCCGATGTACATGCCCCATCGAGAGGACCCAATATACCTTTCTAGGGGTATAAAGACATGACTGGCGTGATAACTAAATCTGATGCCCACAGAGGGGGCTTAGACGCCTATGGGGGCATGCAATTTTGGGACTATAAGGGTATGTGGAACCCTAATCCAACTCGGTGCTAACTTTTCTCCCAACTAAATATGTATATGACTGAAATGTAACTAAAATATTGACACACTGAATAACTCAAATACGGACATGAAAATCTGAGACTGCATCATTTATATACTAATAATGTAACATTCGAAACTGGAGCAAGAATATTTGTTTAACTGACCAAGTAAGTGCATTTAATGAACTAAGAGAATCTACACAACTATGGTTCTGAGTTTCATGAAAGGACCTAAACAAACCATCCATGAAACATGCTATTTTTATTATGGATACTATAACAACTGAAATCATAACAATCTTCTAAGAGTTTACAAACACTAGGTCTAAACAAGATATGGAGAATCAAGGATCTGACTGAATTTTAGGGACCTAGTGGATAAAAGGAACCCACTAGTGAAATTCCACATACCTGGTGATGAAATCTATGGAGAAATCTATTGATTTCAGGGCTAGAAGCAAAAAAAATCTATTGTGTGTTCTTGAGAAAACTGGTGCCTCTTTCTTCTCTTTTTGCTTAATGTTTTGGTGATTTTGTAGAATAAAGGTTTTAGGAAGGTTCTGACTAAATCATTCGGCTTAAACTGAGTAAAACGACGTAGTTTAAATGCCCAATGCATAGGGGAAAAAATCAAAATGACCTTAACTTAAAAGCTGACGAGGCCTATGTTGGACCTGGCCGACGGACCATGGACTAAACGATGGTCCGTCCTGGTAGGGAGTCGTTTGGCATCAGGGGCTTTAATTGAGGGCCACAATGCATGGACCTTGGACCACAGACCGTGGTTCCACCTACAGTCCATAGTCCTGGCTGCATGTCCTGGTTTTATGGGGAGTTCTGGGTTTCCAACCTATGGACCTTACCTACGGTTTGTGGTTCATACCACAGGCCGTGGTTTGGCCTCTGTCGGTGCCACCTGGAAGTTCTAAAAATTTGTATTTTTGTCTTTCTTGAATCCGAGGTGTTACATTATCTCCCTTGGGAATATTCGTAGTCTAATGAAGTCTAAACAAGCTGAGTATGAAGGGAATGAGTTGCAATCCCTACCACTAAGTACTAGAAATGGATATCTAACTGAACTGAGTTCCAAGAATATGCAAATAGGCTGAAAATACAAGAACAACTAAAGGAACATGATACTAAGATTGAATTTATGCAAGAATAAGCTAAGAGACTGGAGAGGAACTATTACCTCAAGCTAAACAGAAATTGGAGGGAAATAGATGAGGATATTTGGCCTTCATGGCTGCTTCTGCTTCCTAAGTAGCTCCCTCTATGAACTGACTCCTCCAAAAAACCTTTACTGAAGCGACTTCTTGATATCTCAACCTACGAACCGAAGGTCAATAATCTCTACTGGCACCTCTTCATAAGTGAGACTATCCTTCATAGTCACATTTTCTAGTGGTACTATCAATGTCAAATCACCCACACACTTCTTCAACAAGGAAATGTGAAAGACCAGATGAACCGTTGCTATTTCTTCTAGCAACTCCAACTTATATGCCAAATTACCAACCTTTTTCAGGATTCTGTAAGGACCTACATATATAGGCCTGAGCTTTCCTTTCTTTCCAAATTTCATCACACACTTCATAGGTGACACACTTTAGGAAAATCCAATCATAGATTTCAAACTAAGTCCCTTCTCACATCTGCATAGGACTTCTGATGACTCTAAGCTGTCTTTAGACTATCTCTGATGAGCTGAAATTTTTCCATAGCCTCATGAACCAAATCTAGCCCTATCAAAGTTGTTTCACCTACTTCGAACCAACCAATTAGAGATCTACATCTATGCCCATATAGTGCCTCATACGTGGCCATCTGAATACTGGAATGAAAGCTATTATTGTAGGCAAACTCAATGAGAGGTAGGTAATCATGCCAACTTCCCTTGAATCGTTCACACAAACTCTTAACATGTCCTCTAAGGTCTGAATGGTATGTTGTGCCTGACCATACGTTTGCAAATGAAATTTCGTACTGAGATTTACCTGAGTACCACAAACTTTCTGAAATGATTTCCAGAATTGAGTGATAAACTGAGGACCTCTATCTGAGATTATAGACAAGGGAACCCCATGTAACCTGACTATCTTATGGATGTAGAGTTTGGCGTAGTCCTCTGCTGAATCTTTAGTCTTGATAGCCAAGAAGTGAGCGGACGTAGTAACTCTGTCCACTATCACATAAATGGAGTTATGCTGTTTGTGAGTATGAGGTAAATCCATAATGAAGTCCATGTTTGTCACTTCCCACTTCCATGTAGGAATGTTAATCTCCTGAGTCATACTACATGGTTTCTGATGTTCTACCTTAGTATGACTGTATGAATGGAATACCTTAGTGGCACCTAGATTAATGGAATACCTGGAGTTATGAGCTTCGATAAGGATTTGCTACCTTAACTCACCCACATTAGGAACACACAAGCGACCCTGGTAACAAATTACACCATCAACCCCTTAGGAGAAAACCTCAATTTTCTGTTGATGAACTGTACATTTTAACTAAAGTAATATGGGATCACTATCCTATTTTTCCTTAACCTTCGCTACCAGTGAAGATTCTGATTTGTTCTTGACTATCACACCACCATTTGACATGTCTATAAGACCAACTCCTAAGCGAGCATACCCATGGACCACCTGCTGAGAGCATCAACAACTATATAGTCTTTGAGGAATTCAAGCCATCTCCTCTGATGAAGATTCAACTCTTTCTGGGTGAACACATACTTGAGGCTCTGATGATCTGTGAATACATCAACATGAACACCATACAAGTAGTGTGTCTAAATCTTTAAGGCAAATACTATAGCTGCAAGGTCGAGGTCATGAGTCGGGTAGTTCTTCTCATGAACCTTAAGTACTAGAAGCATAACCTATGACCTTACCTTACTGCATCAACACACAACCTAGGCCGACCCTAGATGTATAAAAATAAATTACATAACCCTCTAAACCATATGGTAGAGTTAAGACCGAAGCTGTAGTCAACTTAGTTTTCAGTTTTGAGAAACTTTCTTCACTCATCTGACCACTGAAATTTGACCTTCTTCTAAGTCAACTTGGTAAAAGGGGAATCTATGGATGAAAATCCTTCAACAAATCTCTTGTAATAACCAGCCAAACCAAAAGAAGCTTCTAATATTGGTTGGAGAGGTGGGTCTAGGCCAATTCTGTACTACCTCAATTTTTTGAGAATCCACCCGAATCTCTTCGCTGGATATCACATGACCAAGGAAAGCAACAGACTGTAACCAGAATTCACATTTTCTTAACTTAGAAAATAGTTGGCGATCTTTGAGATTTTGCATATCTTCCTCTCTTCGAGAATAAATAAGGATATCATTAATAAAGATAATGATGAACAAGTCCAAATACTATGAACACCCTGTTCATTAATTCTACGAAAGTTGTAGGAGCATTTATTAGTCCAAAATACATAACTACAAATTCAGAATGACCATACCCAATTTTAAAAGTTGTCTTGGAAATGTCACTATCTCTGACTCTAAGCTGATAATAGCCGAATTTGAGGTCTATCTTAAAAAAGCAACTAGCACCCTGAAGTTGGTCGAACAAGTCATCAATGCTGGGGATAGGATACCTATTCTTGATTGTGACTTTTTTCAACTACCAATAGTCAATGCACATTCTGAGAGAACCATCTTTCTTTTTCACGAACAATACTGGAGCACCCTATGGAGAGAAACTGGGTCTGATGAAGCCCTTATCTGGAAGGTCTTCTAAGTGTTCTTTCAATTCCTTAAGCTTGACTGGAGCCAATCTTTAAGGAGGAATCGAAATGGGCTGGGTATCTAGAAGGAGATCTATTCTGAAGTCAATTTCCCTTTTGGGAGGAACTTCGAGAAGATCTTTTGGAAACACTTATGGAAATTTATTTATTACTGGGATTGTCTCAAGAATTGGGGTTTCGGAGTTTGAATCCTTAAACCAAACAAGATGATATATATACTCCCTTGAAAATCATCTTTATTGCCTTAAGGTAAGAAATGAGTTGACTCATAGAATGGCTCATTTGGAAACCCTTTCACTCTAGGACTGGCTCGTTTGGAAACTGAAACCGAACAATCCTAATTCTACAATCGATTGAGGCATAACAAGAATGTAACCAATCCATGACTAGAATGATATCAAAATCTATAATTTCTAACTTTACAAGATCTGCTAAGGTGAGTTTCTGAGAGACTGTGACAGGGCAATTTCTGTATACCCGTCTAGCTATAACTGGGTCACCAACTAGAGTAGAGATAGAGAAGGATTTTGAAAGAATTTTGGACTGACACCAAAATTTACTGCTATATAAAGAGTTACAAAAGACTATGTTGCCCCTGGATCTAACAATGCATAAACATCTAAATGAAAGACTCGTAACGTACCAGTAACCACATCATACAACTTGTTTTGGCATTGACCGCCATATGTACCAGATAAAGTACCTTGTTGAGTTGGAAGACTTGTTGGTGCTGCTGAAGCTGTAGAGTGAGCTCTATTGTTGTTACCTCCTTGCCCTTACTTGAAAGAAAGGCAATCCTTCAACCCATGGCCAGACTGACCATAACCAAAGCACCCATCATTACCTGCAAGACACTCGCCTGGATGGTTCTTACCACACTTTGGAAAAGTTGGGAAGGTTCTGTTATCTGAAGCAATCCCCTGAGACTTAGATCCTGATGCCCTACCTTTCTGATCCAGTCGAAACCTGGAGGATGGAGCACTAGCTGATGAAGGTGATTGGGTTGTAGACCTCTACTGAAAATGTGAGCGATTTCCACTACCCAATTTATGTTAAGAGTATTCATAATGCCATGTTCTAGCCTTCTTGTTGTGCTTAAGCATTTCCCTAAGCTTATCTCCCTCAACCTGCTGAGCATGAGTCATAAGCTTAGAGATATTCATATCCTTCAACATCATAGCATTCCTGCACTTTATCTTTACCAAGTCGGATAACCCAAACAGAAACTTACTCATTTGTGCCCTTGAATCGGCAGCCATGTATGGAGCATACCCTGGGTGAACTAACATTTGTATTCTTGGACTGACATGGTACCCTACTTCAAATTCAAAAACTTTTGTGCCTTAGATTCTCTTAACTCCCTTAGGAAGAACCTGTCCTGAATTCCTCCAGTGAAACACTCCCAAGTCACAAGAGTTGCATCCGCGCCTCTGTTTTCATTCCACTGAGTGAACCAAATGTGAGTTACATCCTTAAGCTGGTAGGATGCCAACTCCCCCTATCATTACTAGTCACTTGCAACCCTAAAAACTCGAGCGGATTCATCTGAACAAAATCTCGAACCCTAGCTGCAGCTACTCCAATATTAGTGATTGTAGGAACTGGGGCTTGTTGATTGTTCTTATTGGCCACACTCTGAGCCAAGAGCTGGATCACATTCTGAAATTCTACATTCGTGACCTCATAGTTTGGGATTGGAGGAACTATGTTAGTGTTTTATGCATTGGCATTCTATGAGTTAGCTCTACGAGGAGGCATGATCTAAAACGCATAATGAAGAATTAGAAAGGAGAATTTGGATCATACCCACTCACGATAAGAATACAAAGAGAGTGATGTTTTTCTTAAAACACTTTGTATCCTCCTTTTCATTAGATGTTATGCACTTCATACCCTTGAAAGAGACTTTACTTAGTGCGACTTTTAGACATCCTAGGACTCTTGAACCTAATGCTCTGATACCAAGTTTGTCACACCCCGAGGCTACCCTCTTGACGTAACACGGAACCTAGGATCAGGAGTTACCCTAAGCTAACCCTGTGTCTGGCATATCATAAGCATACTGTAAGTTAACTAAATAAAACATGAACTATGCGGAAGCTAAATCAATAGATAACTAAAAAATGGGGAATACTTAACTAGTCTGAATGTATAAAACATACTAAGCGTTTAATAACAACTGAAAGATTAAACTTAACAAGTCAAGTTGATTCTAATACTATGTCTGAAAAGCCTTTCACTGATTTGAGTTGCTGGGACATGCTTCCCAACTAACTCTAACAAAATTGAAACTTAAATGTAAAGACTGAAAGCAAAGCATGTGTATTGTCCTCGAAGTGTGAGGACTCACCACTGAAGCTGCTAAATGTTGAGTACCTGAACCTACATCATGAAAGGATATAACACAAAGTATGTGTGAGTACTTTAAATGTACTGAGCATGCATGATATAGATACTAAGCTGAACAAATATATATGAGCTTAAACAAGGCATTACTAAGCAATACTGTAAATTGAGCCAGGATGTAACGAGTCAAAAGATAACTGAAAAGCTGAACTAAATGCAAAGACCTAATACTATTAATAAGCATGACAAGCTGAATTGAATACTGAAGTATATACTAAAAAACTGGTCAAATGCACTAAGAGTCTTACTATGAGAGCTACTATTAATCGACATAAAATTATGTGAGCTAAACGTGGAGTTTGATACATACGCCCCATCGAAGAGGACCCAATAAACCTTGTCGGGGGTATAAAGGCATGACTGGCGTGATCACTAAATTTGATGCCCACAGAGGGGACTTATAATCCTATGGGGCATATAGTTTTAGGACTATAAAGGTACGTTGAAACCTAGTCCAACTCGGTTCTAAGTCTACTCCACATTTCAACAGCTATAGTGGTGAGTCCTCATATTTCGAGGACAATAGACATGCTTTTATTTTAGTCTTTTTATTCAATATTCATTTTTATTAGAGTTAGCTGGGGGGCATGTCCCAACAACACAACTCAGTAAGAAGCTTTTCAGACACATATATTTAGAATCAACTTGACTTGTTGAGTTTATCTTTCAGTTATCAATAAACACTTAGTATGTTTTATATATTTAGATTAGTTCAGTATTCCCCATTTTCAGATAACCACTGTTTTAGCTTCCGCATAGTTTTTGTTTATTTAGTTATCTTTCAGTATGCTTATGTTATGCTAGACACATGACTATCTTGGGGTCGCTCGTGATCCTAGGTACCGTGTCACGCCAAGGGGGTAGCATCGGGGCGTGACATCTTAACAAAATACAGACACAGATATAAGATAACATTTAATAGCTAGGGCATATAGAGTATTTAAAAGGTTATTTTTTAAAACAATTTAATTGAATATTACTAGTGTGAGTTACAAGTATTTGGTCACCATGGGTAGTGTAGTCATCCAAATTTTCAAGTTGTTGAGAGCTAGTGGTCACGTGATATGTTTCTCCTGAACCAATAATAAGGCATCAAAGCATAATTTTCCTTTGATTCTAAGTGTTTTTGATAGCATGAACGACATACGTTGGCATTCTGCTTGATTTGACTACATAACTAGAAAATTGGATGATGGGGTTGAGGAGGCGCAGTAGTACACAAGTTTGAATTGGTGGGCCCTTCAGGTTGCTGCCTATGATTTTGTGGACTCTATCGTTGTCCTCATCTATTCATGCGAGGTGTAGAATTTGCTGGGGAGGACCGTTGTTCCATCATAGAAGTTATGGAGGTCGTTGGTTGGTGATGCTCTCTACACTAAAGAATGAGCTCTCTGTTGAGAAACTTGTTATAAAAGTCTTTATAGAACATAGGTACATCTCGCCCTTGGATAGCAGTCGAAGTTGAATCATATTCAGGTCCTAAGCCATTGAATATTTTTATAGCAAGTTTGTCATTTGGAATGGGAGCTCCTGTAGTTTCAAGTTTTTCCGTAACATTCCTATTCTCTTATAGATATAGTCATACTATGAGAATTATTTGTAATTGTGGCTAAGGAGTTGCGAAGATTGAAAACTTGTGTATGTGATTTTTTGGAATACAAGTAATGCAGTGCATCCCAGGCTTGCTAGAAGGTGAAGGCTTTTGTGATTGCAGAGGTGATGGTTTGGTCAACTCATGCCATCAAGACATTGCAAATCAACTGGTCCTATAAGAAACATATAGCATACTTATGGTTGAGTACCTCTGAAGCATTCTGTAACAACCCTTCCGAAATAACATAAGCCAATAGCTTACGAGATTTTTACGCATATATTGTCCTCACGCTAGTAAAATGATATAAAACCAATATTATCATCTTCCGAGTACCCAATCAAGTGGTTCATGCTTCATACAACCATTTAAAAACAAGTAGTAAAATTAATGTATTACAAGACTTGGGCTTACACGCCCCAAATGAACAAAACGTGTAGCCATACTTATATTACAAACCATGGTGACCTGATCCTATTAGCCCTCAAAGTTTCATGCAATTATACAGCACATAGATCATGTGTAAGTCCCAAAGTTTATACAAAATATAGATGCCTATATGAAAATGTGATCTTCCTTAAGGCTCTCAAAATTTTCATCTCCAATGGCCAGCTTCACACCTCCTCTCGATCATTCCCTACGATAGAAACAACTATCGCTAAGCATATAGCTTAGTGGTGTAAAAACTATAGGTTCGGCGCCCTCTAAATTTACCAAGCAATCTTTCTCTAGTCATGAGTAGCACAATTGAAACATAATAAATACATCAGGTAACAATATATAAAGAGTATCAAGTTCGATATTTAAAGATCCAAATGTCAAGAATGTTCAAGGCACCATTTTCCAAGAGATTCAATAATAGGACTCACCCAATTATTACATCATGTTGTCACACCAAGAACAAGCAAGTATCAAAAAGGGCCGACGCCCTGTACCAAGAAGGGTCAAAGCCCAATCATTAGGAGAAACAAGAACCATATTAAAAATGGCTTTCTAGTTCGAACTTAAAATAGAAAACTTCCATTATTAAGACGGACTACAAATCTAGAATCAAGATGGCAAATAATCCGAAACAAGAGGCATGCCAATGGTGACAAAGTCACAGCCACCAAAAGGACAAGGTCCCAACAAGAGTGCCGAGTGATCAAACAATCCGTACAAGTGGGCGAGTTACACAAGCGTCATACCAACACGACAATACAAAGTGACAAGAGGTAACCAAAGTACCAAGATCAACTTTTAGACATACCAGCATTTAAAAGAGTGTAATTTCAAGTTTATACACAAACCTTAATACTTTATCGTAGAAACAGTCCATACAACTTCGCAAGTTCAAACTGTAGACCAACCAATGTATCAAGGTTCTCAACTTGTTCACGAGTGTATACAACCTTAAAAAAATACAATTAAATAGCTTCTTTAATTCTTAGTATCTCAATAATGTCGAAGTCAAGTGGAATTATCATCACAACTAAGCTTAGCCCATACAGAAATGACTCTGCTCCCAAAACAGTGATTTTGGCCATCCTAGTAACTCATGTTGCAACTTAGATTTGAAAATGAAAACGGCATAACTAGACTTTATAACCTTCATGAAAGATTTAGGTACATCTCTTAAGGTTGCAAACAAAAAAGAATCACCTCAAAATATATTATGTACAAAAAAATATATTCAGAACACTAACAGTGGTCCATATAGGATTTCCAAACCCGATATCTGGATAAATTTTCTCCTATGTTGCGTCCCATATTTTGAATCCATAACAGTTAAATTAGAGTTTTACCAAAACATAAGAGTTGTAGACATATGAATTAGCTTTTCAAATCATATTTATTCACCAAAAAAAGAATTCTAGAGAACGAGATATTCTAAAAGTAATACACACTACTCAGCTACAAAACAGATTTCGACTACTTACCAAAGAGCAGTGTGTATCTTGAATTCCAGCCAAAAGAACCAAGTTTTTCCCTTGTGATATTGATGAACAAATGGTTGACTAAGGTTCTAAGGTTCTTAGAATTTGAAGGAACCGAAATTCTCTAGAGGAGACGTCAAAATATAGGCTCAAAAGTGATATTTATCCCAATGCACAACTGTCCCTCAAGGCTGCCCAAATAGTGTTGTGTTCTGCCCAAAATGCTTACATATACCCTTATATATATATATCTTCACCTCCTTTTAAAAGTATACAAAATTCTAATTAGACTATTACGTAAATACCCCAATACAAATCCTTAAATTACGATACAATTTATGCTTAGCAAGCTAGCAATTATCACAACATTTCAAGTTCCCAAAATAAGAGAAAAACATATTGTAGTAATTAAGCAACGGTAAATCGACATGCAACTCTTGTTAGCTTTTATGGGTGTTACACATTCTAAAGGGCATTCTTGGACGGTGTCGTCATGGTTCCGTCTAGATAAAAGTAAAGGTCATGGCCTAACATGAGAGATTAAACTAGAGCCTTCCAAATAATAAAATCACTTGGACCCATAAGCTTTATGGGTAGTTGGGAACCTGGATTAAATTGAGCCAGACGGGTGGTGTTATCAATAGAAATGACATAAGTGCTTGGATTCACCATGATAGAGGGACAGGAAAAAATGAAAGAGATGAGTGATCTATTGATGCTCGTTGGATCTAAGAAGCGCCCTGATACCATAAAGATTCAGGATGAAAACGATGAGATCTATTATGTCTTTACAATGTGCAAAGACACTTTGAAAATACAACTAAAGACAACAAAAACTCCTATAATATAATAGGTGTATACCTAGTGGACTCTTAATAATAAACATGCAATACTAAACTTATAAGCAATAAACAACTAACCAACAACTAAAACTTATTATGCATCAGTTCCTATGGTCCATAAAAACCTTCTACGGTTGGTACATTTTCTCGTGGAACCAATGCACTAGAATCTTCCAACACTTTTCCAATCCCAACTAATCTATGAACTTTGGTGGTGTTACACAAGGTTAACTTATACATCTACTTGATTTTCATCTTCTCCATCAACATCCAATTTTTTATCTACGCTAGTGATTGACCTCTATATGTAATACGAGTGATTAGAGACTTTTAATTTCAATACGTTTCCTCAGAGGTTTCTACGTAAAAGTCACTACTTGCATATATTGTTCCTGACACTACATGTTCTGTATCTACATCTTTGATTTGTTTGACAGTAGCTATCGTATCTAAAGAATTAATAGCTTTAGAAGTTTATTGTTTCATATTAATGATTAGTGTCTTACTTCTCCATGTAATCAATTATATTATATCCCGAATCCATGATCGAGTGTCTTTCAATATTGATGGAAGCTATGAAATTTATTTCTTGAGACTCAGCTACTAAGCATATTTCCCAATCTTCTTCTTCCTTCGCATCTTTCTAGTTAGAGTCATATTACTCTATTTTTCTTACCAATAACTTTTTATATGTCCTATATTTCCACATCGATAACATCTTAGAAGCTTCTTACCATTATTGTTATAAGGATCTTTCTTATTTCTTAGGGAGCTTGAACTACATATGGATCGAGACTGCAACATACTTCTTTCTTTTTCTTTTAAGTTTCTCTTGTAAGCTACAAGAGCATTTGCTTCCCCATATTTGACGAATACACTAGCCAACTGTTTGGCTAGTAACTCCTCTAACGATTACAAATTCTCAAATTTCTTCAAGGATGGTTGTTGACCCATCCTTAAATTGACGTCACATTTGAAATATATTCAGGTTTCTAAACACAAATCTCACACAAATCCTCTCCAATAAGGTATGATTTCATCATGTTGTCCATACCTTAAAATTGGACTAGTTGAACAACTTCAACCCCAATACATTAACACAAAATCCATTAAGATGAACCCATTGAATCTACCACTAACCCAATTTTGATTAAAATCCAAAAGCCAAAGTATGATTGTGGCTCTAATACCATGTAGAGAATAGTAGAAGAAAAGTATAATCGAAAAGACCTTTTGCTAGCCCAAGATCGTTAACAAAGATGAGAACATTTAAATAAAAAATGAGGAACCAAGAGGAAAATTGTGTATTTTGTATATGAGAATATTTTTATGGAAGAAGACTCTTGAATTGCTTTGATTTTTTTTTCCGTTTTGGATTGAATAAAAATGTAAAAGACACGCCTTATTTATACTTTCCTATGGATTGTTCTAGATAATTTTCTAGATACCTCTAGAAGAAAATTCGAGTATATTAAATTTCTACCCTAGAAAATCATGATATTTCTACAAGATGCTTATCCAAATGCCTACACTAGACTATTCTAGAAACATGACTAAAAAACTAAGTTATGTGTTCTTCCTAAAAATCCACTTTAGATATTTTTCAGACTTTCAGTTACAATTGTTACTAATTTTGTAGATGACACAGATGAGGATGAGGTCAACTCATAAGTATGATATCTTTGATAAACCTCTATTGAATATTATGTTGATAACATTGAGATGAATTAATTATGCATTAGTAGCTTCTTGATTTGAACTTGAGGTAAGTTGAATGGTATGGTCAGAACAGATTGTATTCTTGGGATGGAATTTCTCATAGAAATATAGAATTAATATGTTCATTGTATGTGTTACACCTTGTTAGTTTAGGTTAGGCTTGAACATTTTGAGAGCATGTAGCTAGACTTAGACTTGAGTAGAAGTAGAAACATTTATCCTTGTGAGGATTATAAGTTTCCATTGATAAAGGGTGCTATTTAACAGAAGAAGTGTAGTTAAGAAGTATTTCTAATCTTAAGAGTTAGTAGTCGTATCACTTAAGGCATAATAAAATTATTCGTACCTCATGCCATGGTACCCACGATGCAGGCACCCATACTTTCTTAATATTCTCAGTTCTATGAACTCATGATAAAATTGTGGTGACTAGTAAAATAGCAAAACATTAAGTATGTTTTAGTAAATATTTCTCATACCACTCGTGCCTATGATTTTGTTGTTCTAACCCTTACTTTCAGTCACCCATGGTAATGATAGATGTTTATAACATGTTGTATGTCTAAAATGCCTCATTATGTGTGGTGTATGCTTAAGTATTGTACCTACTCGAGCCTATTACATTTGTCTCTTCAAGACCCCTCATTTATGATATGAATAAAATAGAACAAAAGATAACAAAATAAGAAGACCCTTTTAGCAAATTTTCCCTTCTATAAAAATATAATATACCTTAACTGTTAAAAGAACTTATAACCAATTCAATCAACCTAGAACCACTTCATTCATTTTTTTTCGAGAGGATTCCTCTTCCTCAATCAATAAGATTCTATTCAAACAAAATAAAGTTACAAGATGAAAACCAAGGAGAAATACACACAAGCAGTTCTCTCATCCCTTTTAGAAAAGAAGAAGGAGAAAATTGCTTCAAACAAAAAATAATTTGAGTTAACGGTCTCAAAGATAATGCCAATTAAGAAATTTGATAAAAATATGGAAATTATGGAATACTGAACATAGTAAAGCCTTTCTACACAAACATGAATTATGTGGAGAGAAAAGAGGTAACATCTCAGAATTTAGAAAAGGAAAAATGGACAAGGAGTGCTACTGGTTCAATTCCACAAGACCAGTCTACGGATTGTAGGAAGTTCTACGAGTCATAGACCAGTCTCGTAGGATGTGGGAAAAGTTATTTTGGAAATTAAGCCCAAATAACCCATTCTATGATTGACCAAGACAGTCCGTCGAATGGACTACGGACTGTAGGAAGTCCCATAGAAAGGTTCCAGACTCGGTGAAATTTTGAGTTGAAAGTTGGGGTCTACTGATGGGGTCTATGAACCGTAGGATTTTTTAAGGTCCTTAGAAATGAGTTGTAGGATTTTCCCAATATTAAGGGCCACTCACTTGACCTACGGTTGTCTAGTTCTTTCTTTGGTTATACCCGAAGGGCTGACCGGTAGTTATTTTAAAGGGTGTTTTTGTCTTTTTCCTATGTACCAAATTTGTGTACTACATCATTTTGCCTAAAAATAAGCCCCAATAACTTATTTTAATCATAAATCTACCCATTTTCCTTCATTCCCCTAAAACTTCAAAAGTTTCTGTAAAAGGTTTTCTCTGCAAGGCTCTCAAGGATTCTAGGGTTCATCAAGTTCATGTCTCCTTTTTTTTCATCAATTGCTTAGGGCTTCAGTATCGAGGTATGTAGGGAGTTCATCAATGCGCTCCATTCACCCATTGAGTCCTAATGTTTTCTCCAAATTCTTCAATTCAATTTCCATAAATTGATTAGGTTTTGATTCGATTCCTCATGTGTTCTATTTTATGGATTTAATTGTTTGACTTTGCTCATATTATGATTGCTTCGACCCAATTACATGTTTTCCAACCAATTCCATATGAGTCCATGCATGATATATGATTTTGACTATAAACCCTAATTTACATGAATTTATGAAGAAGCTATGATGCTATGAATGATGTTTCCATGAACTTATGCATGATTTATGAAAGGGAAGGTTTTATGATCTAGGTTGCTTTATGATCAAGAATCAACTAAACTGTGACAGGTTTTGTCACATTAAGCGATCATGGTTTGGTGAAACATTTTCTCACTTATGCATGATTAAAGATTTAAGGAGCTATTCTATGTTGTTTTAGCTTCGATTAGTAACTTAGTTATGCTATTTCATGGATGATTCTATGTTTATGATTATGACTAAATTTGTTGGGATTTTACTTTAGCACCAAGAAGATATTGAGGTGGAGGCTCTCCCATTAGTAGAGGCTAGGTCTCAAGTAAAAATCTATTTGTCCCTAACTATGTGCCCCGTAGGCTATCTAAATTGACATAGCTAGTGGATCTACCTAAGTTAGAAGTTAAGGTCCTTGACTTTGCAAATAAGGACATCTCTTTTTAGTGTGGGAGCAGGACACCAGATTCCACGTTATAGCTCATGTAGTCTATGTCTATTAATAGTAAATATCCCATAAAATGAACTAATTTACTTTCAAGTTTTATGAAGTTTTGTTTATGATATCATTTTTCATTGACTATGTTCATGATAAAGATTCTTCCTTAAAGATTTTTACTATGTCTAGCTTGGTCATGCACATAATGTTTTTTATTATGTCCCCTTATGATCATGTTTACATTTACATGTATATCCCTTATACTTAGCACATTCCATGTACTAATACATATTTGGGACTACATTGTTTCACTAATATTGGGCTTGACGACTCCTCTCCCTCCATTCGTGGCTAGTTGATCACTCTATAGATTTGAAAAATTGGTGAGTCCTCACACTCTAAGGACTATATCACCTTTATTGTTTTTCTATGTCATTTACTTTTGTATATTGTACACGGTGTACATGTTACGTCCCAACCACTTCTTTTAATATAGTAGAAAGGCTTGTAAAGACTTGTCATAACCCAAAGTAGACGTGACATGGTGTATAAGGCCCCGAGAGGTCCTACACATGCCACTTAGCATACATAAGCAAGATAATAGAATCTAATAAGTTTAAAACACATTTTATATCATAAAAGAGTTTGTAAAAAAGGAAGCGAAAGTCTACATAGTCTCAAATCCATCTATACATCAAGAGTGATCGGGACGTAACTTGTATATCACAAATAATACTAAAATGTAAAGACAATAAGAAACAAAGGCCTGGTCCTTGGAACATGAGGACTCACCAATCTTTAATATCTACTAAGTGATCTACTAGGCCCCAAGGCTACCCCCTAGATGTAACATGGGACCTAGTATAACGATTGGCCCCAAGCTAACCCTGAGTCTAGCATATATCAAGCATATTAAAAATAACTAAGTAAAACATATACTATACGGAAACCAAAAATAGTGGATATCTGAAATAGGGAAAACACAACTGGTCTGAATATAAAAAACATAACAAGAGTTTAGTGATGACTGAAACAATACTAAACAACTCTAGCTGAATCTACTACTATGTCTAAAGAGCTTCTAATAGAATTGAGTTGATGCGACATGCCCCAGCTAACTCTAGCAATGCTGAAACTAAAAATAAAGACTAAAAGCTAAACCATGTTTAATGTACTTGAAGTATGACCACTCAAACTTCAAGGACTCACTACTGAAGTTGTTGAAGTCGAACTCAGGATCGAACTAAGCATGATATGGACGTTAAGCGAGTAAACCTACATCATGAAATGATGTAGCACAATGTATGTGTTAGTACCTGGAATGTGGGTCTGGGCCAGTGTTGTACTGCCTCAATTTTCTGAGAATCCACTCGTATCCCTTCGCTAGATACCATATGACCAAGGAAAGCGACAGTTTGTAAAAAGAATTCACATTTGCTGAACTTAGTGAATATATGGTGATCTTTGAGAGTTTACAGAACAACTCTCAGATGAGTCACATGCTCTTCCTTACTTCTAGAATAAATTATAGTATCATCGATAAAGTCAATGATGAACAAGTCAAAATACTATTTGAACACCCTGTTCATTAAATCCATGAAAGCTTGAGAAGTATTTCTTAGTCTAAAAGACGTAACTGCAAATTCATAATGACCATACCGAGTTCTAAAAGTTGTCTGCGGAATGGCACTATCTCTGACTCTAAGCTAATGAGGATCTGAGATCTATCTTAGAAAATCAACTAGCACCCTGAAGTTCGTCAAACAAATCATCAATTATGGGGATAGGATATTTATTCTTGATTGTGACTTTTTTCAACTGCCGATAGTCAATGCACATCCTGAGAGAACCATCATTTTTTTTCACGAAAAATACTGTAGGACCACATGGAGAGATATTGGTTCTAATGAAGCCCTTATCTAGAAGGTCTTTTAACTGTTATTTCAATTCCTTAAGCTCAGTTGGAGCCATTATGTAAGGAGGAATCATAATTAGATAGGTATCTTGAAGAAGATCTATTCAGAAGTTGATTTCCCTTCTGAGAAGAACTCTGGGATGATCTTTTGAAAACACTTCTGGAAACTCATTTACTACTGGGACTAACTCAAGAGTTGGAGTTTCGGAGTTTGAATCTATAACACAAAAAAGATGATCGATATACCCATTGGAAGTCATTTTACTGGCCTTAAGGTAAGAAATGAATAGACCCATAGGTAGTGAGCTACTACCCTTCCACTCTAAGACATGCTCATTTGGAAACTAAAACCAAACGATCCTAATTCTACAATCGACTGTAGCATAACAAGAATATTACCAATCCATGCCTAGAATGATATCAAAATCTACCATTTCTAACTCTACAAGATCTGCTGAGGTGAGTTTTTGAGACTATGATGGGGCAATTTCTGTATACCCGTCTAGCTATAACTTGGTCACCAACTGGAGTAGAGACTGAGAAGGGTTCTGAGAGAGTTTTTGAATATTCCACAAGATTCCTTCCAGTATTGGTACCAAGTTTTGGTCACACCCTTCAACTAATAAGTGGCCAAATCTTCACTCTCGACTTGCGTGACGCCCATAATGTTTGTTGCCTTTTAGATGTCATTGAGAAACTCTTGTGGATCTAATTCTAACTTAGACCCATAAAACTTTGTAGGGTTGATCCGAGGAAAGTCTTTTATTCTTGTTGTAGCAGTGTTAGTCTGTGGAATAGTTGGGAGCACAACTTACTAGTTGACCTGTGTAGTAATGGCCTAGGCAAGTACTGTGTAAGTAGCCCTGAAATCGGCATGCATAACTTGCTCCTTCAATGGGTCTGCTGGAGCTGCTGGCTGAGTCCTTGCGTTAGCACTTCTTGGAGGCATTTTTTGAAATACAAAGAGCAGGAGTTAGAAGGAGATTGAATATTGTTCTACTCACGCATGATAAGAATAACAAGGAAAGTGATTTTTTAATTAAAATAGTTCGTAGCCTCCCCCTCATAGATGTGGTGCACTTCACACCCATGAACGAGACTCTAGTTAGTGCGACTTTCAGACATCCTAGAACTCTTGAACCTAATGCTCTGATACCAAGTTTCTCATACCTCGAGGCTACCCCCTTGGCATAACATGGGACCTAGCATCACGAGTCACCCCAAGCTAACCCTGTGTGTGTCATATCATAAGCATACTAAAAGATAACTAAATAAACAAGAACTATGCGGAAGCTAAAATAATGGCTATCTAAAAAAATAGGGAATACACAACTAATCTGAATGTATAAACCATACTAAGAGTATATTAACAACTGAAAGATCAAACTTAACCAGTCAAGCTGATACAACTCTATGTCTGGAAAGCCTCGAACTGAGTTAAATTACTGGGAGATGCCCCCATCTAACTCTAACAATACTAAAATAAAATGTAAAGAATAAAATGAAAGCATGTCTATTGTCCTCAAAGTATGAGGACTCACCACTGAAGCTACTGAAATGAGGGCCGAAAATAGATCTAATCACGATCTGGATGCTAAATACCTGAACCTCCATCATTAAATGATGTAGCGCAGAGTATGTGTTAGTACTTTGAATGTACTGAGCATGCAGGATATAGATACTAAGCTGAATAAATATATATAAGCTGAAACAAGGAATAACTGAGCAATACTGTAAATACTGAAAAGATAATTGAAAGACTAAACTCAATGCAATGACAAAGTACTAATATTAAACATGACATACTGAAGTATATACTGAATACCTTGTCAAATGCACTAAACATGGGAGCTACTATTAACCAACATAAACCACGTGAGCTAAACGTGGAGTTCGATGTATACACCCCATCGAGAGGACCCAACATACCTTGCCAGGTGTATAAAGCAATGATTAGCGTGATCACTAAATCTAATTCCCACAGAGGGGACTTATACTCCTACAGGAGCACGTAGTTCTGGGACTGTGAGGATACGCCAAACCCTAGTCCAACACAGTGCTAAGTCTACTCCCAATTGAATATGTACATCTTACATTATTATTTAAATAATGAATAGCTCAAAATACTGACATGTTAAATGAGAATGCAACATTTATAGACTGATAATGAGATATTCGAAATCTGAAGCATAATTATTTGTTCAACTGACCTAGAAAGTGCAATTCATGAACTAAGAGAATAAACCCAAACTAGGGTTCTGAGTTAATATTGGGAATTAAACAAAGATTCTAAGAAAACATCACATTTTGATTAGAAATACTACTACAGCTAAATCACAACAATTATCTAAGGATTTACAAACCCTAGGTCTAAACAAGATATGGATAATCAAGAATCTGACCAAATTCTAGGGACCTAGTGGATGAAAGGAACCCACTAGTGAAATCCCACATACCTAGTGACGAAATCTATAGATAAATCCTTTGATTTTGGGGCGGAAACGGAAGAAAACCTATTACGTGTTCTTAAGAAAACTAGAGCCTCCTTCTTCTCTTTTTGCTCTATGTTTTAGTGATTTTGGAGAATAGAGGTTTTAGGTAGGTTTTGACTAAATTATTAGGCTTAAATTGAGTAAAACAATGTAGTTTAGGTGTAAAACGACGCAGCTTTAATTCCCAATGCATAGGGGAAAAGACCAAAACGACCCTGACTTAACAGCCAACGTAGTCATCGATGGACCTGACTGGCGAACCATGGACTGAACGACTGTCCATCCTGGCAGGGTGTCATTTGGCATCTGGGGCTTGGTTTGAGGGCCACGATCCACAAACCCGAACCACAGACCGTGGTTCCACCTATGGTCCATAGGTCCGGCTGTAGGCCGTGGTTTTCTAAGGAGTTTTGGGTGGCCAACCTACGGACCCTACCTACGGTCCGTGGTCCAAACCATGGGACATGGTTTGGCCTCCATTAGTGGCACTTGAACGTTCTACAAATCTGCATTTTCGTCTTTCTCAAATTCGGGGTGTTACAAAGGATATACTGCCTCAACTCACCCACATTTGTAACACATAAGAGACCTTAGTAACCAAGTACACCATCTCCCTCTTGGGAGAAAACCTCAACCTTTTTCTGATGAATTGCACTTTTCAACTGAAGTAGTATAGGATAGATATCCTATTTTTCCTTAACCCTCGCTATCAATGAAGATTTTGATCCATTGTAAACTATCACCCCCACCATCAAACGTGTCCGTAAGAAAACTTCTAAGCAAGCAAGTTAGTGAACATCTTTAGCTAATTATATCTTCTCCTCTTCCACATATGACACACTACCCATAGACAGTCTGTTGAGAGAATCAGCAAGTAAATTGGCCTTACCCAGATGGTAAAGCACATAAATATCATAGTCTTTGAGGAATTCAAGCCATCTCTTCTAATAAAGATTTAACTCTTTCTGGGTGAACACATACTTGAGGATCTTATGATCTATGAACACATCAACATCAACACCATACAAGTTATGTCTCCAAATCTTTAGGGCAAACACTACGGCTGCAAGCTCGAGGTCATAAGTTGGGTAGTTCTTCTTATGGACCTTAAGCTGTCTAGAAACATAAGATATGACTTTACATTGCTGCATCAATACACAAGCTAGGACAACTATGGATGCATTAGAATAATCCAAAGAACCATCTAAACCCTCTTGTAGAGTTAAGACAGGGGTTGTAGTTAACTTGGTCTTCAGTTCTAAGAAGATTTTCTCATATACATCTGACCACTGAAACTTGACCTTTTTCTGAGTTAACTTAGTCAATGGGGAAACTATGGATGACAATCCTTCAATAAACCTTTTGTAATAACCAGTCAAACCCAAGAAACTTCTGATTTCAGTCAGAGAGGTGGATCTGGGCAAGTATTTTACTACCTCAATTTTTTGAGAATCTACTCAGATCCCTTCTTTGGATACCATATGACCAAGGAAAGCTACTGACTGTAACCAAAATTCACATTTGTAGAACTTAGCAAATTGTTGGCGATCTTTGAGAGTTTGCAGAACAACTCCCAAATTAGTCGTGTGCTCTTTCTCACTCAAAGAATATATGAGGATATCGTCAATAAAAATAATGACGAACAAGTCTAAAGACTTTTTTAACTCCCTTTTCATTAAGTCCAAGAAAGTTGTATGAGCATTTATTAGTCCAACAGACATAACTACAAATTCATAGTGGTCATACTGAGTCTTGAAGGTTATCTTCGGGATGTCACTATCAATGAATCTGAGTTGATGATAGTTGGATCTGAGGTCTATCTTAGAAAATTAACTAGCACCCTAAAGTTGGTCGAACAAGTCATCAATCCTGGGGAAGGGATATTTCTTCTTGATTCTAACTTTTTTCAACTAGTGATGAGGGAATTTTCTTTCCTTCGCACGAACAACACTGGAGCACCCCATGGAGAGATGTTGGGTCTGATGAAGCCTTTATCTAGAAGGTATTTCAACTGTGTTTTTAATTTTTTAATCTCAGCTAGAGCCATCATGTAAGGAGGAACCGAAATGGGTTTGTTATCTAGAAGGAGATCTATTTCGAAGTCGATTTCCCGTTTGAGAGGAACTCCGAAAAGATCTTCTAGGAACACTTCTTTAAACTCATCTACGACAGGGACTGACTCTTGAGTTGGGGTTTTAGAGTTTAAATCCTTAACCCGAACAAGATGATAGATATATACTTTAGTAATAATCTTTCTGGCCTTAAGGTAGGTGATAAATCGACCTGTAGGCGCATATATACTACCCTTCTACTCTAAAACTGGCTTGTTTGGAAACTGAAACTGAACGATCCTACTTATACAGTTGACTAAGGCATAATAGGAGTGTAACCAATGCATGCCTATAATGATATGAAAATCTGTCATTTCTAACTCTACAATATCTGCTGAGGTGACTTTCTGGGAAACTGTGATAGGGCAAATTTTGTATACCCATTTAGCTATAACTGGGTCACCAACTAGAGTAAACATTGAGAAGGGTACTGAGACAGTTTCTGGACTAGCACCTATATTTACTGCTATATACGGAGTTTTAAAAGAAAGTATAGCCCCTGGATCTAACAATGTATATATATCTAAATGGAAGACTCTTAGTGGACTTGTGACAACATCTTGGGAATCTTCCCGTTCCTAGAGAGCCTGAACAACATATAACCTATTATGGAGTTAACCCCCACGTCTACCATTCAAGGCACCCTGCTTAGTGGGGTGACTTGTTGGCGCTACTGAAGTAGTAGACTGACCCTTGTTACCTCCTTACCATTGCCTAGCAGAAGGGCAATCCTTCAACCTATGACCAAACTGACCCCATCTAAAACACCCCTCTTTACCAGTAATACACTCACATTGATGGTTCTTACCAAACTCTGGGCATGTTTGAAAATTTTGATTACTTGAAATACTTTCCTGTGACTTAGAGCCCGATGCCCCACCTTTTTTATCATGTCGAAACCTAGGGGACGAAGCACTAGATTATGAAGGTGATAGATTTGTAGATCTTTGTTGAAACTGTGAGCGATTTCTACCGCTCGACCTTTGCTAAGAGTATTCATAATTTCCTCTTTTATCATTTTTGTTGTCCTTGGCCATTTACCTAAGCTTATCTCCCTCAACCTACTGAGCATGAGTCGTGAGTCTTGAGATATCCATATCCCCTAAAAGCATAGCATCCGTGCACTCGATCTTTACTATATCAAATACTCCAAACAAGAACTTTCTTATTTGGGCACTCGAATCAGCAACCATATGTGGAGCATACCTAGAGAGATGAGTGAACTACAACCTATATTCTTTAATAGACATTGAACCTTACTTCAAGTTCATAAACTCCTGAGCTTTAGCATCCCTCAACTCTCTTGGGAAAAACCTATCCAGAAAAGCTCCAGTAAAACAATCCATGCCACATGAGTTTTACTCTCAACCCTATTTTCCTTCTACTACATGAACCAAATATGATGTGCATCCTTGAGTTTATAGGATACTAGCTTAATACTATCAGTACCAGGCATTTCATTACTCAAAGAATCTTTTTAACTTCATCAAATAAGTTTTGTAGGTCCTCAGCAACTTTTAACCTAGAAATTCGGTGGATTCATACGAACAATGTCTCAAACCTTAGCTGCGGCTGATCCACCAATGGTGTTAGCAGGAACTAAGGTCTGCTGATTGTTCTTGTTGGCTACTGTTTGCGCCAATAGTTTGATTGTGGTACAAAACTCTACATTCGTAACCTCTGGGCATTAGCATTCCATATGTTAGCTCAACGAGCAAACATGATCTAAAACAAATAACAACGGATTATAAAGGAGAAATGAATCACATCTCACGCATGATAAGAATACCAAATGAACTAAAGTTTTTCTTAAAACACTTCATAGCTTCCCCCTCGTGATAATAATAGCAAGCAAAGTGAAGTTTTTTCTTAAAACAGGTCATAGCCTCCCCCTCATAAATATGGTGCACTTCACACCCATGAAAGAGATTCTAGTTAGTGCGGCTTTCAGACAACCTAGGACTCTTTAACCTAATGCTCAGATGCCAACTTTGTCACGCCTCGAGGCTACCCCTAGACGTAACACGTGACCTAGAATCACTAGTGACCCCAAGATAACCCTGAATATGGCATATATAAAGCATACTAAAAATAACTAAGTAAATCATATACTATGCAGAAACTAAAAACAATGGATATCTCAAATGGGAAAAAACAAATGGTCTGAGTATATAAAACGCAACAAGAGTTCAGTGATGACTGAAACACCACTTAATAACTCTAGTTGAATCTACTATAATTTTTGAAAAGCCTCTAACTAAATTGAATTGATGGGGCATGCCCCAACTAACTTTAGCAAGAGTTAAACTAAAAATAAAGACTAAAAGATAAAGCATGTTTATTTTCCTCAAAGTATGAGGACTCACCACTGAAGTTTTTGAAGTCGGAGTGAGGATCAAACTAAGTGTGATCTGGATGTTGAGTGGCTGAATTAGTGCAAAGTATGTGTCAATACATAGAATGTAAAGAGCATGCAAGCTATAGATATGCTAAGCTGAACAAAGTATATAAACTGGATAATACACAACTGAGCAATGATATAATCTGTACAAAGATATAGATATGTACTAATGTATAACTGAAAACTAAACGAAATGCAATGACCAAGTACTAATCATGAAGATAACATGTTGAGTTGTATACTGAAGGAAATGCTGAAATCCTAGTCAATGTAATAAGAGTCTGAATGTGGGAGCTACTATTAACCCACATAAACGAGGTGAGCAAAACATGGAGTCCGATGTATATGCCCAATCGAGAGGATCCAATATATGTTGCACGGGGTATAGAGGCATGACTTTGGTGTGATCACTGAATTTGATGCCCAACAGAAGGGACCTATAAACATATGCAGACACGTAGTTTTGGGACTTTGAGGTACGCTAAACCCTAGTCAAACTCGGTGCTAAGTGTACTCTCAACTAAATAATCATGAAGTTAAAATTCACTAAATATTGCATAGCTCAAATGGACATGCTAATTAGAAACGCAACATTTATATACTGAGAATATACCATTCGAAATGTGAAGAATGAATTTCTGTCTGATTGGCTTAGAAATAATAATTCATGAACTAGGGTAAATTTACACAAGCTAGGGTTATAAGTGATATGCATGGAATTATACTTACTTACCAAGAAATGTGGTATTTGAATCAAGGGAACCATAATACTCGAGTTTAAAATATATCTTGAAAATCTAGAAACCCTAAGTCTTAACAATTCATGAGAATTGAAGATACTAACTGAATTCTAGGGACTTAATGGGTGAAAGGAATCTAGTAGTGAAATCCCACATACCTGGTGACGAAATCTACGAAGAAATCCTTTGGATTTCAAGCGGAACTTAAAAGAACACTTCTTCTTGTTCTTGAGAGAACAGTTCACCTCTGTCTCTTCTTTCGCTATAAGTTGGGTGATTTTAGGAGAATGAGGGTTATGGGTAGTTTTTGACTAGATTTTTAGGCTTAGACTGAGTAAACTGGCATAGCTTCGGCATCAAATGATATAGTTTAAGTTCCTAATGTATAGGAGAAAAATACCAAAATGACCCTGACATAAATACTAACGAAGGCCCTTCACAGTAAGACTGACGAGAAGTCATTAAGACCACTGCCTATCAATAGGGTCATGGTTGTGGCCCTGTCCAATATGGCTCCACTAAAACAATTGTAACGTTTTACTCCAAACTTAAATTTTAGCAAACTCGGTACATTGGAAAGATGATTCAATTATCTTTAATTTATGATAGGTCATGGGCCATCTAACTCATTTTGTGCTAAAGGTATGACCGATTGAAGTTTACCCAAAACTTGAAGGCTGACATATTCCCTCCGCGGTCCACTTCACGGACCATGTGAAGCACCAAGGGCCGTGAAGGCCATTGTGGTTCCTCACAATGCCTTGGGTCTTACTGGGGTACTTTACACAGACCACATGACAGCCCGTGTGGAGTCCTACGGCTCGTAAAAGGCTACGTGGTCCTCCATGCTTTGCTGGGTATGAGCCATGATGAGATTGATAGGTCGTGGTCCTTTCACTGCCCATGAACCCCTCCGTGGTTCCCCTTTTTTCTGTTGTTCTGTCTTAGTTAGGTTGTGAGCTATTTCATGATCCTTAGCCACGAAGATGCAGAATCGCAGTGTCGAACCTTACATTTGAGAGACAATGTAGGCAAGAGTATGTGTTTGTACAAAGAATGTACCAAGTATGATATAAATGGATAAGAGTTATGAAATCATGCTAAAAGGACATCTCGTGACATATAAAGACCAATTTAAGACATAAGATAACAGGGCCATAAAACATAAATTGTAACCATGGTCAATGCAAGTTAAGGCATCTTTAAAACACATGTGAGATACTTTAATGGTTAACTTTGTTCATTATTGTATGAAATAGCCTTGACCAACATAGAGACCATGTGAGCTATAACATGGAATCCGGAGTACTCCTCTCACACCGAAAAGAGAGTGTCCAACTTGCTAAGGTAGGACTATGAACTTCTAGCTTAAGTGGATCCACTAGCTAATGTCTATCTAACACAATCATCGTCTATCATAATATAATCATCCTATGGTGGAATATAGGTAAGGGATAAAAATATTGCTACTAGAAACCTGGCCTCAAGCTATTGCAGAGATTCTATCTCAATATCCTCTCAGTGTTAAGCATAAATCCCACGGAATAGTCATTCATCTTAACTTGTCTTATCATTAAGAGAAATGGGTATTCTTCACTTGTCTTATTGATGAGTCAGGGATTTTGACTCATTAAGGTCTTAATAGCTATATTTTTAGTGTCCTCAATGCATATTTTATGCTTTAAACTAATGTTTAAATGCTAATTTGTAGTAATGAAGGAAAAAGAGCAAGGCAAGGACATTACTGGGCAAAAGGAAGTGGAAAAGCTGAAAAAAGCTGAAGAAAAGAGAGACTGATGATCGCCAAAGCCACTCGGTGACTCGCCCAGTGGCTCTTTGGCTCGCCAAATGCTCCAGCAAGCCAGCCCTTGGACAAACACAACTCGGCGATTAAAATGGAGAATCTTTGGGCCGTCGACTAGATTAGCGAAGGAAGTTCTGATCGCCTAAAGTCACCAAATGAAAGTGTGGGAAAGCCAAGCAAAGAAGGTAAATGAAAGGAGCACACGACAAGTCGCCGACTGGGTCAGCAAAGCTCGACTTGACCGAGTGTCTCCAAAACTAAAAATCTAGAAAAGTATAAATGCGATTTTAAAAAAGGAGTTCTAAAGTTTTGGGCGCTAGTTCTGTGTTTTTGAGAGTTCCTAATTTGGGTTTTTGCTCCCTAACACTGTTCTTTAAGTTTTGGAGTAGATATTTAGGGTTTCACTATTTTTTAACTCAATTTAAGCAATTGGAAGACTTGTAGATTGTTACCTAAGCTAATGGAAAACTTAGTTGGTAACTATTTCTTGCTCCTTACTATGTGTAGTAAAAAACCCCATTCTTAGGGGTGTGATTATATGATTGAATTCTTCAAGTAGCTTATGGGTGTTAGTATTTACTGATTTAATTGTTGATTTGAAGTGCGTTCAATTAGGAGTTGAGCTTTAATTGATAAATTGTAGTTGTAAATGCAACTCTAGCATAGTATTCTAAGCTTGCTTGAGAAAGAGGTTTTAGAGTTAAAACTATTAATTAATTATTGTAGTGAATGAGTTATTCTTAACTTAGCTTGAGAATGTGGGTCTAAATTCAATTCTATTAATCTAGCTTGAAAGAGTAGATTCATTGCGGTATTGGGTTGTTTATCTTGGTTATGCTTGTCGAGGTTCTAGAGAACTCACCTGGTTCATGATAGTTGATCGTGAAATGGTTATTGTACTTAAAGCTTTGCCTACCCACTAAGATTCAATGAGTTTTAGTAATAGTAATCACTCATATAGAAAAATTAGTGTTCAATAGATCACATCCCTAAGGATCTCTCTCTGTACTTAATTACTTCTGTTTGTTCGTAATTGTTAATTTTTCACTCTAATCACCCCAATTGACAGAAATTGTCAAACCCTTCCATTTACTTTAATTTCTTCAAAAATGTCTACTTCTACAATCGATTAGAACACTCCTTCAACTTTGTATTTGAATTCTTAACCGTATCACTCCCTGCAAGATCGACCCTAACTCCTCATTGGGTTTATACTTGATTGCGACTACCTACACTTAGAATTGAATGAATTTTAGTTGAACGTTATCAAAAATGACGTCGCTACCAGGGAGTGGTGTTTAGATTTCTTTTAGTGAAGTTTCATTATGAACTGATTGTGTTATAGTTAAATCAACTTATTTTTGGGTTTTATTGGCTGCTCTTGAACAGGTGAGGAAATGAGTGTTAACGGTAGCAATTCTAGCCAACTTGGGCATAATGATGACATCAGTAAGCTGAACGATGTCAATGAAGATCAGCTGGGAAGTGCTAGAGCTATTCGATTGCCTCCGATTGTGGGAAATACGGTGTTTCATGTGACTAGCACTATGTTGCAGCTATTGCAAATGAAAGGTCTAGATACGGGGGATCCTCAAGACCACATCCGAAACTTTGTGGATGTGTGTGGGCCATTTTATTTGAAGAACATCTCTCAGGAGTCGATCCAACTTCGTTTGTTTCCCTTTTCTCTAATAGGGGAGGAAACAAAGTGGTTGGCTGAGTTACCAAGGGACTTGATCACTTCTTAGGAGGAACTCACCGATGTATTTTTTTTATGTAAGGTTTTTCCCTCCCTCGAAGATGGTGACTTTGAGGGATAGTATTCAGAACATTAAACGAATTGATAGTGAACAAATTTATGAGACATGGCTGAGGTTTCAAAAGTTGCTGATCCAATGTCCAACTTATGGACTCCTGAACAATGTGTTGCTATAATATTTTTGATCGGAGTCTAGATTCAGTCAACAAGGGTGTGGCTGACTAGCTTGTTCGAGAAGGAATAATGCAACAACCGTTTGGAATAGCATCTACTCTCCTTGATGAAATAACAAAAATCAACCGTGCTTGGTACATTAGATACGACCAACTGTCTCCTTTGAACTTTAGGATGACAAATGAACAAATTAAAAAGGACCAAGAGCAGGATGCAAACATAGACAAGATGATGACCCAAATGGACCTATGGTCAAAGCACGTCATGGGTAGTGATCCTAAGGTTGTGCATACGATTAGAGTTAATGGAGTGAATCCTGATGAAGCACAATTGGAAGTTATATACAATAGGTATCATGATGACGATTGGAGAGATCGAGATAGGAAATGGCGTTATCATGGTACAAATTGGAGACAGCGGGATGGTGACAAAGAGAGATATATACCTCCCTATGAGCATCAAAAGCCAAAAGAGCAAAGAGCTTATCCGAAAAATTTCCACACTGAAGATATGCTTGCACGCTTTGTCAACAAAGTGGAAGGATCAGATAAAGTGCTAAAGGGAATGAAAGATAACGTCTCATCTCCGAACCAAATAGTTATCTCACATTCAGTATCGTTTAAGCATTTGGAAGCACAAATAAGTAAAATCTCAACTCATTTAAACCCAAGACCAAAAGGAGGTTTACCGAGTGATACCGTGGTCAACCAAAAAAATAAAGTTTGAAAGCATGTCTTCGTTGTGCCACAACGTTAAATAAGGCACTTCTTGGGAGGCAACCCAAGTTTTTAGCTTTTAATGTTGTTTGAATAACGGGTGTTAGATGTGTAGGTTCAAAATTTGAAATTTTGGAAAAGTGGCAATTAAGGAGCTCAGGTACCATTTGGTGACTCGCAGAACAGGTTGGTGAGCCCGATCTTTACAGCCATTTTGACCTACTAAATTGTTAGAGTTTTTGTAACATTCAATCGAAAAAAGTACCATTCCTCGCATCGCTGAATGGTCGGCAACATAAGTGGACCTCGCCGACTAGCGCGCGAACTGAAGGGTCACAAAGGCCTAAACCATTTTAAATTCAAAATTTTCCTTCATTTCCCATTTTCCAACCCTTGCACTCTTACAATCCAATTTTATATCTTTGTTGCTTGTATATTTCATGTGGGGATCAATTGCTCGGGGGATTTTTGCGCTTTTGCATTCATATTTGTTTGCTTGCATCTATTTTCATCTACTTTTAAGGTTGGTGTTTTGAACTCCACTTAAATTTGTAGTACTTTGTGTAGCATTCTTATTTATTGTTGGATCTATTGCATGATTTTGTGGAGTTAGTTGATGTTTAAGTGAGGTCTACTATTGTATCGTGGTTATATATGTGTTCTAGCCTATGTTTGTTGAATTCCTTGTTTGAACTGATGCAAATCATGGGTGTGTGTTGTTTGTTTGTTGGGTCTATTTTGGGTGAAGTCTGAGTAGCCTGAATTGTTCTGATAGACTTAATTTGCCCAATGATAGAGTGGGTGACATCATTCTTAAGGGAAAACGACATCCATTGGTCAATTTTAGACAAATCATGGGAAGTCTGAGTACCCGACGGTCATTAGTGGTATGGGTCTGGGCTTAATTAAATATAATAGTGAATTAATTGCATTATCATAGGCTGTGGGTTGAAAATTGTATGTCGGGATCAAAATCTGGCACGAGGGACCGTCGGCGAGCTTAGTCAAGCTCGCCGAATGGATCGGCAGTTTTCCAACTGACTCCTGCATCACCTTTTTGTTCTTTATTTTTTGATGTTTTTATTCTATAATAATCGGTGATATGCTTGAGCTCACCGAATGTCAGTTGTATCGCCCTTTCTTATCCCAAATTTCAGAAAATATTCTGTAACTTTTGGTGAGCTGCTTTTGGTTCACCGAATGATGTCAGCAAATCACCAAAAAACCCTGTACCTTATCGAATTGTGTTGATATCTGTGTAATTTTACTCTAGAACCTTTGGTGAGCCAAATTTGGTTTGCCGAATGGGTTCAGCGACTCGCCAAACTACTCGGCGAGTTTTCCTACAAGTTTTTAAACTTTGATATTTTTATACTATTACTAACGTATTGGTTTATTCTATGTTGTTTCGTAGGTATAGACAGACCTAAAGTGCCAGGAAGAAATCAACCAACCCGAAAGAGAGCACGGGGAATAGTTATAAACGAGGGTTTTGTACCCTCACAACCTACACAGGAAAAACATCCTCTGACAGGGGGAAAGGCTGCAGAATAGAGCAAGGGTCCTACAGTGGTACATTCAGTGGATTATAGCTCTGACAGTATGGGAATCTACGACACCCACCTTACCACCTCAGAGCCTGAAGGTGAGGGCAACTAGGGTTATAGATCGCAGTCTCTGTATCAGAGCCAGAGGATGACTAGACCTTGCAGGGGAGAAGAGCTGAGCTGGGCTCTAAAATGCTACACAATCAGTTAGGATCCCGGTGACTCCTACACCTCATCCACCTCCGACACAAATAGTTGAGAAGGTACCTCCAGTACCTCTTCTACAAGCACCTCCACCTCGATTGCTAAACAGATTAGAGGTTGCTGGGTTAAGGACAATCTTAGAGGATAAGAGACTGTCTAGAAATGGAGTGGTGGACAGGCACCCATAAGTGTGAAACAACGTCAAGTTCCACAAGTTTGATATTTTTACACGGCCCTGAGGAGCTTACATACTTTCTTGGGTTCGTGAGTTTTATGCTGAGTATGGAAAGTTGGTTCCTAAAGGGAAAAAGAAGGCCAGTTTGTTTGCACCAATTGACCATGTGGTAGTGCGTGGTAGAAGGGTGAAATGTAGTAGCAGCGACATCAATGAGGTGTTGGGGTGCACTATGAATGTCATCCATGTTTTGGTAGATCTGATACAGAAGAAGACCCTAGATGATTTCAAGGGGTAGTTGAATCCTCTTATCACCGATATCACACCACCATGGATCAGGATGGGAGTTCGGATAGAGAAGAAGGATTTGAATGTGGCTACCCAATATTAGTTCAGATTTATTAGCAACACCTTGATGCCTTCACAGAATGAGTCTATACTCCGGTATCTGAAGGCTGCTCTGTTAGGATGCATCATTGAATGGGATAGACTAAATCTCAAGTTGATTATCGAGTAAGAGATGGCCATGAGGTCCAAATATAGTCAGACCTCACTCTTGTTCCTGGTGTTGATTCTGAAGTTTTGTCGGCGTGCCTGAGTGCCATTTGTAGAAAAGATGGATGTGAAAGTGACTCCGACTTCCTCTACTAACATCCAGAGGATCAAGGTCGAGTACACTAGAGATGAGACCGAGAGGAGGAGAGCTGCACCGGTGGACATTTCCCCGGTGGATGACGTGAAGATGCTACAGACAGATACAGCCCCTCTTACTTAGGTAGGTGAGCCTTTAGGTACCCCTGGCACTTCTACTTTTGTTCATTCTAGTTCTACTGCTACTAATTATACTACTGTTGTTCCCACTTCCCGGCCCGTATTGACCAAGGATATATTATTCAAAATGGGCAACCTAGCCCAATCTACTGAAGTACGTGCCTCCCATGTAGAGGTTTTTGTTCCTGGGATGATTGAGAGGGCCATTGTTGTCACCTTAGCTCTTATCCGAGATGATTTGAGAGAGTACTTGTGATGAGTCCAAGATTTTGACTCATTTAGGGCTTTGTTTTGATAGTATAAGTGTCCTCAAATGCCTAATTTATGCTCTAAATTGATGTTAAAGTGTTGATTTGCAGCATTAAAGGCTAAGGAGCAAGGCAAGGACACTACTAGGCAAAAAGGAGAAAACAAGCTGAAAAAGTGAAGAAAATCGATCCTGGTGAATGCCAAGACAACTCGACAAACCGCCAAGTGGTTCTTTAGCTCGCTCAAAGTTCCAGCGTGCCAACCCTAGGGAAGAACCAATTTGGCAACAGGAGTGGACAATTGGCGGATCGCCAAACAACTCTGGACAACAACTTTGATCGCCTTAGTTTACAAAACTCTGAGGATTGATGGACAATGAATGTTGGCGATGGATGGGAGCAAAGGACGGATCACCAAACCAGTTGGCGAGGCGCGACTTACTTCGCATAATAACTAAGCAACTATAAATTTGAAATTTAAAATGAGAAAAAGGGAGTTCAGATTCCCAAGATTGAGAGTTAGAGTTTTCTTTGAGTTTTTCAGTTTCAGTTGTAGACTTTGAAGATTTCTAAGCTTAATTTTGAGGATTTGTAAGTGGGTTTTTGTACAGAATCATTTTGGAGCATTGTAAAGACATGGAGACTTTTACCCAATTGATTTGATAATGTGATTATTGGTTGAATTAGCCTATGGGTATTGTTATTTACTGATTTAAATGCTTAATTAAAGTGGGTTTAATCATTAGTTGTGTATTACACTGTGAATTTTAGTTGCAAATGCAATTCTAACTTAAAGTTCTGGGCTTGCTTGAGAAAGAAATTTTACAACCAAAGCTTTCGATTAATGATTGTAGTTATTGGGTTGATATAGGTTAAGCCCGAAAGAGTAAATCCTAAACACAATTATATCTATCTAGCTTGAGAGAGTAGATGAATTAAGGTTTTTGGCTGTTTATATTGATAAGCTTGTTGATGTTCGAGAGAAATCACTTGAATCATAGTAGTTGTTCGAGATAAAGCTATTACACTTATAATCTAGCCTACCCATTGAGATTTAGCAATTTGTTAGTAATTTCAATTACCGATATAGTGAAATTAGCCTATAACCAATCTCATCTCTAGAATTCCTCTCTATATTGTGGTTTCCCTATTTTCGTATTTGTTAAAGTGGTTAATTGCCAATATAAATACCCCAATCTGACATTTGTTGACAACCCCTTAGATTTATCTATATGTTTTTGATAATTTCTATTCCTATAACCGATTAGAACACATTTGCAACTTCGTAACTGAATTCGATCTTGTACCGCTCTATATGGATTGACCCCAACTCTTCATTGGGTTTTATACTAGATTACGATCGCTTACACCTAGTATTAGATGAGGTGTATCTGAGCGTTTATCAATAATGGTGCCACTGCTGGGGAACAATGTTTAGAATTCTATTAATGAAGTCTAAATTGTGATCTTTTTGTGTTATAGTTGAATCAACTTACTTTGTTTTGTGATTGTATTGGTTGTGTTTGAACAGAGGAAGAAATGAGCGTGAATGGGAGTAATGGTAGCCAAATTGGCCACCAAGACAATATAGGGAATTTGATCGATGTTAACGACTTTATCAATTGGGTGGTGCCGGGGCTATACGTCTACCTCCTACTAAAGGAAACATTGTTTTTCATGTCACTAGCACAATGCTTCAGCTCTTACAAATAAAAGGATAGTTTTGAGGGCTGCCTCATGAGGATCCCCATAAGCACATTCGCAACTTCGTCGACGTTTGTGGACCGTTCTCGTTCAAGAATATCTCTCAAGAATCAGTCTATCTTCGATTATTTCCATTTTCTTTGTTGGGAGAAACTACCAAGTGGCTAGCTGATCTCCCGAGGAACTTCATTACAACTTCGGATGAAATTACTGTAGTTTTCTATGTGAGATAATTTCCCCCATCAAACATGATGACATTAAGAGATAGTATTCAAGGTTTTAAATGATTGGAAGGTGAACCAATCCACGAGACATGGTTGAGATTTCAGAAGGTTGTACTTCAATGTCTGACTCAAGAACTTCCCAACAACGTTTTGTTGCAATACTTTTATTGGAGTCTTGACTCGGTGAACAAGGGGTTGTTGATCAACTTGTCCCGGAGGTATAACACAGTAGCCTTATGAGGTCGCATCTCCTCTCACTTTTAGGATGACAAAAGAGCAAATCGAGAAGGATCAAAAGAGAGACCAAAATATGGACAAAATGATGACCCAGTTGGATTTATTGTCGATAAAAGTGATGGATATTTAGGAATGGCAAAAGGGAGGGTTGGGGTGGGTTAGGGCGGGGCAAGCCTTGACCCACTAAGATTTAAACCTGCCTTACCCTGCCATATTTTGAAATTTTTAAATGTTGTAACCCACCCCGCTACTATCCGCTCAACCCTGCCCTGTTTAAGTTTTAATTTGCACTTTTTATATGTTTTATTAATTTTTTATACTTGTTCTTAATGACAAAGGAGAACAACTATCAATTGGGAAAGACCCAACCCCCTGACTTAAAACTGCTGAATTGACTCAAAGGAAGGCCTAGACGAGCCGTCTAGAGCACCACGGCTCGTCAAGTGGGTCGTGAAGAATGCTCTGCCCGACAGGGCTTCACTATTTTAGGCATAACTTTTTATTCCAAGTTTAGAAGAAGGAAAATGTTTTGGCGTTGGAAGAGGACTGAGAGATCTTTAATTTTATAGAACATGGGCCACCTAAATAATTTTGTGCTAAAAACTATGATCATTTAAAGTTGACCCAAAACTCTAAGTCTTATAAATCCCCTTCATGGACAACCTCACGGTCTATGTGGGGCTTCATGGGTCATTCCGACGCCTGTGGTCCTTTACTAGTGACTAGGGGAGAACTTCTTTTGATCTGACCCACATGACAACCCCTTTGACGACCCATCATCATCACCACGGGCCGTTTGGCCATCCGTCAAGGTAGAACCTGTCTGGGGCAGGTTCTGGAAGACCTCACAAGCCCATCAACGAACTGTGGTCTCCTTCATGGCCCGTCTAGGGGTCCATGAAGGGTTCCATGTTCCACTTTTGGGCACTTGCCCGCTTGACCCCTTTCTAGCTTTTTCTCGAATATATGGTGTTCCAAGACTATGTTAGATTTCCTCTTTGAAATGTCAAACTCTTCATTTGATATAAAATGCTTTAATATTATCAATTACTATGTGTATATGTTTCCAAGTCGCTTGTGTAGGGTCTCTCTGGGTCTTATGCAGCTTGTCACACCTAGGGTGTACTTTGGGTCGTGACAAACTTGGTATTCAGAGCACAAGGTTTTAGAAAAGATCCTAGGATATCTAACAGGTCGTGTTGAGTAGAGTCTTTTCCAAAAGTGTGAAGAGCACCACATTTATGAATATAAGGCTACAATACATTTAGGAATCATTGCTGCTTTCATTACCCTAAATTTGTGTGATAGAGTCTATCTCTATAAAGATATTTCTCCTAAATTGTGTTTGATCCATTTAAAGATATGGCCCCTCTAAAAGCTTATGTGAGAAGGAGTGCGGGTAACGAAAATATGGAGCCCGAGTTTCCTCAAGTTTTGGTTGATCCTTTAGCTGAGAAAGTGACTTTTGAGCTTCTTTCCAAGTGATGGATCAAGCTATGACGGCCCAAACCAATAGAGAGGCTAATTATCCCATGAACCCAAATGTCGATATGGCAGCGACAAGGATAAGGGACTTCACTAGGATGAATCCTTTGAAATTCCATGGTTCTAAGCTTGATGAGGATCCTAGAGAGTTTATTGATGAACTTTAAAAGATAGTAGGTATCATGGTATGGTCTACGGTTGAGAAAGCGAAGTTGGTGACTTACCAACTCAAGGGTATTATGTTCATGTTTTACATTTTAAAGCATATCCCTCATACATAGTACATTACATGTACTAATGTATATTTGTGCCTAAATTGCTTCACCAATGTAGGGCTTGATGACTCCTCTCCCTCCATTGTGGCTACATGATCACTCTAGAGATTTGAAGACTTGGTGAGTCCTCATACTCGGAGGACCATGTCACCTTTATTGCTTTCTTATGTAATTTTTTTTTTGGATATTGTATGTGGTATACGGGTTACATCCCGACCACTTTTTTGATGTTGTAAAAAGGCTTGTCAAGACTATGTTAGACTTCCGCTTTGAAATGTCAAACTCTTTATTTGATATAAAATACTTTACTTTTGTCTATTACTATG
Organism: Solanum bulbocastanum; assembly: GCA_037074985.1. Classification (NCBI taxonomy): domain Eukaryota; kingdom Viridiplantae; phylum Streptophyta; class Magnoliopsida; order Solanales; family Solanaceae; genus Solanum; species Solanum bulbocastanum. Next base: position 41,864,043 of record CM073605.1, read on the forward strand.
TGTATATTTATGTCAAGTAACTTGTGTAGGGCATGTTGGGGTCTTATGTGCCATATTACACATAGGGTGTACTTTGGGTCATGATAGACGATCCCCTTAAAACATAGAGGTATTATGATTTTATCTTAAAGGATATCAATTTTGTAAAAATTGAGCATATATTTGAGGAAATTTATTTGTATAGTATACAATATTCAAAGTTCACAATTAAAAGAATTTTAATCCCCTTTGAATGGTTTATACATAATCCACATACCCCATTCTCCTATCGAAAGTTCATCAACCCCAGAAATATAATTGGTATGATTATAAGGAACCTGGTACAATTTTATGTAAGTTAGGCTTGGTGTAGCTACTGGTGTCCATAGCCTTATTATTTCCCTGAAAATTCGTTTGTCAAAATTTTTTAGAGGGAATTATTTCCTCCCTTTATTTGAAAAAGAAAAGCTGGATAATAAGGTCTCCCATCTAGAAAATATTATTTTTAGATGAATCCCTTGTAAAAATTATATTGGGCTTCATTGTAGTCATTGTTTATGAAATTATTTTGAAATTTGGTAACACCTAGAGCTATGAGAAAGAAGGCTAAGCAAATTCTAGGTGGAATACAAGGTTGAATAGTTTTTATTAAATATTTTTCTTCTTGTGAAAGTAAAATTATCCTAAAGATAGTTTCATCTTTTATGTATTTATTTTCATCTTTTGACATATTGTTTAGGTAGGGGAACATAAGATTCTTTCGTTAAATAATGGTGTGGATGTCATCTAATTCGGTAGTATAGGGTTTTCTTTGGATGATGAAACGAATACCTAATATTATATAATTTATATCCTTGGTTATCATAAAAACATTAATAAAACCAATTCCATCATTGCATATGTGTGCTTTCCAAAATTTACAATTTATTTTAAGTTTTTCTCTATTGCGGAGAATAATCGTGTAGACCCTAGTTTAATAAATTTCAGGTGGAGCATAATATCTCTACCTTATAAGAAGATATTAAATTATGCAACTTTTTTATTGCCAAAAGGATTTCTTACATTATTAGTTAGTTCTTCCACATTCATGAATCTGAAAGAATCAAGTATCTAAGCAAGACTATTAGAATTCAAGGATAGCCGTCATGATAAGTTAATACCAAATTCATAGAAGGATTCCAAGCTCTCCAAAGAAAAAATTAAAAGAAGGCTCAAAGAAGCCTTATTAAATCTCAATACTAATACAAATCAAAAAAAATATTGGAGTTATTAGATACTGATTCCTCGTATACTGATGAAACCGACAACAAAAATATGTTGAATCCGCAAGGATAGGCAAAAAGTAGTAAATGCTACAACTATTATCCATATACTTTAATTGTTATCCCAATTATTCCATAGACATTAATGATCAAAATGTGATAGACACATTAATATGAAATGTTAAAACTAAAAATATGAATAGTACTTAAAAGAAATTTAAAAGCAAAGAGAAAGAACAATGGAAGAACAAAACTTTAAACTTCAAAATATTAAAACATATAATTAAAATAAGAGTAGAGAAAATATACTTACAATAAAAAATTTATTGTTATAGGTAAAGGAGAGAGAATGTCACGACCCCGAAATGGACGTGATAGCATTCGTCTATTCCACCAAGAGAAGTTAGCCTCAAACCCAACAATATTAAAGAATTGCATAAACTAAAATAATAATAGCATAAGAGTGGAAAAGCTAACCAATTTCATAAAAACACCTCCAAAACCTGGTTATCACATGTCAATTGATCCGTATCAGATAAATCGAATGAAGAGCCAAATTTCGTCACAAGGAACCATAAGTTTTGCAACTGCCATTACTCTTGGTGAGTCCATTGACAGTTATGGTGTAGGAAGCGTAGTGTTATCTCATCGACCTGAGTTCAAAAAAGGTTATTTGGTAGTAGGGTTACTTACATGGGGAGAGTATAGTATAGTAAAGGAAGGTTCATTATTGAATAAGTTGGATCCTAATATGGGCTTTCCGTTGTCTTACCATGTCAGAGTTTTTGAATTTAGAGGACCAACTGCCTATGGTGAATTCGTCGAACTGTGTAAATCAAAGCCAGTGGATAATGTTTTTGTGTCTGCTGCTTCAGATTCAATAGGGCATTTAGCAGGACAGTATGTTAAATTACATGGATGTTATGTTGTTGGCTATGCTGGTAGTCAAGAAAAGGTAAATTTTCTTAAGGAGAGACTTGGATACGATGATGCATTTAACTATAAACAACAAATTAACCTTAAATCAGCTTTGAAAAGGTGTTTCCTTCAAGGGATTGATGTCTAATTCAACAACGTGGGAGGCCAGATGTTAGTAGCAACAGTGGTAAACATGAACTTATTCGGCAGAGTAGCTGTTTGTGGGGTTATTTCTGAGTACATGAATTCTAGCACACAAGCTGTTACGGAGATGTTGGATATAGTCTACAAAAGGATTACCATCCACGAATTCCTAGCCGCTGATCTCATGAATGTGATGCTAAATTCTTGTCGAAAATAGTTGAGTACCTCCTAGGTAGAAAACTCAAGACCATTGAAGATGTCTCACGAGGCGTTGAAAGAATTCCCTCTGCTTTTATTAGACTATTCAATGGAAAAAATATAGGCAAAAAGATTGTCAAAGTTGCAGATGAGTGAAAAAATATGAAGATTCAGGATTGTTGGCATATTTATTCATGAATTAATAAGTCAAGAACTTACTTACTTTCGTTATATTAGCGAACAATATCTTATATGTGCTTCTTTCAAGTTGTAATCCATTTTGATGCTCTTATTCAATATGAGTAAGATTTCTGGTGATTCAAGTGCTCGAGAAGTCTGTAATACCATCTCGACATAGAGTTGGAGGCAATCATAGCCAGCTGAAAAATTAGTAGTAGTGAGGTTGGCTATGTAAAGTAGAGAAGAAAACTCAAACATCTTATTATACGAGAATACGAAAACTGGAAAATAAAGATTAAAAAATGAGAAAACAAATGAGCCATGGGTATATTCTGCAACCACATGCAGAATATATCAGTTGCAGCATATTCCCAAAGACATTAAGAAAAAAAGAAGAGTTTATCTGAACAAGCTAAGCAAAGTGTAATCATTAATAAGTAAGGAAGGTGCTACCGGTTTCTATGACATAGTCAGCTAACAATGTACAGAGTAATAGGCATGCATCAAACAAACAGAACAGGATCGCGGTGAACTCATAGATAGGGCATTTAGCTCATTCAATTTACAATGTAGAACTCTCAATCGGTATCAGATTCAGCAATATGAAGTGCCCAACCGCCACAAAGGTGGGATGAGTAGAAATCAAGTCCTATGGCATGAACCATGCTTGATCGCCCATAGATGATACCATGGCGCTGGACCATTCTTTAAAGCTCCTATGCATCCTCTGTCATTACATCAAGTATCAATAACTTTTGAATGACATATAAGTTTTTTTGAATAAAGGAAACTTGCTCATTTCGAAAGTACACGTTGATCTTGACCAACTAATGCTAGTTGGCCTAACTCAACCCTAGAAGCTAGCTCATTAGGAGAAGAATGTCCAAGTAGACTACTAGTCAATTCCCCATTCAATGTGGGACTTTAACCACTCTAACACCCCTTTTCACGCCCAGGCCCAATTAGATCGTGGAACAGGAGCCCAATGCGGACTTGGCTCTGATAAGTGATACTCCATCTGTCCAACAATAGTTGTCCACTATACTATTTTGAAATGTCCAACAATACATGTCCACTTTATGAAATCAATGGATAATTTTACAGTTAGTTCAAAATTTACTCTTATCATTAATTATATTCATTTCTATTTACATTTTTCAAAACATTGTATTTATAATATTCAAAGGGTGATATAGTAAAATTACCCTTCTATTTTTAATGTCTTAATAAGTGTGCAAATTCAATAGTTGACAAGTATTTTAGACAAAGGGATTACCATATAAAATGCAAAGAGTCAATGGATCTATTTCCTTGTAGTACTATTTTAAGAATAAGAGTTATTTGTAGGTGTATAAGGATATTTATCTAAGGAAATTAAATTAGAAAAAAAATCCTTAAATATCTCTATCTATAATTATTCTATGAATAATATGGGTAGATATGTCTATGTATATTCTGTTTAGACCTATACCCCAATTTAAAGCATTATTAAGCCCTTCTCAACAAACTATTACTTGGAAATTTTTTGAAGACAAATTTTCAAAGTCTATGATCAAACTTATCTTTAAAAATATTTTTTTAATAACTATGGTCAAACATATCTTTAAAACAATAATAAATTTTATAAATATATGGTCAAACATATTTTTAATACAATAATAAATTTTCTAAATCTATGGTCAAACATATCTTTAATGATAAATTTTAAAAATTTATTTTCAAATATATCTTTAATATAGTAATAAATTTTATAAATCAATGGTCCAATATATCTTTAATAATAAATTTTCAAAATTTATGGTAAACATATCTTTAATACAATAATAAATTTTCTAAATATATGGTCAAACATATCTTTAGTAATAATTATTTTCAAAATTTATGGTCAAACATATCTTTAATGTAGTAATAAACTCTCAGATAAACAATAGAAAATACAAACAACATTTCGACTTCTACCCAAATGTAAGCATCATTAAACCCTACATAATGCTTCACTTTGGCTCCTGACAATTCACTCTTACTACATATTCAGTTGTGACTCATTGCACAAGAGAGAGAAAACAAACCCTTCCATTCAATGGCCAAAGATAGTATAGTCACACATGAAAAATCATCTATGGTAGATGAGAAAGTACATTAATTTTTTATGGATCCCAAATGAAACACGACGAGAAGGATTGTGCTATAGCACAAGAACTTCCGGTTCCCCTTATCGACTCAGGGGTTTTTTTTCTAGTGACCCTGCCACGGCACAACAAGCATCTAGGCTTGTTGGTAAAGCATGCAAGAGTCACGGTTTCTTCCTTGTAGTGAACCACAGAGTTGATGCTAATCTCATCTCCAATGCCCATCGTAATATGGACATGTTCTTTAACTTGCCTCTCTCTGAAAAGCAAAAAGCTGAGAGAAAAATTGGTGAGCATTGTGGCTATGCTAGCAGCTTTACTGGAACGTTTTTGTCAAAGTTGCCTTGGAAAGAAACACTCTCTTTTCAATACTCTGCTAAAGAAGACTCATCGCATATAGTTGAAGAGTATTTCCAAAGGAGAATAGGTGAAAGATTTGACAATCTTGGGTAAGGACAACTGACTACCTCTGCTAAATTTCAAATTTATTTTCTTATACCTCTACTATGTTTCAAAAAAATTTTCTTATACTCCCTTTGTTCTTTTTCTAATTGTCATGATAAGGTTTGGCACAACCCTTCAGAAAAAATTAATAAGGACTATTGTTAGACCAATATATCCCTTATTATATGTTTGATCTTTATCTACATATGTGCCTCTTAATTCTAGAATAATTAATGTTAAGACAATGTTTGAAAAGAATCATCAATTCTCTGTTTATATTTTAAATTACAACTATTTATGGAACAAGTATTTTTAATATGTATGACAAATAAAAAGGAACGGAGAGAGCATTACTTTTCTTTTTAGCCGGTTTCTAAAAATTGCCTCTATTTTTTTTTTAAAAACTCTATAATTTCAACTTTTCACATGACATATTTGAAACCACAAAGTTGGGCATTCTGGTCCAAATTGAAATCGAAGGAGTATCTATTTTTCTATTTTTTTTGGTTTTGTAAATAAATTAACTTTTTCCCCTTTAATTACACAGGATGTTTATCAAGAATATTGCAATTCCATGAGCACACTTTCTCTTAGGATCATGGAGCTATTAGGGATGAGTCTAGGCGTATAGAAGAACCACTTTAAAGATTTTTTCAAAGACAATGAATCCATAATGAGAATCAACTACTATCCCCCATGTCAGAATCTAGAGCTCACCTTAGGAACATGGCCTCATTATGATCCAACATCATTAACCATTCTCCATCAAGATTTTGTTAGTGGACTTCAAGTTTGTGTGGATAACGAATGGCATTACATCAATCCAAATTCCAATGCCTTTGTGGTTAACATAGGCGACACATTTATGGTAAGCAAATTTACATGTTAGAATTATATAATAAGCTAATGTACTACATATAAATCATATAAATAGAGACAATTAGACAAACAATATATATTTATTAGAAAAATAACATAGGAGATTTTCACATAATATTCAATGGTAAACATGATGAGGGCTTAGGACATATGTACAATATGAATATGATGTCTTTCGCATAATTGATCAAGTGGGGTTATAACATATTTGGTGTTTGCCTTTTTGTAGGCGCTATCAAATGGAATATTCAAAAGTTGCTTGCATAGAGCTCCTAGGAAATCACTTGTTTCTTTTCTTTGTCCAAACAAAGATAAGGTGGTGAGGTCACCAACTGAATTGGTGGAATCCAATAATCCTCGAATTTATCCCGACTTCACATGGCCTACCCTCCTTGAGTTTACACAGAAGCATCACCCAGTTGATATGAGCATGCTTCAAGCTTTCTCAAATTGGCTTCAACACAATAATGCAAAACCTTAAGAGCTATACATATGAGGTTCAAAATTGAAGATCTTGGAATTTTCTTTATATATGTTGAATATTTGGCTTAGAACAACATATCTTCTAACTGCAGTAATTTTATTAAGTTAAACCTGATTTCTATTGTTTCTTATTCAGTTGATGGAATCTAAAATATAAGACGTAGTTATCTATTTTTTAGTTGGATTTTTAGTCTTTAAATACCCGTCTTTTGTTAGTCAATACTCAATAGTATGACATTCTCGATTTTTATTGTTTGTTATGTAGTAGATGGAAACTAAAATATAGGACATCGTTATCTATTTTTCAGTTAGATTTTTAGTCTTTAAATACATGTCTCTTTTTAGTCAAGACTCGAAAGTATGATATTCTCTAGTGCAATAAAATTTTATTCTTCAACTTCTTCATTTGTTGTTTTCCTGCATTTCTTTTCTATCAAAAACCATCAATTGGGATCTAAAGCCATTTTATTATGAAGAGATGGATTTAAAAAATAGTTTTCATAAATGGCTTTTCTTATTTTTGATGGTGAATCTCACCATAACTTAAATTAAGAGTCAGAAGAAAAATAAAACCCTGAAGTCCAAGGCAAAAGTAACTTTGTTTGTAGTTGTTTCAACCACTATTTTCATAGTAATCATGTCTCTCCCATTAGCCAAAGAAATTTTTAATTATCCAAGAAAGAATATGCTAGAGGTTGAAGAATTCAAGTTGAAGAAAATGAAACACTCCCAGACAATCAAAGAATACTTGGACATATTATTTGACATTGTTAACAAGGTAGGATTTCTAGGCATTGAATTTAATCCAGAATTGCTGGATATAATCTTCAAAAGGATTACCATCCAAGGATTCATAGCATCTTGTTTATTTCTGTCACGATCAAACTTAGGGTACGCGTAATAGGCACCTGATGCCTCACTTGGCCGAGCGAACCAACTAAAACATAAAGGAAATAAAACAATGAGGGCCAAAAAGGTTGCCACAATAACCTGCCGCTGAAATAAGAAAACTGGACCAGTGAAGTCACAACTACATTAAAGATGATGAAATATATCATCAAGACCAACTTAACTAATAAGAACTAGCAAACCGACAATGTTGCAACTAAAATTGTAATTATAATATGCCGAAAAGGCTATAAATGAAAACTAAGAAGATTACCAAAGTATATCCACAAGTCTCTACGAATACTACAACTCAATTGGTTGGAAAAAGTTTCGAAAGATACCAACAACTATATAGAAAACTCAAGTACACAAAATTGATAGACAACCAATAGCTCTAGGAAGAATGAAGCATACCAATCCTCAGCTGAGACAACACCCCTATTGCAAAGGTTGATTAAGATATCTATCTAAACCTACAATATGACATGAAACATCTCCTAATAATGGGAGGTCAGTACGAATTAAATTGTATTGGTATGTAAGGCGGAAACTGAAATTTTAAACAACTGGATAAAAAGGTTAATAGAGATACTATCTAAAACTAAAACTATGTTAGCCTCCATGGTTGACATATGACCTCATAGTAATCAAATATGCATGATGTTCTTGTGTAATCGTATGTCATGAAATGTATGATATACCCAACCAAATGCTAGCAATAACGGTCTTTCCAGTAGGTAACATGAATCATATTTGCCAACTTGTGGCTATTTGTACCATAGACATTGTCTTATGAGAAAATAGGTCCCCCTTCCCTCCAATTATAGCTCGAAGTAAATGCATAACATATCATGATATGAACTCTGGAAAACACATAGTAGGCCATAACAAAAACTTAGTCAATCTTTGCTCTTTCATGCTCTTATTCTCGAAACCTTATAATCACTTCTATATAACATGGAAACGACCCATAGAACCTCATAGGCTTTTAGGATAAACATGAGTACTAACTCAAAACTTTAGAAAGGGAACTTAAAATTGAGGACATTCATAAAGATCTTAAGGTGCTTAAAGAATGTACTCATGACTTTATTTAGCTCTCAATAAAACCTATAATAGCGTCGAATTTCTTGACTCAACTTTAACTTACAAAAATTAATCATTTAGGAACTCAAAAGGTGATTGACATGCTTAACTTGATTTATATGAATGACTCTAAATTGGTAATAGTATGATCCATTTTAGAAATAGGTTATATGCAAGTATATACCAAAAAAATAGAGTATAGGATTTAATATTAGTATCAGTTTCAAAAAACAATTTTGTAAAAGCTTCTGACAAGAAATAGTAGCTTGGAAACTCCCTTAGATATAACATAATAATTCTCCAACATTTCAGCTCTAATCTAAGGACAATAGCTCGCTTATAGACATAAAGAGTAAGAAACTTGACGGATGATAATTTACTATCAAACACACTTCACAATGATAAGGTATGAGAATGATATGATAAAATCAAGGAATAAAATCAACCAACTTCTCAATGACCTTCATAGAGGGTCTTTCTAGCAATAAAATAGTAAATATAACTCATTCAATGATTTATAACTTTTTGGAATTCGTGCGATATGAAAAAAAGAATTTTGCTTTAACATGCCTTAAATATGGGCTTGAATAACTTGATGTAGATTATCAACTTTCTTTTAGTGATAAATAATCACCTCAAAATATTCTCTTTCCACAACTATTAATTAAAAGTAGTGTGCACATACATCTCTACAACAATTGAAAGCATTATTGGGTAGGGGAAAATGTAACACTCCGAAAATGTGTAGACTTAACTAGAGCTAAAACAAATGAAGTAAGAGTCTAGCAAGAGGGCAAAGGGGACTAGATCACTTAAGAAAAAGGGAGGAAAACAATTTTTGAAATGGACCACTTGGCGATTGGGCAGCACCATCGACCAAGCCATTTGGAGACCAGCCAAAAGGACCCTCCCTCGCCTAGTGGGCAGCCCCCCCCCCCCCCCCCCTTGACCTAGCTATTGGAATTTTGGGCAAGCTAGGTCGGGGCTCCCTAACCCATGTGGTGAATGGCCCCAGACCCTTCTCCTCGCCCATGGGAAATGCTCCATGATGGAGCATTCTGTAATTTTAGGTGAGCCAAGGGCCCATTAGGCGTGTCGCCTAGTGCCCTTGGCGACCTAGGGGGTGCATTAGGCGAGCTAAAATGGGACCTAGGCAGATTTTAAGTCCAAACTTTAGGGGTATTAATTATTCTTCAAAAAGTTGAGCCAACATTATTACACTCTTTTCCTAACAAGTATATAAACCTTTTAAAGTCAAAGTCACCCAATTTTAGTCATTAATTCAGAACACTCAAATAATTCACAAAATCCTCTCCTTCACAATATTTCTCTCACTAGAAATCCTCCATTGAAGAAGAACAAGAACTTGAAGATTAGGGCTCAAGAACTCACCTTCTCAACTCCAATTAGTAAGGAAATCTTCAAAAAAGGTATGGGAGTCTTGATTCGTGGAAAATTTTCTTCCATGAAACCCTTCAACTCTCAATTTCAAATTGGTAGATTCTTCAAAACCTAGGGTTTTCAATCTAAGTCATGGGTTCTTCCTAAAAATGATTTCAATGAGTTAATTGTATTATACTATGATTGATATTGTTGTTTTATGGTATTTTATGATAAAGTCCCCCATGAACCCATGAATTTCCCTATGACCCAATTTCATGAACTGTGATGGGTGTATTGATGCAAGATGAATACTATAAATTGTGTCTTTGGAATTTTAGTTATTGAAATCATGTTATTATTCATGCCTATTGTAGTATTTCTAGGTGTGATTGTGAGACATGATCCATGACCCTTGAAGGGTAAATTATAAGGGTTCATGTTGATGAAAGTTGTGTATGAACTTACGATTCACTTTGAAAGTGAAGATCCTATGACTATTCTGTAAATTATTGTATTGTTGAAGGATCATTCTCCCCTTACCCTTACACATGACTATGTATGAGTTGTCTAAGATGAATATAATGTTGTTGTGTTGATTGAAAGGTTATTCTCATGAAACACTATGAACATGATGTGAAAGGTTTACTCACGTGTTAATGATGATTCTAATGTTCAAAGTCCATTCTCACCTAATTGTATCTATGAGCTATTTTATGAGTTGTATTGAATGAAGAGCAAGATATTCCTTCACACATGTAAATGCAATTCAAGACTAATTATGTATAATTTGGGAAATAATTCTTAGCACTGAGTGGATATGGAAAATTAGGCAGAGGCACTCCCATCAATACAATATGCCAGGTCATCTAAATTATTCTCATGAGATGAAGCTCCTCCGTCAATACAATAGGTCAGGTTTGTAAAAGCAATCTCTCTATCCCATAACTATGTGCCCACATAGGTCTTTAGCTAGTGGATTCACCTAAAAGCTAATACATTTAGTTCTACCTTAGGCAAGTAGGACACCTTCTTTTGGTGTGGGGTTACACGACATCAGATTCCATGTAGCTCATATGGTCTATGTCGGTTATGGCTATTTTCCCTACATGACAAGATAATAAATATGACACAAACTATACTTATGACTTCTTGACGAGCTTTACTTAGTTGGAGTGGGGGTATGGGACTTCACTTTTACATTGCACAGTAGACTGGGAAAGGGGTTATGGGATGGTCCTTTATGCGATGATAAGATCTGAAGGTATGCATGTATGTTGAATAGATTGTTGCTATGAATGACTTTCTTTATGTTCAAGTAATGTACATGACTATTTCATTATCTATGACTATTGACTATGATGAGGTCTAAGGATGATATGTATGACTAATGTGGCCTCAAAGGAGTACTTAGTATAGTTGGTATTATGGGATGCCAAACATACATTGTACAAGTATACCTTAGGGTTGCTAAGGTAATGGTTCTACTTTGTTATGAGGATTTGTATGATGAATATGCTATGACTTTATTTTACATTAAAGGTGCATGGTGATTGTCAAACTTGACAAATGCATGCTTTTTAACTAAATTGTCCTTTTCATCATATTTCAAGGATTTTTACGCATGCTTCCATACTTAGTAAATATTTGTGCTAACCCATATTTCTTCTACATTTTTTACAATTGTAGGTTCTGACTAGGTGAAGTGTACTTCCTTTCTTGACAAAGGCTTGGATTGCTTATCTCCAAGACTTGTGTGAGTCCTCGTGGTTCAAGAACAAGATGTCATTTACTTCTAGTTTCTTTCCATTACTCTTCTTTGACATTTTATTGTAGTAGATGGTTAATGAGACAAGGTCTTGACTTCGCTTTTGGATTTTAATAAAAAGACTTCGATTGTAAAATTTTAAATTTTGCATCATTTCTATTTACTTATGTTTGTGTATGCTACGGGCTTGTATGAGACCCCTTTGGGGTCAAGTACGCCGTGTTGTATCTAGGGGGTACCCTTGGGTCGTGACAAACTTTGTATCAGAGCATAAGGTTTTGGGATTATTTTTAGGTTGATGTCTATAAAACACATCTAGTAGAGTCTTGTTCACGAATGTGAAGCGCGCCACAGTTATGAATGAGAGACTATAAGATGTTTAGGAAATGTTACTTCTTTCATTACTCTCTAGTCGTGCCTTAGAGTTTTAAATCTATGAAGTCCTTTCCCTAACCCTTCTCTTGTGTATATAGGTTATGAATACAAGAAGGGCAAATGCAAGGAGGATGGAAGAGGAGAATGTGAATTACGGAGTTCCTCCCCATGCTCCTCTAGACCCTCAAGATGATGAGGTGGCTATGACAAATGTGGAAATAAGGGTGGCTCTCCAAACATTGACTCAAGTTATGACATCTCAAGCAAAATCCATGACAACTCAAGCCCAAGCCATGATGGCACAAGCTAATAAGGAAGTTGGGCCCCGTGTGAACCCTAATGTAAGCACCATGGCTTCAAGGTTAAGAGACTTCACAAGAATGATCCCTCATATGTTATTTGGTTCCAAAGTGAATGCAGATCCTCAAGAGTTTGTGGAAGAGGTCTACAAGATAATTGATATTGTAGGGGTGACTTCTATAGAGAAAGCCGAACTAGTCGCGTACCAATTGAAGGATGTGGCCCAAGTGTGGTATACTCAATGGAAGAATAATAGGCCGGTGGAAATGGGTCCTATAAATTGGGAGGCATTCAAGAAAGCATTCCTTAATAGGTTCTTTCCCCGAGAGAAGAGGGAAGCAAATGTGGAGGAATTTATCAACCTTCCTCAAGGAGGTATGAGTTTTCAAGAATATTCTCTAAAATTCACTAAGTTGTCCAAGTATTCTCCCTCTTTGGTGTCTAATCTGAGGAATGAGATAAGTCGATTTGTGAAGGGTGTGTTTGACTCGATTGAGGAAGAATGTTGTGCGGCAATGCTCCATGATAATATGGATATCTCACGTCTAATAGTGCATTCTCAACAAGTTGAGGAGTCAAGGCTTAGGAATAAAAATAGAGAGATAAAAAGGGCAAGGGCCAACGATGAGAATTCTTCTAAGGGTAAATTCGAGGGTCAAGGTAGACCAACGTTCAAGAAGAGGTTTTCCAACCAAGGCTCATCTAATGCTCCAAGGGTCAACAAAGTGTCAAACCTTAAGCCTCAATGAGGAAATACTGGTGGATCTTCCATGGAGAGGCCTACTTGTGCCAAGTGCGGTAACAGGCATGATGGTAAATGTCTTGCCGGCATGGGTCTGTGCTATGGCTGTGGTAAGAGTGGTAATCAATTGAAATATTTCCCAACACGTAAGGCCAAAGGGAGAGATGATAAGCAAACTCCTCTAGTGGTTCAAACTCTTATGCTCCTAAGAATAACCGCTTCCATGCTCTTCAATCCTGAGGTGACCAAGAGAGTTCCCCGGAATGGTGACGGGTATGTTAAAAGTCTTTTATATTGATGTTTATGCATTGTTAGGCCCTAGTGCCACTTTGTCTTTTTTTATACCTTTTGTGGCTATGAAATTTGAAATACTCCCCGACGTGTTAGAAGAAACTTTTTAGGTGTCTACCTCAGTTGGTGACTCGGTAGTGGCAAAAAGAGTCCATAGGAGTTGTCCTATTTCTTTGTGCCATAAAGTTACCTTAGTGGACTTAGTAGAGTTAGACATATTGGATTTTGATGTGATTTTGGGTATGGATTGGTTGCATGTATGTTATGCCTCTATTGATTGTAGGACTCGGTAGTAAAGTTCTAATTTCCAAATAAGTCTACTTTAGAGTGGAAGGGGGAAAATTCTATCCCTAGAGGCCAATATGTTTCTTTTCTGAAAGATAAGAAGATGATCTCCAAGGGTTGCATTTACCATATTATTAGGGTCATAGACGTTGACTCCGAAACCCTTTCCTTATAGTCAGTCCCTGTAGTGAGTGAGTTCCCGGAAGTCTTTCCCAATGAATTGCCTAGCATTCCTCCTGAACGGGAAATAGATTTTGGCATTGATCTCTTTCCAGATACGCAACCTATATCCATTCCTCCTCATAGAATTGCTCCGGCCGAGTTGAAAGAGTTGAAGGAGAAACTCAAGGATTTGTTAGACAAAGGCTTTATTCAACCAAATATATCTCCTTGGGGTGCTCTAGTATTATTTGTTAAAAAGAAGGATGGGTCCCTTAGAATGTGTATTGATTATCGCCAACTAAAAAAAGTGACCATAAAGAATAAGTGTCCCCTTCCAAGGATCGACGACTTGTTTGATCATCCTCAAGGGGATAACTTTTTCTCCAAAATAGATCTTTGTTCGGGTTGCCACCAACTAAGGGTAAGAGGGGTTGACATTCCGAAGATGACCTTTAGGACCCGGTACGGTCACTATGAATTTGTGGTGATGTTATTTGGGTTGACCAATGCCCCGGTGGCATTCGTGGACCTAATGAATAGAGTTTTTAGGCACTATGTTTATATGTTTGTGATAGTGTTTATAGATGATATTTTGATCTATTCAAAGAGAGAAAATGAGCACGTGAACCATTTGAGGATTGTATTTCAAGTCCTTAAAGACCACCAATTGTATGCGAAGTTTAGTAAGTGTGAGCTTTGGCTAAGGTCCGTCTTCCTTGGTCATATTGTGTCGAGCAAGGGTATTAAGGTAGATCCTAAGAAGACGAATGCGGTCAAAGGTTGGCCTAGACCTCTAACTCCTACCAATATTAGAAGATTTTTGGGTTTGGCCGGTTACTAGAGGAGGTTTGTTGAGGGTTTTTCCTCCATTGCTTCTCCGTTGATGGCTTTGACTCGAAAGAAGGCTAAGTTTGTGTGGTCGGAGGCTTGTGAGAAAAGCTTCCAAGAGTTTAAAAATAGACTTACTTTCGCTCTGGTGTTACCTTACAGGAGGGTACCGATGGTTTTAATATTTATTGTGACACCTCTAGAGTGGGATTGGGATGTGTGCTTATGCAACATGGTAAGGCGATTGCCTATGCTTCAAGGCAACTCAAGATCCATGAAAATAATTATCTGAATCATGATCTTGAATTAGCAGCGGTAGTGTTTTCTTTGAAAATATGGATACATTATCTATATGGGGTGCATGTTGATGTGTTCACCGATCAAAAGAGTCTCCAATATGTGCTTAGCCAAAAAGACTTGAATCTACGACAAAGGAGATGGTTAGAGCTTTTGAAGGATTATGACATGCGTGCCCTTTACCACCCCGGCAAAGCCAATGTAGTTGCGGATGCCCTAAGTCAATTGTCCATGGGTAGTGTGGCCCATGTAAAAGATGAGAAGAAGGAGTTAGTTCGTGATGTACATAGGTTGGCCCAGTTAGGTGTCCAACTAGTGGATTCCACCAAGGGTGGTGTCATGGTCCATTATGGTTCTGAATCGTCCTTTGTAATGGATGTTAAGGCAAAGCAAGACGTTGATCCTATTCTAGTTAAATTGAAAGAGTCAATACTCAACAAGTCCGTTGAAGCTTTCTCCCAAGGGAGAGATGGGGTGCTTAGGTATCAAGGTCGATTATGTGTTTCGGATATTGATGGATTGAGAGAGAAAATTTTAGATGAAGCTCATTGTTCGAGGTATTCTATTCATCTGAGAACCACCAAGATGTACCGTGATCTATGAGAAGTCCATTGGTGGAATGGTATGAAGAAGGATACAGCGGGTTTTGTAGCAAAATATTTGAATTGTCAACAAGTTAAGGCCGAACACCTAAGACCGGGAGGTCTATCCCAATATATGGATATTCCCACTTAGAAGTGGGAGGATATGAATATGGATTTTGTTGTGGGATTGCCTCGTATTAGAAGGCAACATGATTCTATTTGGGTCATTATGGATAGAATGACAAAGTCCCCCCACTTTATCCCCATCAAGGTTTCCTTTTCAGCAAAGACCATGCCAAATTGTACATCAAGGAGATAGTGAAGTTGCATGGAGTTCCTTTATCTATCATTTCAGATCAAGGTACCCAATTTACTTCACACTTTTGGAAGGCATTCCAAAAAGGGCTTCGTACTAAAGTTAAGCTTAGCACTACATTTCATCCCCAAATCGATGGTCAACCAGAACATACCATCCAAACCATAGAAGATATTTTGAGGGCATGCGTCATTGACTTCAATGGTAATTGGGATGACCATCTACCGTTAATAGAGTTTGCCTACAATAATAGTTACCACTTAAGTATTGCCATGGCTCCTTTTGAAGCATTGTATGGTAGGAGGTGTAGATCTCCGGTTGGTTAGTTTGAAGTAGGTGAAATTTCTCTAATTGGTCCTGAATAAGTTTATGAGGCCATTGAAAAAGTCCGACTTATTAAAGAGAGGTTGAGGATGGGCAAAAGTCGGCAAAAGTCTTATGCCGATGTTAGAAGGAGGGATCTAGAATTTGAGGTCAATGATTGGGTCTACTTGAAAATCTCACCTATGAAATGTGTGATGAGGTTTGGCAAGAAGGGGAAACTTAATCCCTGATATATGGGCCCTTATCAAATTTTGAAGCGTATTGGGAAAGTTGTCTATGAATTAGACTTGCCGAATGAGTTGGCTCTGGTTCATTCAGTATTTCATGTTTCTGTACTTAAGAAGTGCATTGGTAATCCAGTATCCACCATTCCTTTAGAAGGCTTGGGAGTTGATAAGAGTCTTTCGTATGAAAAGATTCTGGTAGAGATCTTAGACCGGTAAGTCAAAAGGTTGACAAATCAGGAAATAGCTTCTATGAAGGTTTTATGGAGGAATCACTTCGTTGAGGGTGCTACTTGGGAGGCCGAGGCCGATATGAAGTCCCGCTATCCTCATCTTTTTCGTTCTACTTCTATCCAAACTTGAGGTAAGTAGTTTTCTTGAGTTTTGTGGTTTGGAAGTCATATGGGCTATGAGTGTTCTTTATGATTCCCTTATGATATGCATGTTCTTGTGAGAAGTCATATTTAGCATAAATTGAGTTTTCATGATTTATATGTTCCATATGTTGATTTGCATTTTAGTGTGATGATTGTGTATTTGACTTCATGAGGTGATTTGATGGACATGTTTTGCTATACTTGTGATGGTATGACATATTGGCTCCATAATGTTGTGTTGAGCTTATTTTATTTGGAAAATGTAGCTCCTCCTATGATTATGTGAAATGATGAGTTTTGTGCATAATGAGTTGTGGATGTAGCTCCTACATACTTGTGTTGCATTGATTATGTCTTGAGATGGAGTTGATGTTTCCCCCTTTGAATTGTGCATTAATTTCATGTTGCATGCATGATGGGCTGCTAATCTTGAGTCCTTAATTCCATAAGGTGTCTGAATCTTCATTCGATGACGAATGTTCCTAAGGGGGAGTTAATGTAACACTCCAGAAATATGTAGACTTAACTAGAGCTAACCGAATGAAGTAAGAGTCTAGCAAGAGGGCAAAGGGGCTTAGATCACTTTAGAAAAATGGAGGAAAACAATTTTTGAAATGGACCACTTGGCGATGGGGCAGTGCCATCGCCCAAGCAATTTGGTGACCAGACAAAAGGACCCTCCCTCGTAATAGTGGGCAGCCCCCCATGACTAGCTACTAGAATTTTGGGTGAGCTAGGTCGGGGGTCACCAACCCATTTGGTGCATCGCTCAAAAACTCTCCTCCTCGCCCATGGGAAATGCTATATGATGGAGCATTCTGTAATTTTAGGCGAGCCAAGGATCCATTAGGCATGTCTCCTAGTGCCCTTGGCGACCTAGGGGGATGCATTAGGCGAGCTAAAACGGGACCTAGGCAGATTTTAAGTCCAAACTTTATGGGCTTTAATTATTCTTCCAAAAGTTGAGCCAACATTATTATACTCTTTTCCTAATAAGTATATAAACCTTTTAAAGTCAAATTCACCCAATTTTAGTCATTAATTCACAACACCCAAATAATTCCCAAAATCCTCTCCCTCACAATATTTCTCTCACTAGAAATCCTCCATTGAAGAAGAACAAGAACTTGAAGATTAGGGCTCAAGAACTCACCTTCTCAACTCCAATTAGTAAGGAAATCTTCAAACAAGGTATGGGAGTCTTGATTCATGGAAAACTTCTTCCATGAAACCCTTCAACTCTCAATTTCAAATTGGTAGATTCTTCAAAACCTAGGGTTTTCAATCTAAGTCATGGGTTCTTCCTAAAAATGATTTCAATGAGTTAATTGTATTATACTATGATTGATATTGTTGTTTTATGGTATTTTATGATAAAGTCCCCCATGAACCCATGAATTTCCCTATGACCCAATTTCATGAACTGTGATGGGTGTATTGATGCAAGATGAATACTATGAATTGTGTCTTTGGAATTTTAGTTATTAAAATCGTGTTATTATTCATGCCTATTGTAGTATTTCTAGGTGTGATTGTTAGACATGATCCATGACCCTTGAAGGGTAAATTATGAGGGTTTGTACATGTTGATGAAAGTTGTGTATGAACTTACGATTCACTTTGAAAGTGAAGATCCTAAGACTATTGTGTAAATTGTGGTATTGTTGAAGGATTATTCTCCCCTTACCCTTACACATGACTATGTATGAATTGTCTAGGATGATGATAATGTTGTTGTGTTGATTGAAAGGCTATTCTCATGAACACTATGAACATGATGTGACAGGTTTACTCACATGTTAATGATGATTCTAAGGTTGAAAGTTCATTCTCACCTAATTGAATCCATCAGCTATTTTATGACACTACAAAAAAATGCTCAATTTATGGGGGTTATTTTGTCAATTTGAGGTAGTTTTTGACCTTCACAATAAGAATTGAGGCATTTTTAAAAACGCTACAATTACCTGTGCCACTAGCATATTTGTGGTGATTTTTAGAAACCTCCATAACGACCCCACAAAATTACTTTTTTATTTGTGGAGGTTTTTTACGTCAATTTATGACGGTTTACAACCTCCACTATACCATTCTTAATATTTAATAAAAATATGTCTGCATGGGTTTAAAAATGCCACAACATGATATCAATATTTGCGAAATCTAATTTGTGGATGTTTGTGACCGCCACAATTTTTATATTTCTATACAAATAATAATTGCATCAAGCCTTTGTTAATACATATAAATACTTTCTAAATACTTAATGTAAATCAAATTTCATTATACAAATCAATAATAAAAAGTTTACAAGTTGAAACTCATGTCAAATTCAGTGATAAATATCATGTATAGCAACTTGAACGTTACAATTTAAAATCTAAAATAGTGTCATATAATATAAATACTAAAATGAAGTACTATGTATTTATTTGGTGACTTGAATTGGTGTCATCTTATCTTTTTTTTTAAGGTGAAGTAAGCTCGATCTTCATCATCATTAAGCTGATACTATGAAATCATAAAAATTGTATACGTGAGACAAACATATATTAATATATACATATCTTTGTACACTTTGATACAAGAAGAAAATTTAAAATTTAATTCATCTCAAACATAAATTTATATGAATCTTTGGCCTTATTAGTGAGGTCATACTCATCAATTAAAAAACAATGCAAATATATTTAAGCTCTCACCCAAAACGAGTAAAACGATGTGGTTTATTTTTACCCTACCTTATTAGTCATTTAACTCTGATATATGGAATAGTTATATTTCTCCTTCATTAAAGCAAGTAAGATTACATAAATATTAAAAAATTACAAGGTTGAAGGCACTAATACAACAATCTACAAAATGTTAGTCTCTAAGGCTACTTATTTTGTTAGGAAATAAACGTACAATAATAGAAAAAACATGAAATTGATAATTCAAACTCAATTCTCAGATGAACAAAACAAATTTGATAGGTCTCAATAAGAATCAAAATAATTCACGATTTGATAAAACACTAGTCATCATTCTTATCTAAATAAAAATAAAATTGAGGCTTATTTGCAATCAATCGAAGGCCAAATATAATTTTCTTTATAATGCGGCGAAAATTCAAAAAATATCCTGAAATATATAAAAATATGGCTACATTAAGTTTAACAACTTACAAAATACATATTTATTTACAAATAAAATAAAAAAATATAAATATAAATCTCAAATTGTAGTGTGAATTCTGAAATTCATGTGACAGATAATTACCTTTTCTTTCACAAAAATATTACGATCCAATCCATATGTTATACAAACTTGTTGCTTTGAGAACTCCACTTTATAAACCTACAAATACAAAGTCAATTAAAAGAATTACACAAACTAAAAAAAAATCAGATTGAACAAAAGATAAAATAAGCAAGGAAAAAAACAAGAAGGGAGAGTCTTTTAGGAACTACAGAATTGTGGAAGTGGGAAAGTGGGAGAGAGACTTGAGAGTTTATTTTGTGGTGGGAAAGGGGGAATTTTTTGTATTTTTTTTTTTGGTTTAAATTTTTTTGGGGGTGACTTCTGCCCGTATTAAATTTTAATTTTTGAGGAAAAAAGGTAAGCATTTAGGATTTTGGTTGGACTAATTAGGTGGATTTTGATTAAACTAATTAGGTTAAAAATGTTTTTGTTATAACTACTAGTAACTGGTGATTAAAATATTTTATCTTAAAAATCAAATATTATAAGAGCTTAAATAAAGTTAAATGAATACACAAATAAATATAATAAATATAACTATTGATATGACCTCTAAATTTTATTTTAAAATACGTAGATATACTCAAAGAAATAAAAAAACTAAAAGTAGGATTAAAATTATATTTAACTCATTAACATAAAATGATCTAGCCAAAATCAGACTTAGTAATGTGTTGTTTAGCCTTAAAAATTAAAAAAATAAGTGTAATTAATAGGTAGTAATTACATAGTCTAGTAATTACACAATATAATTATTAGGATGATTCATATTTTTATCATATAATTATAGATATATTATTATATTGCACAAGTATAATTACATATCTTGATTAATTTCCAAAATAAATTTAATTGTCAAAAATTAATATAAAGTAGTAATATATATATATAAAATAAAACACTAAAAAGAAGTTCAATAGACAATGTAGAAAAATAATATTTTGATAGTGTGTATATATATAGGGTCATGAACATGCATCCCATTAAAATGAAGCAAGATACCCACGAATATTTGTGTCATTGTGTGTTTACATATGTTGTATTAATTAAATTTTATTACAATTTTTCAGAAATTAAAAAATATGAATATTTAGGACATATAAAACTAAAAGATATATAAAAGAGATATATTTTCTAAAATTAATGAATTTACAATTTCTGGGGGTTGATAATCGCCACAAATAATATGAAATTGTGGTGATTTTCGAACCTCCTCAATAAGATTGTCACAAAAAAATTTATTTAGTAGGGGTTAAAATAAACGTCACAAAATGATTTAATAGCGGCGCTTTTTGAAACTTCCACAAATAAATTGCTACAAATTGAGTATTTTTTTTATAGTGTGAGTTGTATTGAATGAAGAGCAAGATATATCTTCACACATGTAAATGCAATTCAAGACTAATTATATATAATTTTGGAAATAATGCTTAGCATCGAGTGGATATGGAAAATGAGGTAGAGGCCCTCCCATCAAGACAATAGGTTGGGTCATCTAAATTATTCTCATGAGATGGAAGCTCCTCCACCAATACAGTAGGTCAGGTTTCTATAAGCGATCTCCCTATTCCATAACTATGTGCCCACATAGGTCTTTAGCTAGTGAATCAACCTAAAAGCTAATACATTTAGTTCTACCTTAGGCAAGTAGGACATTATTTCGATGTGGGGTTACACGACACCAGATTCGATGTAGCTCACTTGGTCTATGTCGATTATGGCTATTTTTCCTACATGACAAGATAATGAATATGACACGAACTATACGTATGACTTCTTGATGAGCTTTACTTAGTAGGAGTGGGGGTATGTGACTTCACTTTTACATTGCACAAGTAGACTTGGAAAGGGGTTATGGGATGGTTCTTTATGCAATGAAGGTATGCATGTATGTTGAATGGATTGTTGCTATGAATGACTTTCCTTATGTTCAAGTAATGTACATGACTATTTCCTTATCTATGACTATTTACTATGATGAGGTCTAAGGATGATATGTATGACTAAGATGGCCTCAAAGGAGTACTTAATATGATTGGTATTATGGAATGCCAACCATATACTGCACAAGTATACCTTAGGGTTGCTAAGGTTCTACTATGTTAAGAGGATTTGTATGATAAATATGCTATGACTTGTATTTTACATTAAAGGTTCATGGTGATTCTCAAACTTGACAAATGCATGCTTTTTAACTAAATTGTCCTTTTTATCATATTTCAAGGATTTTTATGCATGCTTCCATACATAGTACATATTTGTGCTAACCCATATTTCTTCTACATTTTTGATAAGTGTAAGTTCCGGCTAGGTGAAGTGTACTTCCTTTCTTGACAAAGGCTTGGATTGCTTATCTCCAAGACTTGTGTGAGTCCTTAGGTTCGAGGACAAGATGTCATTTACTTGTAGTTGCTTTGCATTATTCTATTTTGAGACTTTACTTTGTAAAGGGTTGTGACCCTTCTTTGACATTCTATTGTAGTAGATGGTTAATGAGACAAGGTCTAGACTTCGTTTTTGGATTTTAATAAAAAGACTTCGATTGTAAAATTTTTAATTTCGCATCATTTCTATTTTCTTATGTTTATGTATGCTAAGGACTTATATGAGACCCTTTCGGGGTCAAATACGCCGTGTTGCATCTAGGGGTACGTCTGAGTGATGACAGAAAATTGATGGATGTGTACAGTAATTAAAAACTTTATCTAGTAAAGCCAAAATGGAAGAAAATTTATTTTTTCAACCTATATCTATAACATAAAATATGTTAGATAATTTTAAGTACAAAGCAACAACATTTATGCTTTGCACAATTGGTGCCACCACATAAACTTTAATGGTTGTCCATTCCCTTCACTTCCACGTGGAAATGGAGGTAACGTTTTCAAAATATTTTTATTCCATTATATATATATATATATTAGGGTATTGCGTAGATTTATGGTAAAATATGAATATCTTTTGGATATACTACAATTAGTAGAAAATTATTTCGAATAAAGTCTACATCATATAATAATTCTTCAATATTACTAATCTCTTTTATCTCCATTAAAATATTAATAAATCATAAACTCTTATAAAATAATATAAACACATATATCGTAATTAAAGAATTCTTTTAATGAATATAAAAGGCATTTTTAAGAGACACTAAAAAAAATAGGTATATCAAATTCTTAGTTAGAATCCATGTTTCCAAACGTGAGCAATATTAATATAAAATATTCAAATTTAGGCTCGTAAGTCCTTGACACAAAAAAAAAAAGACAATTATAAGTATATAAGGTGTTACATTTTCTAATATAAAAATTGATCCTAACAGAATAATACGATTGTAAAGACATGACACATGAGTTTGACTTAACCCCAAAAGCTAGCTAATGAGGGGAGGATTGTCTAAGTCCAAACAATCAGATCACTAGTTCATTTCAAACAAATGTGAGATTTAACCCATTTTAACACCCCTTTATGCTCAGGTCCAACTAGAGAGTGGATCGGGAGCCTAAATGAGGATGGACCTAACTTTGATACCATGTATAATATAGAGTCAATGTATCCATTTCCTTGTAGTATTATTTTCAAAATAAGAGTTGTTTATATGTGATATGGAAACCTATCTAAGCAAACTAAATTAGAAAAAGTCTTTAAATATCTCTACCTATAATTATGTTATGAATACTATGTTTGGATATGCCTATGTGCATTCTATAACAGACATACATCCCAATTTTAAGCATTAGTAAACCCTTCTCAGCAAACTGTTACTTGAAATTTTTTGAAGACAAATTTTCAAACTCTATAGTCAAACAATCATGCCCCGAGGCTACCCCCTTGACGTGACACTGGACCTCAGATCACGAGTGACCCCAACCTAACCATGTGTCTGGCATATCATAAGTATACTGAGAGATACCAAATAAAACAAATACCATGCGGAATCAAAAACAGTAGATAACTGAAAGTGGGGAATACCCAACTAATCTGAATATATGAAATGTACTAAGAGTTTAATAACAACTAAAATATCAAACTCAACAAGTCAAGTTGATTCTACTACTATGTCTAAAAAGCCTCTACTGACTAGAGTTGCTAGGGAATGCCCCCAGCTAACCCTAGCAAAATTGAAAACTAAATAGAAGACTGAAATAAAATAAAGCATGTCTATTATCCTCGAAGTATAAGGACTCACCACTCAAGCTGTTGAATACGAATGGGGGACCGATCTAAGCGTGATTTTGATGTTGAGTACCGAACCTACATCATGAAAGGATGTAGCACAGTGTATGTGTTAGTACTTTGAATATACTAAACATGTAGGATATAGAGACTAAGCTGAATAAACATATGAAAGTTGAACAAGGCATAACTGAGAAAGAATGTAACTACTGAAAAGATAACTGAAGTGCTAAACTGAATGCAATGATCAAGTACTAATCATGAACATGACATAACTGAACTGAATAATGAAATATTTACTGAAAGCCTGGTCAAATGAACTACGAATCTGACTGTGGGAGCTATTATTAACCGACATAAAACCACGTGAAATAAATGTGGAGTCCGATGTATACGCCCCATTGAGAGGACCCAATATACCTTGTGAGGGGAATAAAGGCATAACTGGTGTGATCACTAAATTTGATGCCCACAGAGGGTACTAATACTCCTACGA
Source organism: Solanum bulbocastanum (assembly GCA_037074985.1). Taxonomy (NCBI): domain Eukaryota; kingdom Viridiplantae; phylum Streptophyta; class Magnoliopsida; order Solanales; family Solanaceae; genus Solanum; species Solanum bulbocastanum. The sequence goes on from CM073605.1 coordinate 41,888,804, forward strand.
GGGCACGTAGTTCTGGACTGTAAAGGTACATCAAACCCTAGTCCAACTCGGTGCTAAGTCTACTCCCAACTAAATATGTAAATGATACATTATGATTGAAATACTAAATAGCTCAAAATACTGACATGCTAACTAACAATGCAACATTTATATACTGACAATGAGACATTTGAAATCTGAAGCATGATTATCTGTTTCACTGACCTAGAAAGTGCAATTCATGAACTAGGACAATCTACACAAACTAGGGTTCTGACTTTAATATCGGGAATTAAATGACGATTCTAAGAAAACATGATATTTTGATTGCAAATACTACAATAGCTAAATCACAACAATTTTCCAAGGTTAAGAAACCCTAATGAAATCCCACATACTTGGTGACGAAATTCATGGAGAAATCCTTTGGATTTTGGGGCTGAACTGAAAAAAATATCTTACTTATTCTTGAGGGGTTGGTCGACTCTTTCTCCTCTTCTACTTTAAGTTTCGGCAAATTCTAGAGAATAAACGATTTAGGGTAAGTTCTGACTAATTTACTAGGCCTAAACTGAGTAAAATGACATAGTTTTGGTGTTAAACGACATAGTTTAAATATCCAACACATAGGCGAAAACACCAAAATGACCCTAACTTAAAAGCTGACGGAGGACTACCATAGTGCTACTAACAGACCTTCAAAGGGACCACGGCCCGTCAAGTGGTTAGTGTATTCTTGGCCAGTGACTACTGGTTTTGGGATGGTCCAACCACGAGCCTTATCATAGCCTGTGTGAAGGACCACGGACCGTGAAGGCCACCATGGTTCTTCACTTGGGATGGGGGTTTGCTGGCTCTGGTTCACGGACACCACCACGGACCGTCATAAAGACCACAGCTCGTGAAGGGCTCCGTGGTCTGATGCCTAAGCCTTGGGTGGATCTGTACTTCCTCTATGAACCTTTCCATGGATCATGAAGTGGTCCATGGCCCGTGAAGGGCTCCGTGGTCCACCACTGCTGGGAGGGTGTGAACCAGGATGAGGGTGACGAACCGTGGTGTAGATCACGACCCGTGAACCCCTCCGTGGTTCACCTTTTTCTACTGAAAAGTTGAAGTATGTTTTTCTTAGATGTTACAATATCTCCCCCTTGGGATCATTCTTCCACGAATGATGCCTAAACTAGGCAAGTATGGAGGGAAGGAGCTGCAATCCCTACCACTAAGTACTAGAAACTTTATCTGACTGAATTGAGTTCCAAGAACATGCAATATGCTGAAAATGCAAGAACAACTAAAGGAACATGATACTAAGAATGAATTTACGCAAGAGTAAATTGAGAGACTGGAAAGGAACTATTATCTCAAGATGAAACGGAGTCAGAAGGAAAGAGATTAGGTTACTTGGCCTTCATGGCTTTTTCTGCTTCCCAAGTTGCTCCCTCTACGGATTGACTCCCGCATAAAACCTTCATTGAAGCGACTTCTTTATCACTCAACCTACGAACGTGACGATCAAGAATCTATATTGGCACCTCTTCATAAGTGAGACTATCCTTCACAACCACATTCTCTAATAGTATTATCGATGTCGGATCACCCATGCACTTCTTCAACAAGGAAATGTGAAAGACCTGATGAACTACTACTAGTTCTGCTGTCAACTCCAACTCATATGCCACATTACCAACCCTTTTTAGAATGCTCTAAGGACTTATATATCTAGGACTGAGCTTCCCTTTCTTGTCAAATCTCATCACCCCCTTCATAGGTGACATCTTTAGGAAAACCCAATCATCAATTTTAAACTCTAAGTCCCTTCTTCTCACATCTGCATAGGACTTGTGACGAATCTAAGCTGTATTTAGTCTATCTATGATGAGCTGAACTTTTTCCATTACCTGATGAACCGAATCTAACCCTATCAAAGTTGTTTCACCTACTTTGAACCAACCAATTGGGGACATACATCTATGTACATATAGTGCCTCATACTGGGCCATCTGAATGCTGGAATGGAAATTATTATTATAGGTGAACTCTAAGAGAGGTAGGTGATCATCCCAACTACCCTTGAAATCAATCATCCAATACCTGAACATGTCCTCTAAGGTCTGAATGGTATGCTCTGCCTGACCATCCGTCTATGGATGAAATGATGTGCTGAGACTTACTTGAGTACCAAGACCTTTCTGAAATGATTTCCAAAAATGAGAGGTAAACTGAGGACCTCTATTTGAGATAATAGACAAAGGAACCCATGCAACCTGACTATCTCATGGATGTAGAGTTTGGCATAGTCCTCCGCTGAATCTATAGTTTTGACAGCCAAGAAGTGAGCGAACTTAGTGACTCTATCTGCTATCACCCAAATAGATTCATGATGTCTACGAGTATGAGGTAAACCCATAATGAAGTCCATGTATATCACTTCCGACTTCCATGTAGGAATGTTAATCTCTTGAGTCATATCTCCTGGTTTTTGATGTTCTACCTTAACCTGTTGACACTTAGGACACTTAGCCATAAAATCTGATATATCCCTCTTCATGCCATTCCACCAAAAGACTTCCTGCAGATCATGATACATCTTAGTGGCATTTGGATGAATGGAATACCTGGAATTATGAGCTTCTGTAAGGATATGATTCATCAACTCACCAACATTAGGAACACATAAGCAACCCTGGTAGCGAAGCATACAGTCTCCCCCTTGGGAGAAAACCTCAACTTTCTTTTGATGAACTGTGCCTTTCAACTGAAGTAATATAGGATCACTATCTTATTTTTCCTTAACCTCCGCTACCAATGAAGATTCTGATCCATTCTAAACTATCACCCTACTATCTAATGTGTCCGTAAGACAAACTCCTAAGAGAGCAAGCCGATGAACATCTTTGGCTAGCTTTTTTCTTTCTTTCTCAACATGTGCTACACTACCCATGGACAATCTCTTGAGAGCATCAGCCACTCTATTGGCCTTACCCGGATGGTAAAGCACATTCATGTCATAGTATTTGAGGAATTCAAGTCATCTCCTCTGACGAAGATTCAACTCTTTCTGGGTGAACACATACTGGAGGCTCTTATGATCTGTAAATACATCAACATGAACACCATACAAGTAGTGTCTCCAAATCTTTAGGGAAAATACTATGGCTTCAAGCTCGAGGTCATGAGTCGGGTTGTTCTTGTAATGAACCATAAGTTATCTAGAAGCATAAGTTATGACCTTACCTCGCTGGATGAACACACAACCTAGGCCGACCCTGGATGCATCACAATAAATTACATAACCGTCTGAACCAACTGGTAGAGTCAAGACTGGAGATGTAGTCAACTTACTTTTCAGTTCTGAGAAACTTTTCTCACACTCATCTGACCACTGAAACATGACCTTCTTCTGAGTCAACTTGGTCAATGGGGAAGCTATAAATGAAAATCCTTCAACAAATCTCCTACATAGCCAAACCCAAGAAACTTCTGATATATATTGGAGAGGTGGGTCTGGGCCAGTGTTGTACTGCCTCAATCTTCTGAGAATCCACTTGGATCCCTTCTCTATATACTACATGAACAAGGAAACCTATAGACTGTAACCAATTTTAACATTTGCTAAACTTAGAGAATAGCTGGCGATCCTTGAGAGTTTGTAGAATAACTCTCAGATGAGTCGCGTGCTCTTTTTCACTTCGAGAATGAATGAGGATATCATCAATAAAGATGATGACGAACAAGTCCAAATACTGTTTGAACACCCTATTCATTAAGTCCATGAAAGTAACAAGAGCATTTGTTAGTCCAAAAGACATAACCACAAATTCATAACGACCATACCGAGTACTAAAAGTTGTCTTTGGAATATCGCTATCTCTGACTCTGAGCTGATGATAGCCGGATTTGAGGTCTATCTTAGAAAAGCAACTAGCGCCCTGAACTTGGTCGAACAATTCATCAATCATGGGGACGGGATACTTATTTCGTGATTGTGACTTTGTTCAACTGCCGATAGTCAATGCACATTCTGAGAGAACCATCTTTCTTTTTCATGAAAAACACGAGACCACCCCATGAAGAGATACTAGGTTTGATGAAGCCATTATCTAAAAGGTCTTGTAACTGTTCTTTCAATTCCTTAAGCTCGGTTGGTGCCATTCTGTAAGGAGGAATCGAAATGGACTGGGTATCTAGAAGGAGATTTATTTCGAAGTCAATTTCCCTTTCGGGAGGAAATCTAAGCAGATCTTCTGGAAACACTTCTGGAAACTCATCTACTGACTCAAGAGTTGGGGTTTCGGAGTTTGAATCCTTAACCTGAAAAAATGATACATATACCCTTTGGAAATCATTTTTCTGGCCTTCAGGTAAGAGATGAATCGGTCCATAGGCACTAAGCTACTACCCTTCCACTCTAAGACTAGCTTGTTTGGAAATTGAAACTGAACGATCCTAGTTCTACAATTGACTTAGGCATAACAAGAATGTAACCAATCCATGCCTAGAATGATATCAAAATCTACCATTTCTAACTCTACAAAATCTGCTAAGATGACTTTCTAAGAGACTGTAATAGGGCAATTTATGTATACCCGTCCAGCTATAACTGGGTCACCAACTAGAGTAGAGACTGAGAAGGGTTCTTAGAGAGTTTCTGGACTGACACCGAAATTTAATGTTATATAGGGAGTTACAAAAGACAATGTAGCCCCTGGATCTAACAATGCATAAACATCTAAATGAAAGACTCGTAAAGTAATAGTGACCACATCATGAGAATCTTTCTAATCTTGGCGAGCGTGGTGAGCATACAACCTGTTCTGGCATTGACCGCCACCTGTACCAGATGAAGCACCCTGCTGAGTTGGCGACCTGCTAGTGTTGCTGGAGCTGTAGACTGAGCCCTATTGTTGTTACTTCCTTGCCCCTGCCTAGCAGAAGGGCAATCCTTCAACCTATGGCTAGACTGACCACACCCAAGCACCCTTCTTTGCATGCAAGACACTTGCCCGGATGGTTCTCACCACACTTTGGACAAGTTTGGAAGGTCATTTTACCTTAAGCACTCCCCTCAAATTTAGAGCCTGATATCCTACCTTTCTGATTCTATCGAAACCTAGGGGATAGAGCACAAGCTAATGAAGGTGCTGGGGTTGTAGACCTCTGCTGAAACTGCGAGTGATTTCCACCACCCAATTTCTGCTGAGAGTATTCATAATTCCCTATTCTAGCCTTCTTGTTGTCCTTGCCATTTCCCTAAGCTTATCTCCCTCAACCTGCTGAGCATGAGTCATAAGCCTAGAGATATTCATATCCTCTAATAGAATAGCATTCCTTCACTTTGTCTTCGCCAAGTCGGATACCCCAAACAGAAACTTACTTATTTGTGCCCTTGGATTGATAACCAGGTGTGGAGCATACCTGGAGAGCTGGGTGAACTTAAATCTATATTCTTGGACTGACATGGTACCCTACTTCAAATTTATAAACTCTTGTGCCTTAGCTCCAACCACAAGCCTTACCACGGCCCGTGTGAAGGACCACGGACCATGAAGGCCACTGTGGTTCTTCACTTGGGCTGGGGGTCTGCTGGCTTAGGTTGATGAATGCCACCACGGCCCATGGAGGGCTCCGTTGTCTGATGACTCAGCCCTAGGTGGCTCTGTACTTCCTCCACAATCCTTCCCACGACTCTTGAGGTAGTCCACAGCCCATGAAGGGCTCCATGGTCCATCACTGCTGGGAGGGTGTGAACTACGATGAGGGTGGTGGATCGTGGTCCTGATCACGACTCGTGAACCCCTCCGTGGTTCACCTGTTTCTGCTGAAAAGTCCAAGTCTGTTTTTCTGAGGTGTTACATAAAAATATCTTTAATAATTAATTTTCAATAACTATGGTCATATAATCTTTAATACAATAATAAAATTCTAAATCTATGGTCAAATATATCTTTAATAATAAATTTTCAAAATATATGGTTAAACATATCATTAATATAGAAATAAATTTTCTAAATCGTCTATAATCAAATATTTCTTTAATAATAAATTTTCAAAATTTATGGTCAAACAAATCTTTAGTACATTAATAAATTTGCTAAATATATGGTCAAACATATGTTTAGTACCTTAGTAAATTTTCTAAATCTATGGTCAAACCTATCTTCAATGATAAATTTTTAAAATTTATTGTCAAACATATCTTTAATACAGTAATGAATTTTCTAAATCTATGGTCAAACATATGTTTATTAATAATTTTTAAAAAAATTTATGGTCAGACATATTTTTAATATAATAATAAATTTTCCAAATCTATGGTCAAACATCTCTTTAAGCGTTATTAAACCCTTCTTAGCAAATTGTTCGGACCCGTTTTGGAACTTAAACACTTTTCTAAGGAACAAATTTCAAATCTGGTTTAAAATCTATGGTCAAACATATCTTTTAAATCTGATACAAAATTTATGAAAACTCTCCGGTCAACAATAGAAAAGACAAACAATATATGGACTTCTACCCAAATTTTAAGCATCATTTCACTTTGGCTCCTAGCAATTAAATACTACTTCATTTTCACTTGTGACTCATTACACAAGAGACAAAAACAAACCCTTTCATTCTATGGCCACTGATAGTATAATCACAAATGATAAATCACCCATGGGATATTAGAAAAATCCATTAGTTTTTTTTGCATCTCGTATGAAACATGACGTGAAGGATTGTGTTGTAGCATAAGATCTTCCAGTTCCCCCTATCGACATAGGGGGTTTCTTTTATGGTGACCATGCCGCGGCCCAACAAACATCTAGGCTTGTTGGTGAAGCGTGCAGCAGCCATAGTTTCTTCCTTGTAGTGAACCACGGTGTTGATGTTAATCTCATCTCCAATGCCCATCGTTACATGGACTTGTTCATTGACTTGCCTCTCTCTGAAAAGAAAAAAGATTAGAGAAAAATTGGTGAGAACTGTGGCTATGCCAGTAGCTTTACTGGAATGTTTTTGTCGAAGTTGCCTTGAAAAGAGACTCTCTCTTTCCAATACTCTGTTAAAGAAGACTCATCTGACATAGTTGAAGAGTATTTCCAAAGATCAATGGGTGAAAGATTTAACAATCTAGGGTAAGGATAATTCACTACCTTAGCATTCCCCTATTTCAATTAGGTTGTCTTAAACTCCCTTCATTCCTCTTTAGTTATCATGATAAGGTTTGTCACAACCTTTAAGAAAAAATTAATAAGGAGTGCTGTATTGACCAGTATATCCCTTATTATTTCCTTAATCTGTATCTATATATGTTACTCTTAATTCTAGAATAATTAATGTTAAGGCACTACTAAAAAAACAGTGAATACCGACCTAAAAATACCGACCTCCGGAGGTCGGTATTCCCTGTAATTCCAACCTAAAACCGACATCCCAGCTTAGGTCGGAAAAAGCTTGGTCGCTATTCAATACCGACCTCTCGAGGTCGATTTTTATTTTAAGTCGGAAAATTCATTAATTTATTTTTCGACCTCCGGAGGTCGGTATTTTTATTTTTTGTATTTTTGAAATTCCGACCTCCGGAGGTCGGTAATTTTATTTTTGTATTTTTTAAATTCCGACCTCCGGAGGTCGGTATTTTTATTTTATATTTTTCAAATTCCGACCTTCGGAGGTCGGTATTTTTATTCTTTTATTTTTCAAATTCCGACTTCCGGAGGTCGGTAATTTTATTTTTGTATTTTTAAAATTCCGACCTCCGGAGGTCGGTAATTTTATTTTTGTATTTTTTAAATTCCGACCTCCGGAGGTCGGTATTTTTATTCTTTTATTTTTCAAATTCCGACCTCTGGAGGTCGGTAATTTTATTTTTGTATTTTTAAAATTCCGACCTCCGGAGGTCGGTATTTTAATTTTTTTACTTTTGAAATTCCGACCTCCGGAGGTCGGTTTTCTACTATAAAACTGGCAGCAAATTGCTGTAATTATAATTGCCCACCTGCATATTTATACCAAAACAACCCAAAGAATATAAACTTCATCCAACCAAAACAACACAATATTTTCAACATATACATTAAACTATTTTAAAATAATCTTCATCCAACTTCAAAATACAATCAAACAATTCCAAAATATAGAAGTCTAAAATGTCAAATATATACAACTAGTTCTCATCACCATGAACACTCTCCTTATCAGACTTATCATTCTCATCACCCTCTTGATCAGATGCATCACTGCTGGTTGGACATGAAGGAAGAATATTTCCTGATTCAAAAAGAAAAGTAAGTTGGGCTTGAAGCGCTGCATACCTCTCTACCTCTTGTGCTACCGCAATCTCCTCTTCTCTCTTCTTCTCTCTTTCGGCAACAGCAGTTTAACTACATTAGTTATGACTTAATTCCATCAACTAAATTCACCAACTAAACCACATTATTTATTTTAACTTATTTAAACACCTTAACAACTTTTTAACTTTAACTACATTAGTTTTGATTAAATTCCAACAACTAAATTCACTAACTAAACCACAATATTTATTTTAACTTGTTTAAATAACTTAACAACTTTTTAACTTTAACTACATTAGTTTTGACTTAATTCCAACAACTAAATTCATCAACTAAACGACATTATTTATTTTAACTTTTTTAAATAACTTAACAACTTTTTAACTTTAACTACATTAGTTTTGATTTAATACCAACAACTAAATTCACTAACTAAACCACATTATTTATTTTAACTTATTTAAACACCTTAACAACTTTTTAACTTTAACTACATTAGTTTTGATTTAATTCCAACAACTAAATCCACCAACTAAACGACACTATTTATTTTCACTTTTTGAAACAACTTAACAACTTTTTAACTTTAACTACATTAGTTTTGACTTAATTCCAACAACTAAATTCACCAACTAAACGACATTATTTATTTTAACTTGTTTAAATAACTTAACAACTTTTTAACTTTAACTACATTAGTTTTGACTTAATTCCAACAACTAAATTCACTAACTAAACCACATTATTTATTTTAACTAGTTTAAATATTTAACAAGTTTTTAACATTAACTACATTAGTTTAATATAATTCCAACAACTAAATTCACCAACTAAACCACATTATTTATTTTAACTTGTTTAAATAACTTAACAACATTTTAACTTTAACTACATTAGTTTTGACTTAATTCAAACAACTAAATTCACCAACTAAACGACATTATTTATTTTAACTTGTTTAAATAACTTAACAACTTTTTAACTTTAACTACATTAGTTTTCACTTAATTCCAACAACTAAATTCACCAACTAAACGACGTTATTTATTTTAACTTGTTTAAATAACTTAACAACTTTTTAACTTTAACGACATTAGTTTTGACTTAATTCCAACAATTAAATTCATCAACTAAACGACATTATTTAACTTAACTAGTTTAAATAACTAAACAAATTTTTAACTTTAACTACATTAGTTTTGACTTAATTCCAACAACTAAATTCATCAACTAAACGACATTATTTATTTTAACTTTTTTAAATAACTTAACAACTTTTTAACTTTAACTACATTAGTTTTGACTTAATTCCAACAACTAAATTCACTAACTAAACCACATTATTTATTTTAACTTATTTAAACACCTTAACAACTGTTTAACTTTAACAACATTAGTTTTTATTTAATTCCAACAACTAAATTCACTAACTAAACGACATTATTTATTTTAAATTGTTTAAATAACTTAACAACTTTTTAACTTTAACTACATTAGTTTTGACTTAATTCCAACAACTAAATTCACCAACTAAACCACATTATTTATTTTAACTTGTTTAAATAACTTAACAACTTTTTAACTTTAACTACATTAGTTTTGACTTAATTCCAACAACTAAATTCACTAACTAAACGACATTATTTATTTTTACTTGTTTAAATAACTTAACAACTTTTTAACTTTAACTACATTAGTTTTGACTTAATACCAACAACTAAATTCACTAACTAAACCACATTATTTATTTTAACTTATTTAAACACCTTAACAACTTTTTAACTTTAACTACATTAGTTTTGATTTAATTCCAACAACTAAATCCACCAACTAAACGACACTATTTATTTTAACTTTTTGAAACAACTTAACAACTTTTTAACTTTAACTACATTAGTTTTGACTTAATTCCAACAACTAAATTCACCAACTAAACGACATTATTTATTTTAACTTGTTTAAATAACTTAACAACTTTTTAACTTTAACTACATTAGTTTTGACTTAATTCCAACAACTAAATTCAATAACTAAACCACATTATTTATTTTAACTAGTTTAAATATTTAACAAGTTTTTAACATTAACTACATTAGTTTAATATAATTCCAACAACTAAATTCACCAACTAAACCACATTATTTATTTTAACTTGTTTAAATAACTTAACAACATTTTAACTTTAACTACATTAGTTTTGACTTAATTCAAACAACTAAATTCACCAACTAAACGACATTATTTATTTTAACTTGTTTAAATAACTTAACAACTTTTTAACTTTAACTACATTAGTTTTCACTTAATTCCAACAACTAAATTCACCAACTAAACGACGTTATTTATTTTAACTTGTTTAAATAACTTAACAACTTTTTAACTTTAACGACATTAGTTTTGACTTAATTCCAACAATTAAATTCATCAACTAAACGACATTATTTAACTTAACTAGTTTAAATAACTAAACAAATTTTTAACTTTAACTACATTAGTTTTGACTTAATTCCAACAACTAAATTCATCAACTAAACGACATTATTTATTTTAACTTTTTTAAATAACTTAACAACTTTTTAACTTTAACTACATTAGTTTTGACTTAATTCCAACAACTAAATTCACTAACTAAACCACATTATTTATTTTAACTTATTTAAACACCTTAACAACTGTTTAACTTTAACAACATTAGTTTTTATTTAATTCCAACAACTAAATTCACTAACTAAACGACATTATTTATTTTAAATTGTTTAAATAACTTAACAACTTTTTAACTTTAACTACATTAGTTTTGACTTAATTCCAACAACTAAATTCACCAACTAAACCACATTATTTATTTTAACTTGTTTAAATAACTTAACAACTTTTTAACTTTAACTACATTAGTTTTGACTTAATTCCAACAACTAAATTCACTAACTAAACGACATTATTTATTTTTACTTGTTTAAATAACTTAACAACTTTTTAACTTTAACTACATTAATTTTGACTTAATTCCAACAACTAAATTCACTAACTAAACCACATTATTTATTTTAACTAGTTTAAATAACTTAACAACTTTTTAACTTTAACTACATTAGTTTTGACTTAATTCCAACAACTAAATTCACGAACTAAACGACATTATTTATTTTAACTTGTTTAAATAACATAACAACTTTTTAACTTTAACTACATTAGTTTTTCACTTAATTCCAACAAATAAATTCACTAACAAAACCACATTATATATTTTAACTTATTTAAACACCTTAACAACTTTTTAACTTTAACTTCTTTAGTTTTGATTAAATTCCAACAACTAAATTCACTAACTGAACCACATTATTTATTTTAACTTGTTTAAGTAACTTAACAACTTTTTAACTTTAACTACATTAGTTTTGACTTAATTCCAACAACTAAATTCATCAACTAAACGACATTATTTATTTTAACAATTTTAATTAACTTAACAACTTTTTAACTTTAACTATATTAGTTTTGACTTAATTCTAACAACTAAATTCCCTAACTAAACCACATTATTTATTTTAACTTGTTTAAATAACTTAACAACTTTTTAACTTTAACTACATTAGTTTTCACTTAATTCCAACAACTAAATTCACCAACTAAACGACGTTATTTATTTTAACTTGTTTAAATAACTTAACAACTTTTTAACTTTAACGACATTAGTTTTGACTTAATTCCAACAATTAAATTCATCAACTAAACGACATTATTTAACTTAACTAGTTTAAATAACTTAACAAATTTTTAACTTTAACTACATTAGTTTTGACTTAATTCCAACAACTAAATTCATCAACTAAACGACATTATTTATTTTAACTTGTTTAAATAACTTAACAACTTTTTAACTTTAACTGCATTAGTTTTGACTTAATACCAACAACTAAATTCACTAACTAAACCACATTATTTATTTTAACTTATCTAAACACCTTAACAACTTTTTAACTTTAACTACATTAGTTTTGATTTAATTCCAACAACTAAATCCACCAACTAAACGACACTATTTATTTTAACTTTTTGAAACAACTTAACAACTTTTTAACTTTAACTACATTAGTTTTGACTTAATTCCAACAATTAAATTCACCAACTAAACGACATTATTTATTTTAACTTGTTTAAATAACTTAACGACTTTTTAACTTTAACTACATTAGTTTTGCCTTAATTCCAACAACTAAATTCACCAACTAAACCACATTATTTATTTTAACTTGTTTAAATAACTTAACAACTTTTTAACTTTAACTACATTAGTTTTGACTTAATTCCAACAACTAAATTCACTAACTAAACCACATTATATATTTTAACTTATTTAAACACCTTAACAACTTTTTAACTTTAACTACATTAATTTTGATTAAATTCCAACAACAAAATTCACTAACTGAACCACATTATTTATTTTAACTTGTTTAAGTAACTTAACAACTTTTTAACTTTAACTAAATTAGTTTTGACTTAATTCCAACAACTAAATTCACTAACTAAACCACATTATTTATTTTAACTTGTTTAAATAACTTAACAACTTTTTAACTTTAACTACATTAGTTTTGACTTAATTCCAACAACTAAATTCACCAATTAAACCACATTATTTATTTTAACTTGTTTAAATATTTAACAGCTTTTTAACTTTAGCTACATTAGTTTTGACTTAATTTCAACAACTAAATTCACTAACTAAACCACATTATTTATTTTAACTAGTTTAAATAACTTAACTACTTTTTAACTTTAACTATATTAGTTTTGACTTAATTCGAACAACTAAATTCACCAACTAAACCACATTATTTATTTTAACTTGTTTAAATAACTTAACAGCTTTTTAACTATAGCTACATTAATTTTGACTTAATTCCAACAACTAAATTCACTAACTAAACCACATTATTTATTTTGACTAGTTTAAATAACTTAACTACTTTTTAACTTTAACTACATCAGTTTTGACTTAATTCCAACAACTAAATTAACCAACTAAACGATATTATTTATTTTAACTTGTTTAAATAACTTAACAACTTTTTAACTTTAACTACATTAGTTTTGACTTAATTACAACAACTAAATTCACTAACTAAACCACATTATATATTTTAACTTATTTGAACACCTTAACAACTTTTTAATTTTAACTACATTAGTTTTGATTAAATTCCAACAACTAAATTCACTAACTGAACCACATTATTTATTTTAACTTATTTAAGTAACTTAACAACTTTTTAACTTTAACTACATTAGTTTTGACTTAATTCCAACAACTAAATTCATCAACTAAACGACATTATTTTTTTTAACTAGTTTAAATAACTTAGCAACTGTTTAACTTTAACTACAGTAGTTTTGACTTAATTCCAACAACTAAATTCATCAACTAAACGACATTATTTATTTTAACTAGTTTAAATAACTTAACAACTTTTTAACTTTAACTACATTAGTTTTGACATAATTCCAACAACTATATTCATCAACTAAACGACATTATTTATTTTTACTTGTTTAAATAACTGAACAACTTTTTAACTTTAACTACATTAGTTTTGACTTAATTCCAACAACTAAATTCACTAACTAAACCACATTATTTATTTTAACTTATTTAAACACCTTAACAACTTTTTAACTTTAACTACATTAGTTTTGATTTAATTCCAACAACTAAATTCATCAACTAAACGACATTATTTATTTTAACTAGTTTTGAATAACTTAACAACTTTTTAACTTTAACTACATTAGTTTTGACTTAATTCCAACAACTAAATTCACTAACTAAACCACATTATTTATTTTAACTTATTTAAACACCTTAACAACTTTTTAACTTTAACTACATTAGTTTTGATTTAATTCCAACAACTAAATTCATCAACTAAACGACATTATTTATTTTAACTAGTTTAAATAACTTAACAACTTTTTAACTTTAACTACATTAGTTTTGACTTAATTCCAACAACTAAATTCACTAACTAAACGACATTATTTATTTTAACTTGTTTAAATAACTTAACAACTTTTTAACTTTAACTACATTGGTTTTGACTTAATTCCAACAACTAAATTAACTAACTAAACGACATTATTTATTTTAACTTGTTTAAATAACTTAATAACTTTTTAACTTTAACTACATTAGTTTTGACTTAATTCCAACAACTAAATTCACCAACTAAACTACATTATTTATTTTAATTTGTTTACATAACTTAACAAATTTTTAACTTTAACTACATTAGTTTTAACTTAATTCCAACAACTAATTTCACTAACTAATCCACATTATTTATTATAACTAATTTAAATAACTTGACAACTTTAACTAGTTTAGTTTTGACTTAATTCCAACAACTAAAACCACCAACTAAACCACATTATTTTTTTGAACTTATTTAAACAACAAAAAACTTTTTAACTTTAACTAAATTAGTTTTGACTTAATTCCAACAATTAAATTCACTAACTAAAGCTAAGCATCAACACTAGATGGACAGAAATTGATCTTGCAAGAAAATCAATTTTGTCATCAATAGGATTAACTAGTGTTGGTACTTATGCTTAACAAACACATTAAATTAAAGTTAAGTGTCAACACTAGATGGACACAAATCGATCTTGCAAAAAAATCAATTTTGTCATCAATAGGATCAACTAGTGTTGGTATTTAATTATGCTTAACAAACACATTATTCCTAAACTAAAGCTAAGCATCAACACTAGATGGACACAAATCGATCTTGCAAGAAAATCAATTTTGTCATCAATAGGATCAACTAGTGTTGGTACTTATGCTTAACAAACACATTAAATTAAAGTTAAGTGTCAACACTAGATGGACACAAATCGATCTTGCAAGAAAATCAATTTTGTCATCAATAGGATCAACTAGTGTTGGTACTTAATTATGCTAAACAAACATTCAATGGACACAAACAAATTATCACAAAATTTAAACTAAGTATCAATACTAGAAGGACACAAACACATTATAAAAAGAAATTGTACTTGAACTTTAGAAATTTAGAAACACCAAACCTTATCTTCTACTTTGATGAAAGAAGCTTGTATCAACTTTTTTTGATGTTGAGCTTCCTTAGTTGCCTAGCCCGCAAAATCAACTCTTTCAACACTAGAAAAAGATTCAATAATTATTAGTTACTACATAGCACAAACACACAGCAACATTGAGATTCGTCAACTGCCTATTTCCTAAATACGAGCCAATTTGAAAACAAGCATCAACATAGAAAATGAAAGAACACGCCCACATGAATAGATGGACACAAATTGATCTTGCAAGAAAATCAATTTTGTCATTAATAGGATCAACTAGTGTTGGTACTTACGCTTAACAAACACATTATTCCTAAATTAAAGCTAAGTGTCAACACTAGATGGACACAAATAGATCTTGCAAGAAAATCAATTTTTTCATCAATAATATCAAGTTTAGTTAAATATAACCTTCAAATCCAAGAATATTAGTTATATATATATATATTCAAGTTTTAATAAGTTCAAGTTTCAATTCAAGTTCATATCTAATTTCTAAACTTAAGTAGCTATATATTCAAGCTAATTAGTTCCAAATTCAAAACTAGCTAGCTAGTTTCCGAAATTTAAACTATTAATTAGCCTAAAATATCAAATATAATTCAAACCATTAGTTCTAAATTCCAAATTCAAACTAGTCTTAAAATCACAAATTGAAAGTACTCCTAGAATTCAAAAACCAAACTATAATGCTAAAATCCCAAATTCAAACTATTAGTAGTCCTAAAATCTCAATAATAATTCAAACTAGTCCTAAAATCCCAAAATCTAACTAGTGCTAAAATCCTAAATTCAAACTAGCTAGCTATTCCTAATCCCAAATTCAAACTATTAGTCCTAAAATCTCAATAATAATTCAAACTAACTCAAATAATACCCAAATTCAAACAACTCCCCAAACATAATTCAAACTAACTCTAACATTAAAATTTTCAATTCACAATCAACAAACACAAACTAACAATCAAATAATCCCTAATTCAAACTAACAATCAAAAACCCTAAATCATTCACTTACTAATTAACTAACAATCAATAAAAAAAACTAATTCAATACACTAATTAACAAATTCAACACTCAAATTGAATACCCAAATTCAAACAACTCCTTAAATACCCTAATTCAATCTAATTCTACAATTCCAAAATCAAACTAATTAACTCAAGAAATGCCAAATTTCAAACAAATCCTAAGATATCCTAATTCAAACTAACCCTAACATTAAAATTTTCAATTCACAATCAACAAACACAAACTAACAATCAAATAATCCCTAATTCAAACTAACCCTAGCGTTAAAATTTTCAATTCACAATCAACAAATACAAACTAACAATCAAATAATCCCTAATTCAAACTAACAATCAAAAACCCTCAATCATTCACTTACTAATTAACTAACAATCAATAAAAAAACTAATTCAATACACTAATTAACTAATTCAACACTCAAATTAAAAGAAATTAAAAATACTATTATGAAACCTAACCTTGAATTAAAGGAGAAGGGCAGTGAGTCGCAATAGAGGCAGCGCCGGTCAATATGGAGGCGGCGCCGGTCGAGATGGAGGCGGCGTGACCCCCTGCTGCTAACGCGAGCTTCCTCTGCTGCTCTACGCGACCGCCGCTGCTGCTGTACTCGACCGCCGCTGCTGCTGCTGTACGCGACCGCCGCTGCTGCTGCTGCGATGGTGGCGTGGTGCCGGTCATCGGGGATGGTGGCATGGCGCCGGTCGTCGGGGTTGGTGGCGGGCGCCGATGAGAGGAATAGTGAGAGAGGAGTGAGACTTGTGAGACTTTGACCTAGAGTTTTAATTTTAATAAAGTTAGTTTAATAAATTTAATTTATTGAGGTTGATTTAATTAATTAAAATTACATATATATATATATATATATATATATATATATATATATATATATATATATATATATATATATAAAATTCAACTACTTATCAACAGAAGTTTAATTTAATAAATTTAATTTATCGAACAAGTTAATTTTATAAATTTAAATTATATACCTTCTAATTATATAAATTTAATTTTATTGATCAACAAAAATTTATCAATATCAAATTTAATATATAAATCTCCTTGAATTGATCATACGTATTTCTTTAATTGATAATGTATTTCATATCTGAACCACTAGTTTATAAGACTTGATTTGTTAAACTATTCAAAGGGTATATAATTAATCAACGTATTTCATAATCCGATGAAGTATCCTTTACATGTCATCATAATTAGGAGGTAATAACTACACTTGACATTCATTCAAGATCGAACGTATATAATAATAATTCAAATAAAATTAATTCAAATTATTTCTCAATTTTCTTTTTAATATTTAATTGAGAAAAAATAAAATATTTTTATTTATTTATACATTTATTTAATACCGAATTACATCGAATTTTGCCTTCAACCAAGCCTTTCCGTTCCGAAATCGAGAAAGACCACTTTGAAAAGTAAGCCCGATGGGCAAGATGGGAGTGGGTCAGGGTGAGAGAGAGGACCGAGAGTGGAGTGAGAGATGCCTTAGGGTTTTGATACTTATCATTCTTTTTTTAAGAGAAGTGTTTAATTTACCGACCACGGGATGTTGATATTATTTAAATAAAATAATAATTTAAATATACCGACCTCTTAAGGTCGGTATTTATTAATTTATTTTAATATTAACTCATCTCTTGAGGTTGATTTTATTAATTAAAATTACATTTATAAATTAAAATTTTATATATATATATATATATATATATATATATATATATATATACCTCCTAATTATATAAATTCAACAGAAGTTTAATTTAATAAATTTAATTTTATTGATCAAGTTAATTTTATAAATTTAATTTTATCGATCAACAAATTAAAGTTTATCAATATCAAATTTAATATATAAATCTCCTTGAATTGATCATCGGTATTTCTTTAATTGATAATGTATTTCATATCTGAGCCACTAATATATATAAGACTTGATTTGTTAAACTACTCAGTGAGTATATATAATTAATCAATGTATTTCATACTCCGATGAATTATCCTTTATATGTCATCATTGCCTACGATATTATCACAACACTTGACATCCATTCAAGATCAAACGTATATAATAATATTATCTCGCATTTCATACTCAAATAGATTATATTATATGTTAATTAACTATTCACCTCTACATCATGACATGATATATTAAGTTCATTATTTGACAACGGACTGATAGAATTTGTACATTACTCTACAAATA
Source organism: Solanum bulbocastanum (assembly GCA_037074985.1). NCBI lineage: Eukaryota > Viridiplantae > Streptophyta > Magnoliopsida > Solanales > Solanaceae > Solanum > Solanum bulbocastanum. The sequence goes on from CM073605.1 coordinate 41,907,438, forward strand.
TAAGTATAATTATCTCTTAATTCATATCAACGTAATTTCATACTCTAAATATGAATTATAGATATTTTTTTATTTATTCCATGAATTTTAAATTTTTATTTATAAAAGTATATAAAATTGTTACACTCTTTTAAACAATTAATTGTATGTATAGAGTGAACATTTAGTATTATGCTAGCAAAATTATGATTTATAGGAACAGTTTTAACAAACCGACCTCCGGATGTCGCTTTTATTAAAAGTACTTAGATGAAATAAAAATACCGACCTCATGAGGTCGGTATTTTATATTAATTTATTTTTTAACTTATATAAAACTGTCATCCGGAAGACGATTTATTTAATGAAAATTAATTTAATTACATACTATTTAATTTTACCAACTTTCGGAAGTCGGAATTATAATATATTTTTTTGTTTTTTATTTTACGCAAAACCGTCCTCCGAAAGACGATAAAATTAAATCAATATATTTAATTGAGAAAAAAATAAAACATAGTTATTTATTTATTTTATTTAATACTGACATCAACAGGTCGGTTTTCATTGTATTGAAATATACCAACCTCCAGAGGTCGGTATTTTGATTTCTGTATTTTTAAAATTCTGACCTCGGGAGGTTGGTAATTTTATTTTTGTATTTTTTAAATTCCGACCTCCGGAGGTCGGTATTTTTATTTTTGTATTTTTGAAATTCTGACCTCCGGAGGTCGGTAATTTTATTTTTGTATTTTTTAAATTCCGACTTTCGGAGGTCGGTATTTTTATTTTTGTATTTTTGAAATTCTGGCCTCCGGAGGTCAGTAATTTTATTTTTGTATTTGTTAAATTCCGACCTCCGGAGGTCGGTATTTTTATTTTTGTATTTTTAAAATTCCGACCTCCGGAGGTCGGTATTTTTATTTTTGTATTTTTGAAATTCCGACCTCTGGAGGTCGGTAATTTTATTTTTTGTATCTTTTAAATTCCGACCTCCGGAGGTCGGTATTTTTATTTTTGTATTATTTAAATTCCGACCTCCGGAGGTCGGTATTTTTATTTTTGTATTTTTGAAATTCCGACCTCCGGAGGTCGGTATTTTTATTTTTGTATTATTTAAATTCCGACCTCCGGAGGTCGGTATTTTTATTTTTGTATTATTTAAATTCCGACCTCCGGAGGTCGGTATTTTTATTTTTGTATTTTTGAAATTCCGACCTCCGGAGGTCGGTAATTTTATTTTTTGTATCTTTTAAATTCCGACCTCCGGAGGTCGGTATTTTTATTTTTGTATTATTTAAATTCCGAACTCCGGAGGTCGGTATTTTTATTTTTGTATTTTTGAAATTCCGACCTCCGGAGGTTGATAATTTTATTTTTTGTATCTTTTAAATTCCGACCTCCGGAGGTCGGTATTTTTATTTTTGTATTATTTAAATTCCGACCTCCGGAGGTCGGTATTATGGTATTTTTCTTCTTTTTTTTGGCAAATCTATAATTTCAACTTTTCACATAACATTTTTAAAACCACAAAATTGGGCATTTTGGTACAAATTGAAATAGAAGGAGTGACAATTTTTTTTATTTTTTTGTTATTTAAATGAATTAAACCTTTTCACCTTTAATTACATAGGAATGTTTATCAAGAATATTGCAATTCCATGAGCACATTCTCTCTTACGATCATGGAGCTCTTAGGGATGAGCCTAGGCATACAAAAGAGTCACTATAGAGAATTTTTTGAAGACAATGATTCCATAATGAGAATCAACTACTATCCGACATGCCACAATCCAGAGCTCACCTAAGAAACATGGCCTCATTATTATCCAACATCATTAACCATTCTCTATCAAGATTGTGTTAGCGGACTTCAAGATTTTGTGGACAACGAATGACACTCAATCAATCCAAATTTCAATGCCTTTGTCGCTAACATAGGCGGCACATTTATGGTAAGCAAGTTTACCCACTACAACTATATAATAAGCTGGTGTACTGCATACAAATCATATAAATAGAGACAATTAGGCAAACAATATATATTTCTGAGAGAAACAATATAGGATCTTTTAACATGACGTGCAATGGTGTACATCATGAGGGCTTAGGACATACATACAACATGAATATAATGTCTTTCACGTAATTGATCAAGTGGAGTTATACCAAATTTGGTGTTTGCCTTTTTGCAAGCGCTCGAATGGAATATTCAAAAGGTGTTTGCACAGGGCAGTGGTAAATAACAACATTCCTAGGAAATCAGTTGTTTTCTTTATTTGTCCAAACAAAGATAAGGTGGTGAGGCCACCAACTGAATTGGTGGACTCCAACAATCCTCTAATTTATCCCGACTTCACATGGCCTATTCTCCTTGAGTTTACTAAGAAACATCACCCAGTTGATACGAACACGCTTCAAGCTTTCTCAAATTGGTCTCAACACAATAGTGCACAACCTTAAGAGCTATACATATGAGTTTCAAGATTGAAGATCTTGGAAGTTTCTTTATATATGTTGAATCTTTGGTTTAGAACAATAGATCTTCTTACTACGATAATGAATTATTAATTTAGACATGATCTCTATTGTTTGTCATGCAGTTGATGCAATCAGAAATATTGAAAATATTTATCTATTTTTTAGTTAGATTTTAGTCTTAAATACATGTGTTTTGTTAGTCAATACTCAACACTATGACATTCTCTAGTGCAGTAAAACTTTATTCTTCAACTTTTCTTCCTTTGTAATATTCTTGCTTTTCTTTTCTTTCAAAAAATTAAACAATTGGGATCTAAAAATATTTTTCTTGAGGGAAATGTGAGTGAAGAGATGGATTCCAAAATAGTTTTCATAAATGACTCTTCTTGTTTTTCGATGGTGAATCCCACCATAGCGCAAATTATGAATCTTAAGAAAAATAAAATCATGAAGTCCAAGGTGAAAGCAACTTTAGAAAGGTGACTTAAACCTAAGGATGTTCATAAAGATCTTAAGGTGCTTAATGATTCTCCTCCTGACTTTATTTAAACCTTATACAACAATTTATGCCAATAAAACTTGTAATAGACTCGAAGCTCTTGACTCGACTTCAAATTTGATAATTAATCGTTTAAAAACTCAAAAGTTGATTGACATGCTTAACTTGATTATATGAACAACTCCAAATTGGTAATAGTATGATCCATTTTAGAAACAGGTTGCTTGACAATTATATACCAAAAATAATAGAGTATAATATTTAATATTAGTATCACTTTTAAATAATAATTTTGTAAAATCTTATGACAAGAAATAATGGCTTAACAAATCACTTTAATATAACAAAATAATTATTCAACATTTCAACCTTAATCTTAAGACAATAGCTCGCTAATAGACATAAGGAATAATAAACTTGACGGATGAGAACTTTACCATCAAACACACTTCACAATGATAAAGTATGAGAACGATTTGACAAAATCAAGGGAAATCAGGTGATTTCTCAATGCCCTTCACCGAGGGTCTTTCTAGCAATAGAATAGTAATTATAACTCATTCGATGATTTTTAACTTTTTGGAATTCGTGTGATATGAAAAAGATATTTATTTTTTACATACATTAAATATGGGCTTGAATAACTTGATGTAGATTATCAACTTTCTTTTACTGATAAATTATAACCTCGAAGTATTTTGTTTCCACAACTATTGATTGAATGTAGTTTGCCCATATATCTGTAAAACAATTTAAAGCATTATTTGGCAAAGGAAAAAGAATGGATGTTTACAGCATTAAAAACTTAACCTAGTAAAGTCAAAATGGATGAAAATTTATGTTTGACAACCTCTATATATAACATAATATATATATATATATATATAATTTGAAGTAAAAAGGTACAACACTTAAATGTGTTTCCCAATTGATGCCTCCAAATAAACTTTAATGGTTGTCCGTGTAACACCCCAGAATTTTTTAAGGAAAGGCCCGAACTATTCTTTATTTGCACATAAAGTCATATTGGGTTATTTTTAAATTGCTCATATTCGTAAAGGTAAATTCTTTAGTATAGGAGTGATTTTGGATATCAATTAAGGTCACTAAAAACTCCTAGCACAAAGTTGAGTTGAAAGTTTCCTTACCAATTAAGTTTTGATGTAAGAGTTTACTTGGGTCAACTTCAAACGATCATATCTCCTAGAATAAAAAGAGCAACGTGGCCCATAACCTATCCAATTAAAGGTATTTGAATCCTCTTTCCAACGCCACCAATTTTATGATAATCCAAGTTTTGAGTATAAAGTTATGACCATTTTAGTAACTAGATACAGTGATGTGATGAATTAGCTGACGGAAAAACATTAAAAAGGACCGTTTTTGTATTTTTACCTCTAAGAAAACCCTAAATGAATTTTTTGACTAATTAAAGACCCAAAACAATAAATTTTTCATCTCTTAATACATTATTCTCTTCTCTCTGAAACCCTAAAACAAAACCCTAAGAAAAATCAAAGTAGAAGACTCCATTCAAGATTCTTTCATCTTTTTCAAGATTCTTCTTCAAGGTAAGTTTTTCTCCAAGAATTCCATTCTTTCCAACTCAAATTCTATAAAATTATGAATCACTAATGAAAATCATAAATCTTGGCCATAGAGATTTCAAGAAACTAATTCAAGAATCTCAAGAAAGGTTTTCTTGATTGTTTACCTTCAAGCTAGGGTTTCAAGACTTCTAATCAAGTTCTTCTTCAAGATTCTTCAAGAACATTGTTCTTTAGGGTATATAAGGCTATCATAGTGTTGGACTAGTTTGTCATCATGCCCTACATCTACTTTCAAATCAGTAAAAGAATAATCTAGGATTCTACCCCTAGATTTGAGTATTCTTGAGACGAGTTAATTTTTAGTTCCCAAGTTCCTATTTCATTTTGAAATTCTACTTCTAATTATTTAATTGCTATATTTTATGCATTAACATTCTTGAGTTGAGTCATTCATGTCCATAATTCTGCATGAACCGTATTAATTGAGTTATAAATTTTGAGAAGCTTTGTAAAGACAACACTTGAGTTTTAAACTGAGTTTGTTTTATGAAGTAAAGATGAGTTTTGAGAAAAAGTTGTATTCATGAGTTTCTATATGGTTATTGAGGTCCTCAAGTTGAGTTGTTCCTGTCCATAATTTCGCATGAACCCTACGAACTGAGTTATAAGTCTTGAGAATCTTTGAAAGCCAATCATTGTGTTTCAAACTTAGTTCTGAGAAAAAGTTCAAATGTTTTATTTCATAAAGACTTAAGAGTTTCTAATGTTATTTTATTCGTATATATATTCATATATGTATGTACCTATGTTAATTATTCGACTTGAAAGATAAGTTCATAAGTGCATGTTTTCAGGAAGGTAAACACGTCTCATGTTTTGAAAAGTATTTCCAAGCAATGTAAGAAGTTCATTATTTGTAATGGGTTAATTAAGCATAAAGTTATATTAATTATTTTGGGAGAAGTATCGAGCACCGAGTTGGGTTAGAGTCTTTTATAACTCAGAAGTCCCATAAAACTACGTAGCCAGCATAGGACAAGATACCATTGATTCTTCATGCGACTCCTCACCGCCTCTCGGAAGGCATATAGTTGGTTCCATAGTCATGATATCATCGTATACCTCCGGCAAAGTATAGAATGGTCCCTTACAATGTGCAGTAGGAAGTTGTATCATTGCAAGGCTCATGGTAATGGTTGTCGGTTACAGAAACTCCTCACAAGTAAAGTATATTATTTTCATGTTTTCATTGTATATTTTATTGTAAAGCTTAAATGGTTTTCACTTCATGTTCATGTATTGATTCAGTTGAGTTGCTTTATGTCATTCAGTTCAATTATTTGTTTACTCATCTATATTACATACTTGTACATTCCATGTACTTGTCATACTTTAGAAAATTATACTTGGACCATTCAACAAAAAAAGGTGAACCACGGAGGGGTTCACGGGCCGTGATTAGGACAACGACCCGTCACCCTCATCATGGTTCACAGCCAGCCAAGTGTGGTGAACTATAGACCCTTTTTAAGGGCCATGGATCCTTACAGGAGATGTGGGATGGCTCGTAGAAGTGAGGCAGAGCCACCAAGGCGCATGCATTGAACCACTGGACCCTCCACGGGCCGTGAATAAGTCCGACATCTTGAGCCAATAGACCCCTAGCCCTAAGTAAAGAACCATGGTGACCTTCACGGTACGTGGTCCTTCACACGATCAGTGAAGTGGACCGTAGATAGGGTACGAGCGACTAGTAACCACTAGCCAAGAAGCACGGTTCACTTGACGGTCCGTTAGTGGCCTCGTGGATGGTATCCGTCAACCTTTAAGTAAGGGTCATTATGGTCTTTCCCATATGCATTGGGCATCTAAACTAGATTGTTTAATACCTAAACTTCGTCGGAACCTACCTAAAACCTTTATTCTCCAAAAATCATCCAAACTTAGTTTAAAAAGGAGAAGAAAGAGGTGCTAGTTTCCCAAGAACAATCAGAATGTTTGCTTCAAGTTTCAACCCTGAAATCGAAGGATTTTTTTGTAGATTTCTTCTCCAGGCATGTGGGATTTCACTAGTGGGTTCCTTTCATCCACTATGTCCCTAGAATTCAGTCAGTTCCTTGATTCTCTATATCTTGTTTAGACCTAGGGTTTCTAAAACCTTGGATATTTAATATGTTTTACCTGTTATATTATCCTAAATTGAAATAGCATGTTTCTTAGAAAGTTTGTTTAGTTCCTTGTATGAAACTCAGAACTAGTTGTGTATATTCTCTTAGTTCATGAATTACACTTGCTAGGTCAGTTAAACAGATAATCATGCCCTAGATTTCAAATGTTACATTATCAGTAAATAAATGTTGCAGCCTCACTTAGCATGTCAATATTATAAGTTATTAAGTATTTCAGTTACATGTATGTCATATACATAATCAGTTGTGAGTAGACTTAGCACCGAGTTGGACTAGGGTTCAGTGTACCCTCATAGTCCCAGAACTACGTGTCCCCGTAGGAGTATAAATCCCCTCTGTTGAGCATCAGATTTAATGATCACATGAGTCATGTCTTTATATCCTCGAAAAAGTATATTGGGTCCTTTCGATGGTGTGAATACATCGGACTCCACATTTAGATCATGTGGTTTATGTTGGTTAATAATAGCTTTCCCACAGTCAGACTGTTAGTGCATTAGACAAGGTTTTTAGTATATACTTCAGTATTCAGTTTAGCATGTCATGTTCAAGATTAGCACTTGGTTATTGCATTCAGCTTAGCTTTTCAATTATGTTTCCGTATTTATATTATTGTTCAGTTATGTCATGTTCAGCTTATATACATTTGTTCATCTTAGTATCTATATCCTGCATGCTCAGTACATTTCAAGTACTGACGCATACTCAGCGCTACATCCTTTTAATGATGTAGGTTCAGGTACTCAGCATCCAAATTACGCTTTTATCGATTTTTTATCCGCATTCAGCAGCATCAGTGGTGAGTCCTCATATTCCAAGGACAATAGGCATGCTTTCATTTTAGTCTTTACTTTCAGTTTTCAATTTTGTTAGAGTTAGCTGGAGGCATGTCCTAGCAACTCAACTCAATTAGAGGCTTTTCAGACATATTAGTTGATTCAACTTGAATTGTTAAGTTTATCTTTCAGTTGTTATTAAACTCTTAGTATGTTTTATACATTCAGACTAGTTTGGTTTTCCCTATTTCAGTTATCCATTGTTTTAGCTTCCGCATAGTGCATGTTTTATTCAGTTATTCTCAGTATGATTAATATATGCCAGACACAAGGTTAGCTTGGGGTCACTCGTGATCCTAGGTCTCATGTTATATCAAGGGGATAGCCTCGGGGCGTGACAAACTGATATCAGAGCATTAGGTTCAAGAGTCCTAGGAAGTCTAAAAGCCGCACTAAGTAGAGTCTCTTTCGTGGGTGTGAAGTGCACCACATCTATGAGGGAGAGGCTACGAAGTGTTTTAAGGAAAACTTCACTTTCTTTGCTATTCTTTATCCTACGTGGATATGATCCAACTTCTCCTTTTTAATCTGTTGTTAAGCGTTTTAGTGATCATGCCTCCTCATCGAGCTAACGCATGCAATGCTAATACAATTCCTCTTGTCTCAAACCATGAGGTTACGAATGCAGAATTTTGGAATGTGATCCAGCTCTTGGCTCAAAGTGTGGCCAATCAGAATAATCAACAGGTCCTAATTCCTACTAACACTGATGGTTAATCAATTGTAGCTAGGGTTCGAGACTTTGTTCGGATCAATCCGTCTGAGTTTCTAGGGTCGAAGGTTGCTAACAACCCACAAAACTTCATTGATGAGGTTATGAAAATTCTTGGAGTAATGCAAGTGACTGGAACTGAGAGTGTTGAGCTAGCATCCTATCAACTTAAGGATGTGGCTCATATCTGGTTCACTCAGTGGAAAGACAACAAGGGTGCAGATGCAACATCTATGACTTGGGATTATTTTACTTCAGCTTTCCTAGATATGTTCTTCCCAAGGGAATTAAGAGAAGCTAAGGCACAAGAGTTTATGAACTTGAAGCAGGGGTCAATGTCAGTCCAAGAGTACGGGCTGAAGTTTACCCAACTCTCCAGGTATGCTCTACACATAGTTGCAGATCAAAGGGCACAAATAAGTAAGTTCTTGTTTTGGGTATCCGATCTGGTGAAGACTGAGTGCACGAATGCTATGCTTCTAGGAGATATGGATATCTCTAGACTAATTACTCATGATCATCAGGTTGAGGGAGATATGCTTAGGGAATTGACTAAGGATAACAAAAAGGCTAGAACAGGAAACTATGAATACTTACAACAAAATTCGAATGGTGGAAATCACTCACAGTTCAACATAGGTCTACAGCCCTAGCACCTTCATCAACTAGTGCTCCATCCCCCAAGTTTCGACTGGATCAGAAAGGTAGGGCATCAGGCTCTAGGTCTCATGGTAGTGCTTCACGTGACAGAACCTTCCCAACTTGTCCAAAGTATGGTAAGAGCCATCCAGGCGAGTGTCTTGCAGGCAAGGAAGGGTTCTTTGGGTATGGTCAGTCTGTCCATAGGTTGAAGAATTGCCCTTTTACCCAACAGGGCAGGGAGGTAACAATAATAGGGCTCAGTCTACAGCTCCAGTAGCACCAACAGGTCACCCAACTCAGCAGGGTGCTTCATCTGGTATAGGTGGCAGTCAGCGCCAGAACACGTTGTATGCTCTCCAAGCTCGCCAAAACTAGGAAGATTCTCCTGATGTGGTCACTGGTACATTACGAGTCTTTTATTTAGATGTTTATGCAATGTTAGATCTAGGGGCTACACTATCTTTTGTAACTCCCTATATAACTGTAAACTTCAGAGTGTCAATTCTGTAACTCTCTCAGAACCCTTTTCAGTCTCTACTCCAGTTGGTGACCTAGTTATACCTAAACGGATATATAGAAATTTCCCTATCACAGTCTCTCAGGAAGTCAATTCAGCAGATCTTGTAGAGTTAGAAATGGTAGATTTTAATATCATTCTATGCATGGATTGGTTACATTCTTGTTATGCCTCAGTCGATTGTAGAACTAGGATTGTTCAGTTTCAGTTTCCAAACAATCCAGTCTTAGAGTGGAAGGGTAGTAGCTCAGTGCCTATGGGTCGATTCATCTCTTACATTAAGGCTAGAAAAAAATTTCCCAAGGGTATATCTATCATATTGTTCGGGTTAAGGATTCAAACTCTGAAACCCCAACTCTTGAGTTAATCTCGGTAGTAAATAAGTTTCCAGAAGTGTTCCCACAAAATATTTTTGGAGTTTCTCCCGAAAGGGAAATTAACTTTGAAATAAATCTCCTTCCAAATACCTAGCCTATTTCGATTCCTCCTTACAGAATGGCTCAAGTCGAGCTTAAGGAATTGAAAGAGTAGTTAAAAGACCTTCTATATAAGGGCTTCATCAAACCTAGTATCTCTCCATGGGGTGCTCTAGTGTTGTTCGTGAAAAAAAAAAGATAGTTCTCTCAGAATGTGTTGACTATCGAAAGTTGAACAAAGTCACAATCAAGAATAAGTATCTCATCCCCAGGATTGATGACTTGTTTGACCAACTTCTAAGATAAACCTCAGATTCGGTTATCATCATCTAAGAGTCAATGATAGTGACATTTCGAAGACACCTTTCAGAACTCAGTATGGTCATTATGAATTTGTAGTTCTGTCTTTTGGACTAACAAAGGCTCTTGCAGCTTTCATGGACTTAATGAACAGGGTGTTCAAACAGTATTTGGACATGTTTGTCATCATCTTTATTGATGATATCCTCATTTATTCTCGGAGTGAGGAGGAGCATACAACTCATCTGAAAGTTGTTCTGCAAGCTATCAAAGATCACTAGCTATTTGCTAAGTTCAATAAATGTGAATTTTGGCTACAGTCCATCACTTTCCTCGATCATGTGGTATCCAGTGAAGGGATTCGACTAGATTCACAGAAAATTGAGGCAGTAAACACTGGCCCAAACCCACCTTTCCAACAAATATAAGAAGTTTCTTGGGTTTGGCCATTATTATAGAAGATTTGTTGAAGGATTTTCATCCATAGCTTCTCCATTGACCAAGTTGACTCAAAAGAAGGTCAAATTTCAATGGTCAGATAAGTGTGAGAAAAGTTTCTCAGAATTGAAGACTAGGTTGACTACAACTCATGTCTTGACTCTACCAGATGGTTCAGATGTGTATGTGATTTATTGTGATGCATCCAGGGTCGAACTATGTTTTGTATTGATGCAGCAAGATAAGATCATAGCTTATGCTTCTAGACAACTTAAGATTCATGAGAAGAACTACCCGATTCATGACTTAGAGCTTGCAGTTGTAGTATTTGCCCTAAAGATTTGGAGACACTACTTGTATGGTGTTCATGTTGATGTATTCATATTTCATAAGAGTGTGCAGTATGTGTTCACCTAGAAAGAGTTGAATCTTCATCAAAGGAAATGGCTTGAATTCCTCAAGGATTATGACATGAATGTGTTGTACCATCCGGGTAAGGCTAATGTAGTGGTTGACGCTCTCAACATGTTGTCCATGGTTAGTGTAGCACATGTTGAGGAAGAAAGGAAAGAGCTAGCTAAAGATATTCACTGGCCTGCTTGCTTAGGAGTTTGCCTTATGGACACATCAGATAGAGGGGTAATAGTTCAGAATGGATCAGAATCATCAATGGTAGCGAAGGTTAATGAAAAATAGGATAGTGACCCTATATTACTTTAGTTAAAAAGTGAAGTTTGTCAGAATAAAGTTGAGGTTTTCTCCTAAGGGGGAGATGGTGTACTTCGTTACTAGAGTCTCTTATATGTTCATCCTTACAAAAGCTCATAGATCTAGGTATTCCATTCATCCAGGTGCCACTAAGATGTACCGTGAGCTACTGGAAGTCTTTTAGTGGAGCAACGTGAAGATGGACATAGAAGACTCTATTGCTAAATGTCAAAATTGTCAACAGGTTAAGGTAGCACATCAGAAAACTAGGAGGTATGACTAAAGAGATTAACATTTCTTTATGGAAGTGGGAAGTGATAAACATAGACCTCATTACAGGTGTACCTCGTACTCGTATACAGCATGACTCCATTTAGGTGATAGTGGACAGAGTTACTAAGTCCGCTCACTTATTGGCTGTCAACACTGCAGATTTAGCGGAGGACTACGCCAAATCTACATCCATGAGATACTCAGGTTACATGGGGTTCCCTTGTCTATCATCTCAGATAGAGGTCCTCATTTTACCTCTCATTTCTAGAAATCATTTCAGAAAGGTCTTGGCACCCAAGTAAATCTTAGTACAACATTTCATCCACAGACGGATGGTCAGGCAGAGCATACCATTTATACCTTAGAATATATGTCGATAGCTTACATGATCAATTTCAAGGGTAGTTGGATGATCACCTATCTCTCATAGAGTTCTCTTATAATAATAGCTTTCATTCTAATATTCAAATGGCCCCATATGAGGCCATTTATGGGAGTAGATGTAGATCTCCAATTGGTTGGTTTGAAGTAGGTGAAGTAACCTCGATTCATGAAGCTATGGAAAAAGTTCAGCTCATCAGGGATAGACTAAAAACTGCTCAGAGTTGTCAAAAGTCCTATGTAGATGAAGAGAAAGGAATTAGAGTTCAAAATCAATGATTGGGTTTTCCTAAAGGTGTCACCTATGAAGGGAGTGATGAAATTTGGAAAGAAAGGGAAGCTCAATCCCAAATATGTAGGTCCTTATAGAATCCTAAAAGGGTTGGTAATATGGCTTATGAGATAGAGTTGCCAGCAAAAGTAGCAGCAGTTCATAAAGTCTTTCACATTCCTTGTTGAAGTAGTGTATGGGTGATCCAGCATCGATAGTACCATTAGAGTGTAATGTTGTGAAGGATAGTCTCACTTATAAAGAAGTGCTAGTTGAAAATCTTGACCGTCAGGTTCGTAGGTTGAGAAATAACGAATTTGCTTCGGTGAAGATTTGTGGAGGATTCATATTGTAGAGAGATCTACTTAGGAAGCACAAGTAGCCATGAAGGCCAAGTATCCTCACCTTTTTCCTTCTGATTCCGTTTCAGCATGAGGTCATAGTTCCTCTCTAGTCTCTCAGTTTACTCTTGCATAAATTCAGTCTCAGTATCTTGTTCCTTCAGTTGTTCTTGCATTTCAGCATATTTGCATGTTCTTGGAACTCTGTTCAGTTAGATATTAGTTTCTATTATTTAGTGGTAGGGATTGTAGCTCCTTCCCTCCATAATCAGCTAGTTTAGACTTCATTCGAGGACAAATGTTCCCAAGGGGGAGATATTGTAACACCTCATAAAATAGGACTTGGACTATTCAGTAGAAAAAGATGAACAACGAAGGGTTTCACAAGCCTTGATCAAGACCACGACCCATCACCCTCATCGTGGTTCATACCAAGCCAAGCGTGGTGGACCACGGACCCCCTTCATGGGCCATGGATCCCCACATGAGCCATGGGATATCTTGTATAAGTAGGGCAGAGCCACAAAGTCTCAGACATTGAACCATGAGACCCTCCACGAGTAGTGGTCTTGATGACAGGCCGTGGACGAGTCTATCATCTTGAGCCAGCAGACCCCTAGCCCCAAGTGAAGAACAGCAGTTACCTTTACGGTTTGTGGTCCTTCACATGGTCTATGAAGTGGACCGTAGATAGGGTACGAGGGACAAGTAATCAATGGCCAAGAACCATGACCCACTTGACAGGTCGTGGTCCTTTTGACGGTCTGTTAGTAGCCTCGTAGATGGCCTTCGTCAGCTTTTAAGTTGGGGTCATTTTGGTCTTTCCCCCTATGCATTGGGTATCTAAACTACATTCTTTTACTCAGTTTAACCCTAATATTCTAGTCAGAACCTACCTAAAACCTTTATTCTCCAAAAATCATCCAAACATAGAGCAAAGAGGAGAGAAAGAGGCGCCAGTTTCCAAGAACAATCACAAGGTTTTCTTCAAATTTCAGCCCAGAAATCGAATGATTTCTCTGTAGATTTCATTACCAGGTATATGGAATTTAACTAGTGGATTCATTTCATCCACTAGGTCTCTAGAATTCAGTAAGTTCCTTGATTCTCTATATCTTGTTTAGACCTAGGGTTTCTAAAACCTTGAATATTTAACTTGTTAGCTATTGTAGTATCCTAAATCGAAATAGCATGTTTCTTGGAAAGTTTGTTTAGTTCCTTGTATGAAACTCAAAACCCTAGGTGTGTAGATTCTCCTACTTCATGAACTTTCTAGGTCAGTTATACAGAAAATCATGCCCAGATTCTGATTGTTACATTATCGTTATATAAATGTTGCATTCTCAGTTAGTATGTTAGTATTTTGAGCTATTCAGTATTTCAATTGCATGTCTGTCATATACATAATCACTTGGGGCTAGACTTAGCAACGAGTTGGACTAGGGTTCAGCGTACCCTCATAGTCCCAAAACTATGTACCCTCGTATGAGTATAAGTCCCCTCTGTTGGGCATCAGATTTATTGATCACTCTAGTCATGCCTTTATACCCCTAGCAAGGTATATTGGGTCCTCTCGATTGGGCGTATACATCAGACTCCATATTTAGCTCATATGGTTTATGTCGGTTAATAGTAGTTCCCACAATCAGACTCCTAGTGCATTTGAACAGGTTTTTAGTATATACTTTAGTATTCAGTTTAGCATGTCATGTTCATGATTAGCACTTGGTCATTGCATTCAGCTTAGCTTTTCAGTTATGTTTGTGTATTTACATTCTTGCTCAGTTTATGTCATTGCCCAGTTATGTCATATCCAGTATAGATATATTTGTTCAACTTAGTATCTATATGTTGCATGCTCAGTACAATCCATGTACTGATGCATACTCTGCACTACATCTTTTCATAATGTAGGTTCAGGTACTCAGCATCCAAATCGCGCTTAGATCGATTCTCGATCCGTATTCCGCAGCTTTAGTGGTGAGTCCTCATATTCCGAGGACAATAGACATACTTTCATTTTAGTCTTTACTTTAAGTTTTGTTAGAGTTAACTTGAGGGCATGTCCCTGCAACTCAACTCGGTTAGAGGCTTTTCAGACAAAGTAGTAGAATCAGCTAAAATTGTTAAGTTTATATTTCAATTATTATTAAACTCTTAATATGTTTTATACATTAAAACTAGTTTGGTTTTCCCCATTTCAGTTATCCATTGTTTTAGCTTCCGCATAGTGCATGTTTTATTCAATTATTCTAAGTATTCTTGATATATGCCAGACACAGAGCTAGCTTGGGGTCACTCGTGATCCTAGGTCTCGTGTTACGTCAAGAGGGTAGCCTCGGGGCGTGACATTACTGATGTCATTCGACCTGCATCCTTTTATGATGCAGATATAGGTGTTCATGATTATCAACAGACGCTTTGTTGAGATCACTCTACACTTCAGTTAGCTTTGGTGAGCCTCATTGTATTTCAAAGGACTTCATAGTTACTTTCCAGGTAGTAGTTTTGAGGTGTCGCGGATCTTGTCTGGACTTCCTTCCTTAATAGTAGAGGCTTCATAGATAGATATTTTTGGAGAGTCTTTCAATTTCAGATATTTTTATTTAAAACTTATGTTCCATTCTTAGCATATTTAACGAAGTTTTGAGATTCAATAAATTGTTTTTAAATGTTTCTTTCAATTTGATGCTTATGTATCCTCAAGTTATTCTTCCACTTATAGTCAACCAGTATGAGGGTTTGCTTGGGGACCAGTAATTGTTCTTGAGTGTCGGTCGCGTCCAGGGTGTAAGCACAGGTCGTGAAAAACTTAGTATCAAAGCACAGAGTTCAAGTATCCTAGGGTGTCTATGAATCTATGTCAGTAGGATCTTATTTTTGGTTGTGAGGGCCCCACTTCTATAAATGAGGGACCACAGACATTTAGGAAAATTTTCCCTTCTTTCATTCTCTAAATTGTGTAGTAGAGTTGTGTCATGAGGAACTTAGTCAAAGCTCATGCATTTCTCAGATTCATTCGACTATCCCCCATACTCAAGGTAGTTGAAAAGAAAAGTTAGTTCATTATCGATGAGTTACCCTTATCAAAAGTTTTGAGAAATTCATGAGACTACAGAGGGGCTTAAGAGAAGCCCATGAGTGAGCGTAAGTGTTTAGATTCAAAAGAATGAACTCTTATGCATATGAATCATGTGTTCATGCTAAAAGCGAGATGTACTCCCATACTCTGTTCTCTAAACCTTGTTTTAGTTGAGACCCTTATGAGGAAGTGTGACTTAGAGCTTGGGTTGTATATTTACTAAAAAAATAGTATGAGTTATGATTTTATAAGCCATTAGTAGAAGTGCCCAGAGTTAGAGGAAAGCATGCAGAGGTATAATAATCTAAGAAAAAGAGACAATGATGAGGCAATCTATGTTATTATAGTCATGCACCCAGTAAGTTATTAAAGAGGAGTTTTCCCTTATGGGTAGACTAAGAAGCAATAAGTTTGTATAGAGTTCATGATAGGAGGTAGAGTAAGAGTTACTAGTTAGGATGAGATAAAGTATATTTTGACTAGAAAGGAGGTTATGATGATGTGTCATTGTGTTGGTAATGACCAAGTGTAGGTGTTGAATAGAAGAGTAGGAGTATTCATGAGGTGATAGCTCTAATCTAGGCTTATGATCTTTAAGGGAAAGCCCATAATATTCAAAAGGTTATAGAACTAATTAGGCCATGATGTATAGTGAATGAGTAAATACTACTTAAGTTGTGAAATTGAATTTGACGATAATTCATAAGTATAAAGATAGAGAGATAAAGATTGACCACTTGTCATGAGATTTTAGTGGGCGAGTGTTTCTTTATTTGTATTTACTAGTTGTAAGTTAGTATAGTAAGCGAGCAATCATATTGATACACGGGTTTAATAATAAACAATAGGCTTGAATTTGAGATGAGAGAGGTGGTTAAAAAAATGGAAACATGAGGGTAATGATGTTAGTTCGAGATCTAATCTGGTAGATTTGGCATAGAGTAGGTAAGAAATTAAGGTGTTACCTTTTACAAGTGTGAGTGGTACAAGTATGAGATTCTAACTTTTAGATGAGAGCAATAAAGTGTGGCTAAGTCATTAGATTAACAAGATAATTAAGAGGTGTACCCAAGATCGTATGTAGTTAGACGAGGTTCCAATTAAGTTAATGATTATTTTCATGTATGCCTAGATAGTTTAATTGAGCTATTAATGTGTAATAGGATGCGGTAAGCATTAATTTTCTTCCCTTAAGAGCTAGATGAAGCATCCTTATAAGCAATTGAGAAAAGGTTAAGAGAAGAATCTTTGATAGATGTCTTAGAAGGAGTCTTAGTACCTGCTTATGGAGAGTTCAGTAGGCATGAGTTAAGCCTTTCCCGAGAATTAGAGTAAATGGAATGTAGACCAGTTTAGATATGATGAGAATAGATCCATGGCTTTAGATTGTAAACTCCAACCCTAAGGGGGAGATGATAAGATGAGAGATCAAGTCAAGTGCTAAGGATGAGATAGTGATGTCTTTAGAAAGAGTTTTAGAGATATATTAACCCATTCATAATCTTGGATATTCCTCAAGCGAAGTTATTACAACATCTTGTCAATATTCCTACTATCAGAATTGTGTCTATGACCTATGCTCATACACTTTAGAGAGATTCACATCTATGCTCAGTTTCCAGGATAAGGGGCATAGACTTTAGCCCATTAACCTCAAGCTTAATCCATATATTTGTGGAAATCAGCCTCATGATATGAGCCTATTCATATAAGCATTCATGTCTCACAATATGTTCAGTCTCACCAGTTCATGATTTACTCTCAATGGCAAGCAATATAATGTTATGTCATGCATATTCTTGTATCATAATTCTTGAATGAATCGTGCTTATGATCTTTCGGCGAAAAGTCCTTTCAGTAATCCTTTTTAGTTTGGAGAGGGGTGTTGTTGATAGTAGTTATGTGATGATGATGGAGTGGATTGCTATTTCTTATTGTGATAATGATGGTGCGTTTATTCTATCTAAGGTTATAAATGTGGAGGAACAAGGAGATAAGGTTTTACAATAAGTACCAAGTCAGCTTCTTATTGGTAATGCATGAAAATTCAATGGGAGACATGATGAGAGGATGAGAAGCTCTTAGAAAGTGGGTTAGTAGGAGTCTATTGAGTGTTTAAGGTTATAAGCTTGAATGTGGTGTTGTTAACATGTGGACAATGCGTGTGATACATTAGGTGTTTAGTGATATGAGCTCAAGGTTAGCTGAATGTAGTGGTAAGGAGTAGTGTTCTTGGGAAGAAATTTCCTACAAAGGTATAGAACCCGAATCTTGTGATTTAAATTAAAATAATCAGCTTATGTTAAGTAATTTGTGATTTTGAGTCAAGCTGGAATATAGTAAGAGTGACTCATTTCCTTCCATGCTCAGTTTAACCGTCATTCGAGGACGAATGTTCCCAAATGGGAGATATTGTAACACCCCAAAAAATTTTAAGCTAAGGCCCGAACTATTATTTATTTGCACATAAGGTCTTATCGGGTTATTCTTAAATTGCTCATATTGTAAAGGTAAATTCTTTAGTATAGGAATGATTTTGGATATCAATTAAGGTCACTAAAAACTCCTTGCACAAAGTTGAGTTGAAAGTTTCCTTACCAATTAAGTTTTGATGTAAGAGTTTACTTGGGTTAACTTCAAACGACCATATCTCCTAGAACATAAAGAGCTACGTGGCCCATAACCTATCAAATTAAAGGTATTTGAATTCTCTTTCCAATGCCATTAATTTTGCGTCAATCCAAGTTTTGAGTAAATAATTAGATACAATGATGTGACAAATTAGCCGACAAGAAAACATTAAAAAAGTTCGTTTTTATCTTTTTAGCTCTAATAAAACCCTAAATGAATTTCTTGACTAATTAAAGACCCAAAACAATAAGATTTTCATCTCTTAATTCGTCATTCTCTTCTCTCTCAAACCCTAAGGAAAAATCTAAGTAGAAGACTCAATTCAACATTCTTTTATCTTTTTCAAGATTCTTCTTCAAGGTAAGTTTTTCTCCAAGAATTCCATTCTTTCCAACTCAAATTCCTCCATACAATTATGAATCACTAATGAAAATCATAAATCTTGGTCATAGATATTTCACGAAACTAATTCAAGAATCTCAAGAAACGTTTTCTTGATTGTTTACCTTCAAGCTAGGGTTTCGAGGCTTCTAATCAAGTTCTTCTTCAAAATTCTTCAAGATTATTCAAGAACCTTGTTCTTTAAGGTATGTAAGGATATCATAGTGTTGGAGTAGTTCTTCCTCATGTCGTACATCTACTTTCTAATCAGTAAAAGAGTAATCTAGAATTCTACCCCTAGATTTGAGTATTCTTGAGATGAGTTAACTTTGAGTTCTCAAGTTCCTATTTCTTTTAGAAATTCTACTCCTAATTATTGAATTGCTATATGTTATGCATTAACATTCTTGAGTTGAGTCGTTCATGTCCATAATTCTACATGAACCCTATGAATTGAGTTATAAATTTTGAGAAGCTTTTTAAAGCCAACACTTGAGTTTTAAACTGAGTTTTTGAGGAAGTAAAGATGAGTTTTGACAAAGAGTTGTATTCATGACTTTTTATATGGTTATTGAGGTCCTCAAGTTTAGTCGTTCATGTCCATAATTCTACATAAACCCTACGAATTGAGTTATAAGTCTTGAGAGTCTTTGAAAGCCAGTCATTGTCTTTCAAACTGAGTTTTGAGAAAAAGTTTAAAGGTTCTATTTCATAAAGACTTAAGAATTTCTAATGTTAATTTATTCATATATATATATATATATATATATATATATATATATATATATATATATATTCATATTCGTATACATATGTACCTATTTTAATTATTGAACTTGAAAGATAAGTTCATAAGTGCATGTTTTGAAGAAGGTAAACATGTCTCATATGTCCCATGTTTTGGAAAGTATTTCAAGTAATGTAAGAAGTCCATTCTTTGTAATGGGTGAATTGAGCACAAAGTTATAGTAATTATTTTGGGAGTAGTATCGAGCACCGAGTTGGGTTAGAGTCTTTTATAACTCAAAAGTCCCATAAAACTACGTTGCCACCGTAGGATAGGATAGCATTGATTCTTCATGCGACTCCTCACCGCCCCTGAGAAGGCATATAGTTGGATTCATAGTCACGATATCATCTTATACCCCCGGCAAGGTATAGGATGGGCCCTTGCAACGTGCGGCTGGACGTTGTATCATTGCCAGGCTCATGGTAATGGTTGTCGGTTAGAGAAACTCCCCACAAGTAATGTATATTATTTTCATGTTGCTTTCGTTGTATATTTTATTGTAAAGCTTAAATAGTTTTCAGTTCATGTATTGATTCAGTTGAGTTACTTTTAGTAATTCAATTCATTTATTTGTTTACTCAGCCATATTACATACCCGTACATTACATGTACTGATGTCATTCGACCTGTATCCTTTTATGATGCAAATATAGGTGTTCATGATTATCAACAGGCGCTTCGTTGAGATCACTCTACACTCTACTTAGCTTTGGTGAGCCTCCTTGTATTCCAAAGGACTTCACAGTTACTTTCTAGTTAGTAGTTTAGAGGTGTCGTGGATCTTGTCCCGACATCCTTCCTTAATAGTAGAGGCTTCATAGATAGACAGTTTTGAAGAGTCTTTTAGTTTCAGATATTTTATATAAAACTTATGTTTCATACTCAGTATACTCAGCGAAGTTTTGAGATTCAGGAAACCGTTTTTAAATGTTCCTTTTAATTTGATGCTTATGTAAGCTCAAGTTAGTCCTCCGACTGTAGTCAACCAGGATGAGGGTTCACTTGGGGAGCAATAATGGTTCTTGAGTGCCGCCCACGTCCAAGGTGTAGGATCGGATCGTGACAGTCCACTCCCTCTACTTTCACATGGAAATGGAGGTGACATATATATATAGATATATATATATGTGTATGTATATGTATGGGTATTGCATAGATTTGTGGTAAAATATGAATTACTTTTTGAATATACCATAATTAGTAGAAAATTATTTCGAATAAAGCCTACTTCATATAATTCTTCAATATTACTAGTCTCTTTATCTCCATTGAAATATTAATAAACTATAAACTCTTATTAAAAAAATATATATAAACACATATATTGTAATTAAATAATTTTTTTCATAAAAATATAAGACATTTTAAAAAAGAGACCAAAAAAGATAATTATATCATTTTTTTATTGAAATTGACGTTCCCAAATGCGAGCAGTATTAATATAAAACACTCAAATCTAGGCTTGTATGTCCTTGAAATTAAAAAAAAAAACAACTGTAAACATCCGAGGTTTTACATTTTCTAATATAAAAACTGATCCTCGTCGACTAATATGAGTGTAAAGATATGACACATAGGTCTAACTTAGCCCAAAAGCTAGATAATGAGGGGAAGATTGTCCAAGTCCATATAAACAGACCACCAGTTTATTTCCAACTAATGTTGGATTTTACCCACTCTAACACCCCTTTATGCTCAGGTCCAATTAGAGAGTGGATCGGGAGCCTAAATGTGAATCGACCTGGCTTTGATACCATGTACAATACATAGCCAATGGATCCATTTCCTTGTAGTATTATTTTAAGAATAAAAGTTATTTGTAGGTATATAAAGAAATCTATATAATGAAAATTAATCAGAAAAATTCCTTAAATATCTCCACCTATGATTATGTTATACTAGTTTTGAAAACGTGTTTCACACGTTTATCCCATAAAATTTATCTAACATTGTAAATGATAAATTGGGTATGATAATATTCTGGTATGAACTAAAACTCAAAACATACAAAAAGAGTAAA
Source organism: Solanum bulbocastanum (assembly GCA_037074985.1). NCBI lineage: Eukaryota > Viridiplantae > Streptophyta > Magnoliopsida > Solanales > Solanaceae > Solanum > Solanum bulbocastanum. The sequence goes on from CM073605.1 coordinate 41,928,875, forward strand.
AACTAAGTTATAGAGTCCATTTAGTCTATCAATGCTTACCTCATAGATACACAATTGGTTATAACTCAACTATTTCAAGATCTCTTGAGACTTGTCAGCTATTTTACAACAACATATATACACCAAGACTTTATGATGATGCTAAAATTTTGTACTAAGTTACCTAATTTAATGAAAAACATTGATTCCTTGAGTCCTTATGCTCTCATCTTCACCAATCAATGATCTCGTTTTGTCTTTATTTATCTCTTTTCACCTAAACTTGAAGCACTTGTTTGAATCATAAGTTTTTATATTTATAGTTGTAAACAATGACTTTTTGTATGTATTTTATAATTATCACTTGAATTTGATTTATGCTATTAAATAAATATTGAATACAACCTTTTAAATTCTTCTCTTTTTAGTGTGATGATAATAGAAAGTCATAGGAATTAGAAAAAGGTAATTGAAGCTGGATAAACCTCACATAAATATGGAGGCATACGTTTAGATTTCAAATTATGGGTAAACGTCATAAAATAAAATACTATATTGAAATGTCAATAATTGCAATAGATCAATACACCCTTACATATTTCTTAATAATTATCCTCCATCCCATTTTATGTGAGGTAGTTTGACTTGGCACAAAGTTTAAAAAGAAAGGAATACTTTTAAAATGTGGTCCGAAATAAATGATAGAAATTTATTTGACTGTAAATCATCTCATTAAGGATAAAATAAACATTTTATAGTTAAATTGTTACTTAATATAGAAGCGTGTCATTCTTTTTGGGATTGACCAAAAAGGAAAGTAAGTCACATAAATTGGGACATAGGGAGTATTCCAGTAGGTCATACAACCTTACATATGTAATAACACTATTATTTAGAATATTATGTTTTCGTATTCCAACTATATCATTGATTTGACCCTCTATGTTTTTACGGTTACAAGAGTAACATTTATGATACGTCTTTTCCATAATATCATAATCAATTAGATAATTAATCACTTTGTAACTTACAAATGAATATGATCATTTTATAACTATTTAGATTACAGTTAAGTTAGGAGGTGAAAACATTATGAAAATAATCTTACTAAATCCATGAAATGATCAACTTTTTCTAATGTCTAATAAATACTTTTAAAATATATGTAAATATGAGGATGTACACACCTAGTTTTCTTATCCTCACATTTCTTGCATAACTTTTATATTTCTCAAATATTTTTTACAAAAATGGAATTTTAATCATATTCATTGTCGATATTTTATTTGCTTTTAGAGTGTTATATATAAAGTTAGAATGGTCATAAATTACAAAAGACTTATGATAACACCCGAATGGACAAGTATAAGTTACCAGATAAAACAGAATTAATACACAGAATACAGGGAAGAAAAATTTTTAGTAAGTTTGATTGCAAGTTCAGATACTGGCAAGTAAAAATGCATGAAGATAGTATAGAATGGACTTCTTTTACTTGCCCAAAGGGACATTTCGAATGGTTAGTAATGCCATTTGGATTAAAAACAACCCCCCCCCCCCCCCCAATTTTCCAAAGAAAAATGGATAATATTTTTAGAGATTATAAAAATATTTTGTTCTAGTTTATGTAGATGATATTTTAGAATTCAGTAATAATGCTAAAAAACATCTAGGACACTTACAGACAGTGTTTAAGTTATTCGTAGACAATGGAATCAGTTAGTAACAAGAAAATAGATTTATGTAAAAGCCTCATAAATTTCTTAGGAGTAGAAATTGGAGATAGAAGAATCAAAATTACAGCCTCATATAGCTGAAAAAGTCCTAGATATGCCGGACAAACTAGAAAATACTAAAGAGTTACAAAATTTCTATGAATTTTATATTATGCAAGAAATTTCATAAAAGACTTAGGAAAAGTAGCAGGACCCTTATATTCAAAAACAAGAACTCATGGACAGAAAACATAGAACACAGAAGACATAAAGTTAGTACAAAAACTTAAACAAATGGTTAAAAACATACCAGATTTATCTCTCCCATTAGAAACCGACTATCCAATAGTAGAAACCGATGGAAGTCTAGAAGGATGGAGAGCAGTATTAAAAACAAAGAAAAATAAGTATGAAGATAAAAAAGATGAAAAGATATGCGCTTATCAAAGCGGAAAATATAAAGAAAAAGGGAGCATGAGTAGTATAGATGCAGAAATACTAGCGGTGATATACGGTCTAAATAGTTTTAAATTATATATTATTAAGAAATTTTAGTAAGAACTGATTGTGAAGCCATTGTGAAATTACATCAAAAAATAGATGGAAAAATTAGTAGCAAAAGAAGATGGTTAAACTTTTTATACGCCACATCAATATATAATATATCTCTAGAACATATAAAAGGAAAAGATAATTATTTAGCAGATCAGCTTAGCAGACTTATGAAAACTAACTATTTATTTTCAGCATGAGTACAGGAAAAGACAAGGCCAGAGCCTCTAGCTCAAGCAAAACCACTGATCAAAGAGATATAGATTTATATCTATAGACTCTACTGGGGAACACCTTGTTTTGACCTCAGACAAGAATAGAAGAAACAAGACAAAATTCCCAAAGCATTGAAAGACTATATTTTGAAAGACAAAACCTAATATTTTATCCTCCTTCTAACTTAAGCTTTAGAGTAAAACCAGAGAGAAAGATAGACAGACCCCAAAGATGTTTGATAGATAATCTATGGATAGCATACAATAAAATTCCATGAGACAATAGCTACTTCATTTCCGCCCTAAACTCATTAAGCCATTATTTCACAGAGAAAAATGAGGATAAAAAATTCAAATGCTATGTGGTAGTTCAGGGAAGACTAGCTGAAATCTTTCAGACATGGATTGAGGTAATAGATTTTATAAAAGACTTTCCCACTCCCCTCTTCAAAGGGTTCAACGACCTAAATGAAGCATTGGACTATGCAAGAGGAAATCTAGGGCCAAATTATTACTTAAGCCCAGCTTTGAGACAAATTGCATACCCTTTCTTACTATACAACATCCGAAAAGATACAGACAAGATCATATTTTGTGACCACTGCTCATCAATGACAGAAGGTTTCAAAAGACAAAATAAAAACACTGAAAGACTTGAAAAAGAAAAAGAAAAACTGACACAACATAGCCACCTTCTACAAGAAAGAATAAAGATTTTACAATTTGAAATCACTCAGACTATACCACTACAAATCGAAGACTATCCAAAAGAACAAAAGAGTTCTCCATCTCATTGTAAAATGGATAAGACGGGTGTACATTCCCCAAAGAATGTAGAAAGAGCCACTATATCAGCTAAAGGTACAGCTAGTCCCATTCAAACGATAACGGTTAAAGACTCATCAAATCATTTAATGGCTGAAACTTTGCCAAAAAGTGTAAGAATTCTACCAGACAGTTTCAAAAAAATCAAAACTATAGAAAAAGGAAAGAAGACTAAAGGATTTCTGCTAAGAAGAAAAAAAGACAAAAAATAAAACATATGATACAAAGTTTTCATCATAAGCTACTCAGTGAAAAAACTAAAGAAGTAATAAGAGAATACCAAAAACCAGAACCGGAGACTGCAGACACTGACACTGAAAACTCAGAAAATAACAAATACAATCCATCGTTAGAACAATTTGCTCAAGACCCAAACGAGGATGATGATTCAGGGATGAGTTTTGACTCCATCGCACTGCACAATTTAGACATGTAAGAAATACGTAAGCCTTGACGATCAAGAAGAAAGACAAAAAAAGGATAAGTAAGCAATGGCGTAATAAGCCATTACTCCAAAAGCCGACAATAAAGAAGACACCAATACTCAAAAGCAGACAATTATTTTGAAGAAAGTCTTTCAAAGGCCATGTAACGATGGGGCCCAGAGAAAGATTATTCAATATTTGAAATCCGAAGTTTCAAATCTGTGGAAGTCTTTCCTCACCTATAAATAGATACCATTGATAAGGAGAAAGATAGAGCGAAGAGAAGAACAAGTAGAGCATAGTAGAAAATAGTTTATAAGTTTGAAGTTTTATATATTTCCCTTCCGTTAAAAAAAAGAGAGTGAGTTTGTTTACATAAAAGAGTGTGAATGTTTATTTTCGCAAGTATTTGAAAGGTCACTCGGGGACTCCCGAAAGAAAAACCTCTCTCCGACCACTTTCATGTAAGTAGTTATATACTTTTCTAGATCTTAGTATTTCTCCCAGTTTATGTTTATGTATGTTATATGATGTTAATATATATGTTAAATAATGTTAATATATGAGTTGTTCATAAAATTATAGTTATTATTTACTCTTAGTAAATGGTTAGTTCCTTACCCTCTTAGTAGCAACGATGGATTAACCTGTAAATACCTAGGAAAGTTGAAAGTCCGCCATGGTCAGGAAACCAAAGGACTGTGTATCCCGGGGTTTGGTTAAAGAAGAAGTTGCTAAGAATATAGGCTAAGAAAAGAGATGAACAGAGTAAAAAAAAAGTAAAAGTAATTTTGGGAGAAACTACTACTACACTATAAAAACTATAAAAACTACTACACTAGATAAAGGAACAGGAAGAGGGAGTACTGAGTAGGATTTTACAATTTAATTCACAAAATGCTTTATTTCTCAACCACATTATATTTAAACATTGATTATATTTACTTGTCTCTTATTTAATTTTTAAACGACTTTTATTTAGTATCAGAGCATACATTACAATCCTGTATAAGACCAAAACAATATTTTAATACATGCCAACAAGAAATATTTAAAAGAAAGTCTCGACCCTACGAAAGACAGATAATAATTGACCAAGAATATTATTGGTATCTTTTAAGGATAAAAGAAGATTATTCAAACATATAAGACTTTCTAATAGAACAAAGACAATTAAATTTAGAACAGAGACAATTATATTCAGATTTATTATCATCTGAAGAAATAAAATTGCTAAATCAAGAAATTAGGCAAATAGATATGCAATTACCAACAATAGGGTCTAGACTTAACCGTTATATCCAACTAATTAGACAAGAACAATACGATAGAAAAAGAAAGACCTGATACTTGGCATAAAAATATTACAATAGGAAGTATAAAGAAGTTAGAATATTTAGACTTAGAAGTGATTTCAGAAAAGAAGTATCGAAGATTAAAATTTAGTTCAGTAATCAAGTGTAATTTTATTGAAGGAGATCACATTTTACATAGTGATCATCATCACTTAAATACTATCACAAACCTAATAATAAATTTAGCAGAACATACTCACTTATGAGATGATAGAATACTAAAGTCAATAGAAACGTTATAAAACCTGCAAAACCAACATAACAAATCATTACAAAAAATAGAAAGATATTTTGATTTTCCGAAAACACAACAATTAGATATAAATAAACAATTACAACTATTCATAACGAATAATAATAACATAGTCAAAATACTATAATAGAACAAACAAATATCCGACTAGAACATCTCCACAAAGAAATTAGAGAAATTAGAAAAGAACTAGATCGACTAAGAGACTTAACTCTTTCATGAACGATCCTTTTTACTAGGAAGTCCTAAAAAGAGCAGCCCAATTTCAAGTAAATCCTGAAGGTTTATCTGAATATACACCACCAGGAAAAACAGACTTAATAGGGGTAAAACAAAATAATATAATAATCTTCACACTATTAGAGTTAAACAAAAAACTAGAAGACAAGACTACAAAAATTAATCAAAAGTTAGATGGTTTATTAGAAAATAAAATCCCAAAAGAAAAAACAAAACAAGATAAAAATATAGAAGACCTGATAGAACAATTAAAAAGAACAAAAATAACACCCCAAAAAGATAGACCAAAATAATAAAAAAGGACAAGGCATGGACCTTTTTTCGAACAGGAATCGAGCCTCCCAAGAAAGACAAAGGGCCAGCTTCTCTCAAGATAAACTAGGAAACAATATGTTGACTAGAATAATAAATTCATCCAGACCCAGTAACATTCACCAGTTAGATGAAATAATAGATGTAGAAAAAGATATAGAAATTTTCTAACAAAATAAATCAAGACTTCTAAATCCTCAAGTACTTTATAATATAGGTTTATTTTCTTCAACATCACAATTATATAGACATTATAGAGAAGAACAGATGTGCGTATCAGAAAATAATAGTGAAAGTATAAGTCTAATTAGCAAAGAGAAAGAAATACAAAAAAGAAGAATGAATCTCATGCATATGGGATTAGTAGTAATTGGACTAAAAGGATTAACTAGAAAAAATTTAGGAACTAAAGTAATTACTTTATATAATGATAGATGGTCAGAATCAAAAAGATCTATAATCGGTTTAACAGAAGTGATATGACCAATAATGGAGGAATATTTTACTGTAGTCCAGATTTTATGATAAATTCAAATGAATTTGGTAAATACATAAAAATAGGCATTCAAACTAAAGGTTACGAAGAAATGAACTACGGAAATAATTTGCTAGTATGCGTAGGTTTCATAGGAAAATTAGCCACTAGCAGCAGTTCAAAGTTTAAAATTAAAATAGACGATGCAGTAGGTTTAATGGGAAATAAGGGAATAAAATTAATGAAACCCTTAAAAATAAGTTCTAAAGAATATGCTGGTAGGGAATGGAATTTAGAAAAATTCTATAAAAAGAAGTATTAAGACCCAATGATCACTTCACATATACTAATAACAAAGGACAAACTTCAATTAGATTCACAGTCAATAAATATTTCGACCAAAAAGAAATATATGAAGACCTAGAAGATAATGAAACAACCATAAATATGGAACGAATGAATGAGCAAAATATAGAAGAAAATGACTATGAAGTAGATAAGTCAAAAGAAAAAGCTAAATAGATACACGAATTAGATAAAAAAAAAAAAAACAACTTTTAGATGTAAAGGTTGTAAATTAAGAGGAATAGAATTTTCTCTAGTAGAAAACTACTTTAAAAAATGTAGAGTTAGAACAGACTTCTACGGATATAGATGTAAAGGAGTCGAAAGTGAAAGTGATGACGAAACAACTCACGGTATAAAAGAATTTATGGAAATCGCGTCAACCAGTTCAAGTCCCTTCCAAAAAACCACACCAGTACCACCAGTAGAATATACCATAGGTAATTTACCAAGGCAAACGGTGTTTAGACAAGACCCAACTACAGAACCAGAAATGGTTAGGCCAATAGGGATAAGAATGCCAATAGAAGCTCCTATCAAAACTACAAGACGGGGGAGACAGAGGAAAAATACAAAATGTAGCTGCACATGACCCTCAATTATGGAATTCAGTAATAGATGTATGGAAAGGAATAGTGGTAGCAGACTATATACACCATTATAGTGAAATAGATGCAGAAACTATGTATAGATATATGGAGACTTTCCTATGAGAATCAATTAAAGGAATGTGGGAAGCATACAAAGCAACTTACCCTCAAGAATTCCAAGAATTAGTAAACATGGGACCAAATCCGTATAACTTTACCAATAAAATACACAGCCTAATAACAGGAGAAGACCCCAAATAGTGGATTAGTAGGATTACAAATGAATGCATTAATAAAATTAGAACAACTTAGCATAAATAATTGGTGCCATATAAAGAACTTTCTAAAAGACTACTTTTATTACTGTGCCATAAGCGGTAACGCGTTTGATCAAAGTTTAGGAAAGAAACTTTTTAATAAGCTCCCTGGAGCCTTAGGAAGAGAGATAGAAGAAAGATGGAATAAAAGAGAAGGAGTAAAACAAAACCCAAATGCAAATTGGTCAAATAGGGCATAAAATACAGCACGTAATAGAGGTATTACAAGAAAAATGTACAAATATACAAATACAAAAACAGTTAAAACAAAACGAAACTGGATTCTGTAAAAATATATACACAAGAAAAGTTACGATAAAAGTAAACCACAAAGAAAAAATAGGAAAACACACCAGAATACCCAAGAGTATAAACCTAAGAAAAAATATTATTTAAAAAAATCAACGGCAAGAAAGCCTTATTTAAATAAAGACAAACATGTAAGAAAATATAATAACAATAGAATTTACAAAAATAGACTAGCTTGAATCACATGCGGAAGTGAAGAACATTTGGCCAACATTTGTCCAGGAAGAAACAATAGCAGGACAAGATATGCCCAACTTATAGAAGACTTTCAAGAAACTTTGATAAATGTAGACGAATAAATGTCAGATAAAGAAAGTATATATTCAGTAATAATTATAGATGCTTTAGAAGGAAGAAGACAAAATTCATCTGATTCAGAAGAAGAAACATTAATAAATGAAATAGGATAAGAAAAGCTAGATTTAAACAACTTAAAAGATTGCACCTTTGTTAATATAAATGTGACCACCAATTCTGCAGAGGAAAAGGATTAGATAGCCAACGATGCTTTAATTACACAGAATATTCAAGTAATGATAGAAGAACAAAATGCATGAATTGTTATATAGAAGGATGCAGTCGGTGCATCGACAAAATATTTAATATTAAGATCAAAGACGAGCAAGTTATCACAAAATAAAAACGCTAAAAACATTAGAAAATAGAATAGATAGCTTAGAAGAAAGAGTAAGTAAAATAAAAAAAAAGGAAAAAGCGTAGCATTAGAAAAGGGAAAAGGAGTAGAAGACACTAACCAAATTGACCATAAAACGATAGAATCAAAATAGAACTTCTAAATGAAAAAGAAGAATACAAGTCATTTGAAGGATTAATTTGTAACGAAAACAAAAAAATTAATACCATAAAAATCCTAACCAAAATAAAAATTCAGGAGACTCAGGGTGTACAAAAAGTATAATAAATAGATGTATCTTTCCTTTAGAAGTAATAAAAATTTTCCAGAACCACAAAGCGCCATGCAAATGGATGGTTCTTCTAACATATATAAGAATTACATCAGTAATACAAAAATCAGTTTTTTAAACACATGTGCAGACTTTTATAAACCCACCTATAAGTTAGATAAAATCTGGGTAAGAGATCTAATATTAGGGTAGACTTTGTTTTGGGATTAGATTTTTTACTACATAATAATGGCAATTGCCTTCTTACTAGAGATGGAGTAATATTTTCTAAAAACATTACTCAGACAGCAATCACAACAGAATCTATTCCAACCAGATCTAGGTATCTCATAGACACTGATGAATCCAAACCAAATACTTCAAAATGCGATAAAGGAAAAGAATGCACTTGCACTAAAATACATATTATAGAAGAAAAAGAAGAAATTGAAATATTAGAATTAAGTCTTTTAGATACAGAAGAGGTAGAAAAGAGTTACAACTTAATAGAAATAAATATAGGGTTTTATAATTTTAAAAGAGGGTTACAACACACAGGAATAATAAAAAATCAAAAAGACTTGGAAGAAGTAATTCAAATTCTAGATAAACTAGAGATAATCAAAGAAAGACCCTTGAGGCATTGGGACGCCAATCACATAAGCTGCAGACTAGACATAATTAACCCAGAATACATGGTAAAAACAGCTTCTATAAAATCAACAAATGAAGACCTGAAAGAATTTGAAGATCAAATAAAAGAGTTATTAAGGTTAGGAGTAATCAGAAGGTCAACATCAAGACATAGGTCAGCAGCATTCAGGGTATATATATATATATAATACTTTGATGATTTTATTCTTATAATTTCAATAGTAACAGCTACATATTTAATAGTTGTTTTTGTTCAACACACTACTAAAAAATTGTCAAAAAAAGACGGCAAAAAGCGACGGACTACGTCGCTATTTGGGTCAAAATCGACAAAAAAGCGACGCAGTCACTTCCGTCACATTTTAGCTCGACGCTTTTCAAAAAGCGACGGACTGCGTCTTTTTTTGCCTTTTATTTTGAATTTTTTTCAAAAAAGCAACGGACTCCGTCTCTTTATTTTAATTTTAATTTTTTTTATTTCTAAAATACAACGCTGTCCGTCGCTTTTCTAGAAATTTTATTTTTGAAAATCCCAGAAAAGCGACGGATAGAACCACGTTGTCCGTTGCTTTTTTGGGATTTTTTAAAAAATAAAACCCAAAAAAGTGACGGACAAAACCATGTTGTTCATCGCTTTTTTGGGATTTTTAAAAAAAATAAAATCCAGAAAAGCGATGAAAAAAACCACGCTATCCGTCGCTTTTTCTGCAATATTTTTGCCAACCCAAACTGGCAGTTTCTACTACACACTTGCAAATACAATTCAATTCAATTCAATTCTACACTATTCAGCCCAATCAAACACACAATTATAAACAATCTAAACAAAACATAAAATAATATTCAAAAGTATCTAAATCATAAATTAAAGAATTATAAAGGTTTTCAAAATTCGTTTCAAAATGTTCATAAATGTCCAGAGATCTAAACTAGGGAGTGAGATCTACATAATCATCCTCATCACTCTCGTCGTCGGTGTCATCGGGAGATGAAGTAGTAGGTCAACAAGCGAGGTTCATCACTTGTTCTTTGATTTGCTGAACGGTTTCATTCAGGCTTTCTTGTTCAGCTACTCTTCTCCACTCCGACTCTGCTAGTGCCGCTATAAGTTTAGCTATTTGATCCGACATAGCAGCAATTTGAACACCGTCAAGTGCCTCGGCTTGACATGATGATAAAAATACCTTCTAAGCCTGACTGGAGTCGTCTAACATCATTTCAATAAAATTTCTATTACCGTCAATAAACTCAGGTTTCAAACCAGCACCAGTTTCATAATGCATATTATACATCCACAAACGATGATCCATCTATAAAAATATAGATATTCAATTATATTATAAATAATTATTTATTTTAATTTATTTAAACAATATAACAACTTTAACTAGTTTAGTTTTGACTTAATACAACAACTAAATCCACCAACTAAACCACATTATTTATTTTAACTTATTTAAACAACTTAACAATTTCTTAACTTTAACTAGTTTAGTTTTGACTAAATCCACCAACTAAACCACATTATTTATTTTAACTTATTTAAACAACTTAACAATTTTTTAACTTTAACTAGTTTAGTTTTGACTAAATCCACCAACTAAACCACATTATTTATTTTAACTTATTTAAACAACTTATCAGCTATAACTAGTTTAGTTTTGACTTAATACAACAACTAAATCCACCAACTAAGCCACATTATTTATTTTAACTTATTTAAACAACATAACAACTTTAACTAGTTTAGTTTTGACTTAATACAACAACTAAATCCACCAACTAAACCACGTTAATTATTTTAACTTATTTAAACAACTTAACAACTTTTTAACTTGAACTAGTGTAGTTTTGACTTAATTCCAATAGCTAAATTCATCAACAAAACCACATTATTTTATTTTAACTTATTTAAATAACTTAAAAACTTTTTAACTTGAACTAGTTTAGTGTTGGTACTTATGCTTAACAAATATATTATTCCTAAATTTAAAGCTAAGTGTCAACGCTAGATGGACACAAATCGATCTTGCAAGAAAATTAATTTTGTCATCAATAAGTATTGGTACTTATGCTTAACGAACACATTATTCCTAAATTAAAGCTTAATATCAACACTAGATGGACACAAACCGATCTTACAAGAAAATTAATTTTGTCATCAATAGGATCAACTAGTGTTGGTACTTATGCTTAACAAATATATTATTCCTAAATTTAAAGCTAAGTGTCAACGCTAGATGGACACAAATCGATCTTGCAAGAAAATTAATTTTTTCATCAATAAGTATTGGTACTTATGCTTAATGAACACATTATTCCTAAATTAAAGCTTAATATCAACACTAGATGGACACAAACCGATCTTACAAGAAAATTAATTTTGTCATCAATAGGATCAACTAGTGTTGGTACTTATGCTTAACAAATATATTATTCCTAAATTTAAAGCTAAGTGTCAACACTAGATGGACACAAATCGATCTTGCAAGAAAATCAATTTTGTCATCAATAGGATCAACTAGTGTTGGTACTTATGCTTAACAAACACATTATTCCTAAGTTAATGCTTAACATCAATACTAGATGGACACAAATCGATCTTGCAAGAAAATCAATTTTGTCATCAATAGGATCAACTAGTGTTGGTACTTATGATTAACAACACATTATTCCTAAATTAAAGCTTACTATCAACACTAGATGGACACAAATCGATCTTGCAAGAAAATCAATTTTGTCATCAATAGGATCAACTAGTGTTGGTACTTATGCTTAACAAATATATTATTCGTAAATTTAAAGCTAAGTGTCAACACTAGATGGACACAAACAGACTATTGAAAACAATTGTACTTGAACTTAAGAAATTTAGAAGCACCAACCTTATCTCCAACTTTGATGAAAAAGGCAATATAGTCTTGTATCAACTTTTTTAGATGTTGAGCTTCCTCAGTTGCATAGCACGAAAAGTTCTTAAATTAGTTAAATATAAACTTCAAAATCCAAGAATATATATATATATATATATATATATATTCAAGTTTTAATAAGTTCAAGTTTCAATTCAAGTTCATATCTAATTTCTAAACTTAATTAGTTATATATTCAACTTCAAGTTCTAATTTCAAGTTCATATTCCTAATTAAGTTCAATTTATAGTAAATTCAAGTTATAATTAATTATGAGTTCTAATTAAGTTGTAATTCAAATCCCTAAAATTTCAAATTCAAACTAGCTAGCTAGTGTCCCAAATTCAAACTATTAATTAGCCTAAAATATCAAATATAATTCAAACTATTAGTCCTAAATTCAAAATTCAAACTAGTCTTAAAATCACAAATTGGAAGTACTCTTAGAATTCAAAAACCAAACTATAGTGCTAAAATCCCAAATTCAAACTATTAGTCCTAAAATCTCAATAATAATTCAAACTAACTCAAATAATACCCAAATTCAAGCAACTCCCCAAATATAATTCAAACTATTAGTCCTAAATTCCAAATTCAAACTAGTCTTAAAATCACAAATTGGAAGTACTCCTAGAATTCAAAAACCAAACTATAGTGCTAAAATTCCAAATTCAAACTAGTCCTAAAATCCCAAAATCCAACTAGTGCTAAAATCCTAAATTCAAACTAGTTGACTATTCATAATCCCAAATTCAAACTATTAGTCCTAAAATCTCAATAATAATTCAAACTAACTCAAATAAATCCCAAATTCAAACAACTCCTTAAATACCCTAATTCAATCTAATCTTACAATTCCAAAATTAAACTAATTAACTCAAGAAATACCAAATTTCAAACAAATCCTAAGATACCCTGATTCAAACTACTATTTGAATCAACTCAATAATCAAGAAATTCAAACATCATGCATAAGACAAGATTGACAACTAATATCGATTTTGAGTATATATTCATAACATATAGCAGAAAATCATGCTTGAATTTACGCTAATTGTAAAAAGACGGATAATAATTAAACAAAGACAAACCTGGATGGATCTAGTAGTGCAAAATTCCAAAACTTCGAGCCTCGGAGCTTGTTGCCTCGCTAGTCTGAAGCTGATGTTGTTTTTTTTGTGGTAACCTCACCAAGCTGCTGGTTTTTCCTGAGTCGTTAACGTTGTGTAGTGGTTTGTCGCCGGTTGCGACTGTGCTTCTCACCAATTGTTGTTGTTCTCGCCGGAGATGGCAACTTCCTTGGTTGTCCTCGTCGATTCACGAGGAGAAGGAGAAAGAGCAGCAGCCACTGTTGCCGAGGGGAGAAGGAGAAGAGGAGGGAGAGCGGAGGATGGAGCCGCCGCCTCTGGCTGCTGCTATTGTTGCATCGATCGGAGATAGGAGAAAATAAGGGAACAGGGCTCGCCGAAGCTGCTGCCTGGTTGCTACTCTCACCGGCTGGAGCTACTGTCTCGCTGGACGCAGTCCGGCTCTCGATGGCTGCTAGCGGTTGTTTCTCGTCGGCTGGCTACTGGTCGCCTGGGATATCGCCGGCTACCTGCTAGTTTTCGTCGGAGGAGGTTAGTGGAAGAGAAGAGAGAGCAAGGGGGGCGGATCTTTTAGAGGAAGGGAGAGAATGAATAGTTTTAGGGTTTTAGTCTTTTGGTAGCTTAGAAAAGAGAGAAAATGTTGATTCGATCTTGACCATTGGATTAGAATTAGATGAGCAGCTAGGATTTGATCTAGGATTTAATTTAAAGATGGACGGACGAGATTAAAATGAATGGGTCTTGAGATTGAATTGTAATGACCAAAATTGAAATAAAAATTGGCTAGAATTGAAATAAAAAGTGGCTATAATTAAAATAAAAATTGGAATCAAATGGGCTAGAATTGAAAGAAAATAGAATAAAATCGGCTAAAATTTAAATGATTTGGAGGAAAATCAAGGAAATGCTATTCAATTGAATAAAATACTACACATATTAAAATATTTTCATATAATTAAACACATCTAGGATTTTAACATATTTAAGTAAAATAATTATTTAGAATTCAACTATCGGTACAAATAATTTGATAATAATAATTTTTGAAATATATAATTTTGAGACGAAATTGATTAAAATTTTAACTCGAAATATATTTTAAAAAGAATACATATTTAATCGAACAGCATTCTCAAAAAAAGTTAGACGTCGGTCAAAATTGGGTGTCAACAATATATATATATATATATATATATATATATTGAATCTGCCAATAACCTAATTTTAAATCAAATTTAAAAAATATAATCGCATCATAAACCCTATCTAATAAATCCTTTTTATTAAGAATAGGATACCTTATCCATCCAAAGTCTTATTAAGAGGTTTATAATTAATAACCAACCTGGGTGCACCTCTTTCCTGTTCAACATGTTTATTAACATAAAAGGTTGTACAGGACCATGTAGATATTTAATAAATTTAATTTATCAAGGTTGAGTTTATTAATAAAAATTACACGCTCACACACACACACACACACACATATGTGCGTGTGTGTATAATTTAACTACATATCAACAGAAGTTTAATGTTTAATTTAATAAATTTAATTTATCGAGGTTGAGTTTATTAATTAAAATTACACACACAGACACACACACACACACACACACACATATATATATATGTGTGTGTGTGTGTGTGTATAATTTAACTGCACATCAACAGAAGTTTAATGTTTAATTTAATAAATTTCATTTATTGAGGTATATATATATATATATATATATATATAGAGAGAGAGAGAGAGAGAGAGATAGATAGATAGATAGATAGATATACATATGTGTGTGTGTGTGTGTGTGTAATTTAACTACACATCAACAGAAGTTTAATTTAATAAATTTAGTTAATCGATCAAGTTAATTTTATAAATTTAAATTATATACCTTCTAATTATATAAATTTAATTTTATTGATTTACTTTATCGAGGTTGAGTTTATTAATTAAAATTACACACACACACATATGTGTGTGTGTGTGTGTGTAATTTAGCTACACATCAACAGAAGTTTAATTTAATTTATCGAGGTTTATATATATATATATATATATATATATATATATATATATATATATATATACATATATACATATATACATATGTGTGTGTGTAATTTAACTACACATCAACAGAAGTTTAATTTAATTTGTCGAGGTTTATATATATATATATATATATATATATATATATATATATATATATATAAAATTTAACTACACATCAACAGAATTTTAATTTAATAAATTTAATTAATTTATCCATCAAGTTAATTTTATAAATTAAAATAACATATATATATATATATATATATATATATATATATATATAATTTAACTACACATCAACATAAGTTTAATTTAATAAATTTAATTTATCGATCAAGTTAATTTTATAAATTTAAATTATATACCTTCTAATTATATAAATTTAATTTTATTGATCAACAAAAATTTATCAATATCAAATTTAATATATAAATTTCTTTGAATTGATCATACGTATTTCTTTAATTGATAATGTATTTCATATCTAAACCACTAGTTTATAAGGCTTGATTTGTTAAACTATTCGAGGAGTATATAATTAATCAACGTATTTCATACTCCGATGAAGTATCCTTTACATGTCATCATAATTAGGAAGTGATCACTACACTTGACATCCATTCAAGATCGAACACATATAATAATAATAATAGCTCACATTTCATACTTGAATGGATTATATGTTAGCTCTTCACCTCTACATCATGAGATGAAATATTAAGTTCATGATTAGAAGACGGACTGATAAAATTTGTACATTACTCTAGAAATATAAGTATATATAATTTTCTCCTAATTCATATCAACGTAGTTTCATACTCTAAATATGGATTATAGATATTTTTTATTTATTCCACGAATTCTAACTTTTTATTTATAAAAGTATACAAAATTGTTACATTTTTTGAACAATTAATTGTAGGTGTAAATGAAATTTTAGTATTATGCACAATAGCAAAATTATGATTAATAGGAATATTTTAAGCAAACCCACCTCCGGGCTCCGGATGTCACTTTTATTAAAAGTAATTAGATTTAATAAAAAATACTGACCTCATGAGGTCGGTATCACATTAAATTTTAAGATAAATAAAAAGAAATCATGTTAATTAACTAATATTGACATCGGGAGGTCGGTATTTTATATTAAATTATTTTTTTAACTTATCTAGAACCGTCATTTTGAGGACGATTTAATGAAAATATTAATTTATTACATACTATTTAATTTGACCGACATCCCAAAGTCGGTATTATAATTTTTTTTGTTTTTTATTTTACACAAAACAGTCCTCAGGATGACTATTTAAATAAAATTAAATAAAAATATTTCTCAAAGCAGCGGACAGAGTCTCTATGTCCGTCGCTTTTTTTGAAAAAAGTCTGACCAACATTTTTACCAAAAAGCGACGGACAAAGAGACATTATCCGTCGCTTTTTTAAAATATTTGACCAGATATTTTGACCAAGAATCGACGGACATAAAGATGTTGTCCATCGCTAATTTAAAAAATAATTAAACAATTAAAATTAATAAAAAGCGATGGACGGCGTGGCTTTTTTTAAATTAATAAATAATTATTTTTAATAAAAAGCGACAGACTAAATCTCTATTGATATAAAATAATTAATTATTTATTATATATATTTTTGGTGCAAAATTCTGCGAAAAAAAGCGACAGACTAGGCGATGCAGTCCATCGCTTTTAAAAAAAAAATTTAAAAATTAATTAAAAAGCGACTGACTTGGCGATGCAGTCCGTCACTTTTAAAAAAAATTAAAAAATATTTTCATTAAAAAGCGACGGACGGCATTGCTTAGTCCGTCGCTTTTGGGAGCGACGCCGTCCATCGCTTTTACTTCCGTCGTTTTTTAGCAGTTTTTTAGTAGTGACATTTGTTGTTTTTAAAGGTTGTTATAACCACACCCCTTAAACACTATCGAAAAGTACAGTAAATGCAATAATACTCATATTCTAACTTAGAAATATCAGATATGAGGTTGAGAATACATATATGCCTCACTTGAAACACTGAAATTTGGTATGCCTTTGATCTTAGGCAGTGTTGTAGCTAGGTAGAATGAAGGGTGGTTAGTTTTATACCCTTCTTTCAAAAATTATATTGCACATATAGAAAATTATAATGTATATAAAAGTTAAAAAATCATATTTAATAATAAATTTATATTAAATTTAAACGTAACATTTTTTTTATTTCGCCACTAATCTTTGCTCTTAGGAGTTGACCTGACTTATCCCCACACTCTTTTTCATTGTTGGATATATAGAAACTATTTAACCAAACCGCGCTTCGCACAGTCATATTTTTCTATACTTAGTTGATGTAAAGGAAATTAAGAAATTTTCATATCAAAATCTATATATATATATATATATATATATATATATATATATATATATATATATATATATATATATATATATATATATATATATATATATAAGAACAAAAACAATAAAATTAAATTTGTTTCATGAAAAAAAAAGAGAATTATAATTTTGTCTTGAGCAATACAAAGACACATTTTTATGCGCCAATTTTAAATACGTCGGTATCTCATTTTTTGGTGTTTTAAATTTTTTATGTGATTTTACTAATAACATTCTTTATATAATACTATTTACGCTTATAAATTTATTTAACCATTTAAATTTAGATTTCATGTAATTTATCTTACTTGTAATTTAACTTTTTCACAATTATTACTTTAAATATGAGGATATCAATTAGTGTAATTAATAAAATTAATAGCCTAAACTATTTATATATCCACACAAAACTTTCATATGAAAAGAATAGAAAGTGTAATTCTAAATTCAAGAAAGGAAGTAGAAGTTATATTCAATTCACACATCTACTAATTAATTAACATTTTGTAAAAACAAAAATTGAATTAAAAATAATAAATACACAAGAGAGCTAAAATATCAATTTATATAGAAACTAAATAAATTTTGTAATCCAAACACTACATAACTATGAAGAAGTTAAAAGTGAATACCAATGATCTCATAAATCAATAGGTGAATCAGTTTTGATTTTTAGTAAAGAATATGAAAAGTTAGGATAATAAATGATAATAATTGTGAATTTTATTCTTATAAATTAATAAAATAAAAGGAAAATAGTGAAAAAGAGTTGAAAAAAAATGTTTTTCCCCTACTTCAATATTTTCTTATTTCTAAGTTTAATCATGGATCATCATGAAATGTAATAAATATAAATGAATGTTGAGAATTCTTTTTGGAGAGTTACAACTTCTCTTTTTTTAAAAGAATTATTTAGTGAGTAATTATCTTATTTTTTAATTGACTAATTATGTAAATATTTTTTGCATTGTTGAAAATTAACATAAAAAGTGAAATCTCATAATTAAGAGAGTTAAGGGGATGGGGTTTTTTTTTCAAGCTATTTGAAAAGATATTTCATTAGACTATTCTAATTTAATAAATTTTCATTCTTTTGGGAGAAAATGAAATATTTGAGTGATAAATATTTATATCTTTAAATTTACTATAAAGAATATAAATAAGTAGAGTAGTAAAGTTTGAGATATTTAAATTCTTACAATAAATAATAGAAATTAATGAAGGGAGTAGTAATTGAAACATTTTTTAATAGTAATAATAAATAGAAATATAGTGGAAATCGCAACAACAACAAAAATGAGAAAAAATAAATAAATAGGATCATTTGCCAAAGAGCGGTATCAAATCACTTTTTAATATCTTGCTTTATATTATATATAGATAGATATAGATTTTTCATTTTTTATGGAGAAATGAAAGGTTGGGGTGATAAATATTTAGGTCTTTAAATTTAAAACAAAGATTAAGAATAAGTGGAATAATAAATTTTGAGACATTTAAGTTTTTACAATAAATAATATAAATGAATGAAGAGAGTAGTAATTGACACTTTTTAAATAATAATAATAAATTAAAATATAGTGAAATTTATCCAAAAAAAAAAAAAAGGAGGAAAAAAAAAGATATTTGATAAAGAGAGGTGTCATATCACCTTGTCTATGGTGAGGAAATAGGAATAATGATAAGTTATTAATAGTGATAATTGAGGAACTAATTCTTATATTTTCTTATTTAATTATCAATGCATTAGTTATAGAAATAGGGAGAAACCAAAAAAGAGGAGGAAATAAAAAAGTAATGTTGAATTTAGGAATGCACTTCAGCATGCAAATAAACAGTAACTTCAAGTATATAATATTCGTTTTAGGATGCTGCAAAAAATTATCATAATAAAAATTCACAAGAACTAATCATAATTTTGCCTAATGAATTATCTATGTACAACTATAGTCATATAAAAAAAGATTTCTTTATCAAATTCTCTTTCTCCGTCATCTTCTTCTGAAATTCACAATTTTCTCTATTTTTGTATCATCTTCGACTTTCCTCTTCATCTGTTTAAGCACAAATTAAGAATATACCTATATGAAATTGTTAGTTTCTTCATGAATTTATTTAATTTAGTTTCAAAGATTAGTCAAATTGACTCTAAATAAATAAATAAATAATATAACAAAAATTAAAGTAAAAAACGTATAATTTAAAAACTTAATAGAAGGATTCTTACTCATAAATTATTTATGACTTTGTTGAAAGTCAGGGGTGGCTCAACGTAATTGGGAGCCTAAAGCGAAATTTCAATTTGAGGCCTAAAATATAAACAAACTTCGAATACATATTTATTCAAAATTTATTTTTCTTACACTATTTAGATGAAAATTATTAGTATTTAATATTATTTTTTCAATTATTGATTTTAGGTAAGATTTTATCAAGTCAACATTGAAAAACATCATTTCAGTGAGGCAATTATTATATGAATTGTTAACATAATTTTAAAAGTAATAAGTTGACAAATATTAAATAAATATAAGAGTTAGAACCATAGAACTTAATTCATGTTAATGTCTCGGTATACACCATTTTAATATGCTTGTTGCAATGTTTGAAACTAAAATTTAAAAAGAAATAAAAAAGAATTTGTAATTCACTTTGTTCAATAGTTTTCACTATTAATTCTTATTTTTAACAAAGTATAAAAGATGTTAAAGTGGGTAAAATAACATATTTTTTAATCATAATTAATCATTTTTTTTAATAAAAATTTAACACATAATTTATTCTTGATAATAATTTGGGGCCCCTAAGGCATAAGCCTTATTTTACAAAGGCAAGAGCCGGTCCTGTTGAAAGCAACCATATGATGTGATGATTAACATTTTCTTCCTCACTCTAATGTATGATATGGTGATGGAGAAATGAAAGAATAACTTTGAATGACAATTTTCTTGATACAAAATATGAATTTATATAGACAAAGAAGAGGAATACCATAAGACATAAACTTACAAATTAAATTTTGGGGGTTATGAAGATTAAGAAAAAGGAGTTATGAATATTATTAAGTTGAAGATGTGTGAGTTATTGGTAGTTATTTCTTATTTTATTAAAAATATTAAATAAATATTATAGTGATAGGTGAAAAGTTGAGTAATTGAATGTGAAAACTATTTAAGATATTAAAAATAAAACAATTAAATAATGAAGGAAAAATGTTTTAAAAAAGAAAAATAGAAAAAATATGAATGGAGGCCATAGAGAGGTGCCACATCACCTTCTCTATGTTTCTCCTTTATTTATATATATACTAGTTTTTACGGCACGCGCGTTGCACGTGTGTATCATATTATATAGTATATGATATTGTAAAATAGAATTAATATGACTAAATTAAAGCTTTTTAGTAAATAATTATAAATTAAAATTACAGTGGTCAAGTGCTTTTTAATGATTAATACATATTGTCATAAAGTTAATTATTTTTTGAGACCATAATGACCAGATTTCATTGAAACATTTTAAAATACATTCAAAATTTAAATATGGTGAGAAAGTGACATTTCTTGAGTACTGTTTTTTTTTTCTTTACTCAATTTTGTAAACAAACTTAACCAGGAAAATAGAAAAATAATATTAATATAAAAAATGTCACCAATAGTCTTTCCTCTTGAGGTTATGACTATAAATGATGGACACCATTTAAGTACATTTTTTCTCTTAAATATTATTAATTCAAATTTGATATGTGCATGACACTAATAACTATTACCATAAATAGTGCAATATTTTATCTTTATACGTAATATATCTTTTTAAAATATTATTACTCAATTAATATTTGACTAAGGCTATCATAGAGATGTAAATTTACCAAATGTGTACTTCTATAGAAAATTTCAACACTTTTATAAATAGAATGTTATTGAGAAAAAAAATATAACATTAAAAATTAGTTCTAAAAAAAATAGGTTGTTACAGTAAATGTTATTATAACGAATGATGGTTAAATAGAGAAGTGAGTGTATGTCAAATATTTATGTTGACCAATTTTTCTTTTAGATATATATATTTCAGTAGCATAATTTAATATTAATATATGAACTGTATCACCTATGGTGAAAAATATTTTGTTTCTTTAAGTTTCTACCATATCTTTGTAGAATTGTAGTCCTATCTTTTTTTATGCAGCATACATTTCATATAGTTGTTGCTAATGAGAGTATCTAGTATCTTATAGAAGTTGTATCATGATATAAAACATTATACTTTTTCAATAAAAAAATTAATTGATGAATAACATTTAAATTATTTATTTGTAGAATCCTTTCGTGATCAACCACTATTTTCTTATCTATTTTTATATAGCTTGCAAGGAGTGTATATTGTGACATAACATTTTCTTAGATCAAAATGAACACAAATAACAGGGAATTCATACTTAAAAAATGTCAACACAATATAAATATAAAAAAGAATAAATACATGGAATAATTCATAGCCAATGAAGAAGGAAGACGAAAATATATGTTCATGATATATGTACTCTAGTGTTCAATTTGGTTGAAATCTCTTACCACCAACACTTTACATTCACCAAAAAATATATTGAAAAATTCATAGCCAATGAAGAAGGAAGACGAAAATATATGTTCATGCTATATTAACCTTAGTGTTCCAAAATTAGGAAGAAACTCCTTTGTTTGAGGTTAAAAGAATAAAAAAAAAAGGAAAAACAAAGAAGAAATATTTTACCCCAGTCATATGCCTTTTTTCATATTTGTTTATTTTTATTGTCTCTCCCACAACTTGATCTATTTATTTTATTAGAAAAAATAATCTACAATGCGTGTATTCGTCATTGTTCACTCATTATATGAACACTAATTATTAACTTCTATCTCGAATGAAAATACAAAAGAAATTAATTACAGAAACAAAACAAAAAAAAAAAAGAAATGAAAATTCTCGTGCACTATATATAGAAGTTTTCTATGTGACACAAAGTTCATAGATAATTGCACATTTCGTTGTTCTCTTCTTTTCTTCTATAATAGAAAGACAATACCTAAATTTCATTGCTAAGAACTTTGGCGAAACATATCAATGGATTGGGGATGAATAATGTATGAAAATTTTAAATGATCTCAAATTGTCACAGAAAAGAGATCACCAAAAACTTATAAGGAGTGAATGGTTGTGATTTATGACCGAAGAAACATGAACGTAGAAATTGTTGTGACTATTAATAGGAAATTAATATTTTTTAATAAATAAAATATGTAGGTTAATTAAAAGGCTATTAATTTTCTAAAATGATATAAATGATATTGAAGTATTTGTATGATGAAAATCGTAAGAGGAAAATATAATTGTGAATTGATGAATGATTTGTTACAATTTGTTCACCAACTCTTTCTTATGCGGTACCTCCAATTTCATAGAATTTTGAACTTAATCAACTGTTGCAAAGAACACTTGTATATTTTAAGAAGAAGAAGATTAGAAAACCTTAAAAAAACGTAGTTTGAAAGTGAGAGGAAACCCCTCTATTTATAGTTAACAAATAGTACTATGAATAGGTACTTATTGTGTCTTATCAGATGAGTCACAACCCTTCAAAAAAGTAATGCTCATCAGAAAAGTCATAACCCTTTGAAATAATCACAACTCATCAAATAAGGCACAACTCTTTTGCAAAGTCACAACCCTTTGAAAAAGTCACAATCCTTTGAAAAAGTAACAAATCATCGAAAAAGTCACAATCTTTTAGTGTAAAAAAGGTATCTACTTTTAATAAAATATATTAAATTAAATAAATAAAAAAATTGAATATTTTTAATTGAGGGTATTATAGTAATTCAACATTCATGTTTCGGAGTTCATGCTTTTAAGGTAGTATATATATATATATATTTTTTTTTTTTTCTTATATTGCATATATAGAAAAAAAATATATTGCATATATAATAAAGATTTTATGCCATACAATTTAAATTATCCTTAAAGATAAAGTCTAAAATGTGTGCAATATCTTAAATAAATTATATATTTTACAGAGTGTGTTTTTATTATGATTCGAAATATTTGTGGTTCTCCATTTTATCTCTTTCCTTAGTTTTTAAAAATTTCTTCTTTGTATCTTTCCTCTACTGCTTCCCCTGATGGAGAGAGTCGTACATATTCTTAATTTATGAATTCATTTATATAAGTTGATCATTGAGAATAATTTAATGGATTAGATAATATCATTCATTATCACTTAACTTAGGTACCTAAAGAAAATCAAAAGTTTTAGAGTTGGAGACGAAAAGCCTTAAACTATGATAAAATATTCTTTCCAACTTACCCTAATGGAGAGAGTTGTACATATTCTTTATTTATGAATTCATTTATATAAGTTGATCATTGAGCATAATTTAATGGATTAGATAATATCATTCATTATCACTTAACTTAGGTAACTAAAGAAAATCAAATGTTTTAGTGTTGGAGACCAAAAGCCTTAAACTATGATAAAATATTCTTTCCAACTTCCAAATAACAGCTTTGTATAGCCATTCAAAGTAAATAATAATAATAATAATAATAATAATAATAATAATAATAATAATAATAATAATAGAGGTACATACCCAAAATTTTATACGGACAAGGCTTTTTTCCTTCGTAATTTTAGTGAACTGATCACTGATGTATAAATCGTCTGATTTATTTTCAATTAAAACTTGGGTGAAATAATTTTTCACCCTTCAACTTTTTGTTATTTTTGAAAGTGAAGAGAGGAAATCTCCATTATATTTCTGGCAGTCATCTTTATTTCTTATTTATTGCATTAAAAGCTTAAACTGATGACTTTAAGGATTGTAGTACGTGCATGACTTTTGGGTGGTAGTGATATGGATGGATAATGGGATATGATTTTTGGATTTTCTTAAAAATAGGTAAATAACACAAAAATTAAAAAAAGTAAGAAAAAAAATTCAAAATCATGCACCCCTTCAAATTTTCAAATTAAGTGATATTCTTTTCAACTTTCAAATTAATTGACAGAAAATGTTGTTTAATAATATTATTAATTAAAAATTTAATTACATTGTAATATATTGTAAGGGCAAAATGGTTATTCAACTTTGAAGATGAGAGCTTCCCACTTTTAGTTATATATGATATGATGATCATGTGTAGATATGTCTATGTACATTCTGTAACAAAACTATACCCCCATTTTCAGGATTATTAAGCCTTTCTTAGCAAACTGTTTGGATCCATTTTTGATACTTCAAGACTTTTTAAGGAAAAAATTTCAAACTCTGATTTGAATTCTTGGTCAAACAAATCTTTAAAAATATTTCCTTTTTAAAAATTTGATTCAAAATATATGAAAACTCTCGGGCCCAATTTTAAGCACTATTAAGCTCTTCTCAACAAACTGTTCAGACCCATTTTTGATACTTTGAGAACCTTTTAAGAAAAAAAATTCAAAATCTATGGTCAAACATATCATTGAAAGTGTTTCCTTTTTTTTAAATCTGATTTAAACAACATGTGGACTTCTTACAAATTTTAAGCATCATTAGGCCCGATATGATCCTTCACTTTGGCTCCTCACAATGAACTACTTCTATTTCCTTTTCCCTATTGGGACTTATTTCACAATAAAGAAAAAAAAAAACCCCTTGCATGCAATGACCATTGATAGTATAATCACAAATGAAAAATCACCTATGTTAGATAAGAAAAATAATTGATTTTTGATGCATCTCATATGAAAAATGAGTCCAACATTTCCACAATATATATGGCCGGATGACGAGAAGCCTTGTGTTGTAGCACAAGAACTGTTTGTTCCCCTTATTGACTTAAGGGGTTTCTTTTATGGTAACCTATAGCGGCAAGAATCTTGGGTTGTTGGTGAGGCTTGCATGAGTCACAATTTGTTTCTTGTAGTGAACCACAGAGTTGATGCTAATCTCATCTCCAATGTCCATAGTTACATAGACATGTTCTTTGACATGCTTCTCTCTGTAAAGAAAAAAAGCACAGAGGAAAATTGGTGAGTATTGTGGCTATGCCAGCAGCTTATCGGAAGGTTTTCGTCGAAGTTGCTTTGGAAAGAGACACTCTCTTTATGATACTTTGCTAAAGAAGACTTGTCAGGCATAGTTTAAGAGTGTTTCCAAAGGACATTGGGGGAATGTTTTAACAATCTTGGGTAAGGACAATTGACTACCTTAGTACTCCTCTGTTTCAATTTGTTTGTTGTACATTTCTTTTGGGAAAGTTTCAAAACATGTTTTTTTCCTTTTTTTGGCATGTCATGTTTAAGACCACAAAATTAAATTAAATTCTGCTATATCTTACATATCTTTAGTCTAAGACTACTGGATTCAAAAGTCTTTCTTTACTTTCTTTAACTTTATGTCGAATCAAATCAGACAAACAAATCGAGAGAGAAGGACTATCTATTTTTCAGTAATGTAATGAAATTAACCTCTTTTCCCTTTAATTACACAGGACTGTTTATCAAGAATATTGCAATTTCATGAGCACACTTTCTCTTAGGATCATGGAACTCTTAGGAATGAGCCTAGGTGTACAGAAGAGTCATTTTAAAGAGTTTTTCGAAGACAAGGAATCAATAATGAGACTCAACTACTATCCCCCATGCTAGAAATCAGAGCTCACCTTAGGAACAAGGTCTCACTATAATCCAACATTAATAACCGTTCTCCATCAAGATTGTGTTAGCAGACTTCAAGCTTTTGTGGACAAAGAATGGTACTCCATATGTCCAAATTTCAATGCTTTTGTGCTTAATGTAGGCGACACATTTATGGTAAGTGAATTTACACACTAGAAATATATAATAAGATAATATTTTATGTATTACATACAAATAATATAAACATAGTCAATTAGACAAAAAAATACATTTTTAGGTGACAAATATTATAAGATCTTTCCACATGACGCACAATGATTTACATCACGAATTCTTATACGTATAACATGAATATAACATATTTGGTGTTTTCCCTTTTGTAGGCACTATCGTATGGTAGATACAAAAGTTGCTTGCAGAGAAATGGTAAAAAAAGACTCGTAGGAAATCACTTTCTTCTTTATTTGTCCAAATAAAGATAAGGTGGTGAGTTCACAAACTGAATTGATGGACTACAACAACCCTCGAATATATCCCGACTTCACATGGCCTACTCTCCTTGAGTTTACTCAGAAGCATCATAGAGCTAATACGAACGTTCTTTAAGCTTTCACGAATTGGCTTCAAGACAATAATACAAAAGCTTAAGAGCTATACATATAAGGTTCAATATTGAAGGCCTCGGAATCTTTTGTATATATGTTGAATCTTTACTTTAGAACTACAGAACCTTTTGTTGCAATAATTTTTTTTAAGTTTGTGACCCAATATTTAGGAGTTGATTTCTATTTCAGTTAGGTTTATAATTTGTAAATACATGTCTTGTGTTAGTCAATAAATATAAAGTTTTGTAGTGTAATAAAAAGGGAAAATGCATAAGTACCCCCTCATCCTATGCCCAAAATGTTAGAGAAACACCTAAACTATACAAAAGTACTATTATCTCCCCCCTCCCCCCCCCCCCCCCCAAACTTATTTTATAAATAATTTTCTACCCTTTCGGCCGACGTGGCTGAGTCCGTGACTTCACCTATGTTAGGGGCGTGGGTGCTATTTTTAGACTACACTGACCAATAAAAATTGGCCACATGTTAAAATAAAGTTGAAAAAAAAACCTCATTAACTCAAATGTTTTCTTCTTTATCAGAGTGTTCTTTATCTTTTGAAAAAAACAAACCTCCATTATTCTTCAAGTTAAATCATAACATAAACCCTAAAAAATAAGCATGAAGTTACATTTCACTCAAAGATCAAAACCTATATTTAACAACATATCATAACCCTTACGAAATATAAGTATAACAATAACAAAAAACAAAATAAAATCAAGAAAAAACTCATCTTTGAACTCAACCACGATTCTTGATGACTTAGAAGAATGAAATCGACCCATAGATGCACGACTGAAATCGAACACTAAGTACCAAAATCTAACATAGAAAATCGATTATGAGTTTACATTTCTCAAAATCGAATTTCTGAAATCGAATTTTTGAAGATAATTGTTCTTTCCTTTGTTCCTTTTGGTAAAGTTAAACTTCAAAAAGGAAGATGAAATTTTGGGAAGTGTAAAAGCTACTTTTTGAACTAATAGCTTTTCTTTTTAGAAAGTTAAAAAAGTGGGGCCCAGCCTATGTTGAACAACACTTTCAAGCTATCTGGTTGATAGTGCCACGTAGGCCAAAAAGAGATAGAAAATTATTTATAAAATAAGTTCGGGAGGGGGGGTGGGGGTAGGGGGGGAGGTAATAGGACCTTAGTATAGTTTAGGTCTCTGGGATTTCGAGCATAGGCTTGGGGGGCGGGGGGTACTTCTGCATTTTCCCTAATAAAAAATTTATTTCTTCTCTTCCATTGTTATTTTCCTGCATTTCTTTTCCTTCAAAAATCGACATGTGGGATATGAAAACTTTCTTTGAGGCATGTGATATTTAGGAAGGAAGTCCTAGTAGAGGATTGTGAAATTAATCCGCTGCTAAATAATTCCTCCATAGCACAAATCAAGAGTCACAAGTAAAAGAAAATTGTGAAGTCCAACGCAAAAGCAATTCTGTTTGTTTTTGTCTCAAAAACTATTTTCACAAGAATTATGTCCCTCCCATCACCAAAAGATATTGAGAATTATCTAAAGAAACATTATGCTAGAGGTCAAAGAATTTGAGTTGCATAGAATGAAAGACTCCTAGACAATCAAAGAATACATGGATAGATTTCTTGACATTGTTAGCAATGAAAGATGCCCAAAAGACATCAAACATGTATAACTACGTTGAAAAATACACATGATTTGTCAAAGATTACTTTGACAGAGTTGTTAAATTCTTTCCAAGCACACGAGAAATGGAGCCTTACCAGATAGCTATAGAACTCAAAGCAGGGGTTAAAAGTTGAAAAATTATCCACCTCGTCAAAACTGTGAAAAAATAGTCATACACCGTTTAGATATTAGGAAAGGCCAGACTCTAAGTGCAGCAAGTGAAATTATCCTTGTCATGAAGCAGTGAGTTATGAAAAAACAAATATGAGAACCATGAAGCAATGTTCATGTTGTTGATGAAGAAGAAGACAATTTTTTGTTTTAACATGTATATCAAGTTAGGTTTCAACAAGTTTTTGATTGACTGATAACGGTTGCACTAACCACATGACTTATGACAAGAGTTTTTTCAAAGAGTTAAAGTCTACCACCATTCATCTCTCTCGTGTGTAGCTGGGACACTCTCGCTTGTTAAAGTCTGTCACCATTCATCGTGATTTGAAATCCTCCAAATGGAACCTTAGACACAAATTGATACATTAATTAACTAGGCAACAACAACATACCCTATGTAATGTAGGGTCTGAAGAGGGTAGAGGATACACAGACCTTACAACTACTATGGGAGGTAGAGAGGTTGTTCCCTATTAACCCTCGGCTCAAGGAGAAGTATATCAAAGAAAATCGAAAAAAGAGACAGTAGACGCTAACAGAAATATTAATTAGTTAATCATAAAAGTTTAATTTACCAGGAAGAGAAGAAGTGTGAGGGAATGAAGAGCACATATGATTTGGTCATTAAACCACCTCCTCTCTCTTTCACCTTGATTCTGCTTCCTTCTTTATAACGGGCTACGAGAACTTTGTAAACGGTTACAAGGATGAAAGCAGAAGAGGCTAGAATTTCAAGTTTATGAATGTTGAATTCTAGAAAATGCAGCTTAAAGAATTCTGCAGAACACGTAGCCGAAGCTGCTGCTCAGACGCGAGGATCTCGAGTTGGACCTAGAGGAGTTTGTCTTTCATATTGTTCATTTGTTTTTTGCTTTTTCAGCAGCATAATTGGAAGTCAGATTTTTTAATAGCTCAACTGATTAACTAAATTGAATTTTCAGCTTTGTCATGAAATTAAATTATAACTCACTTTTTTACACATTTTGTCCCGCTCATTTTATTAATTTAGTCTATTTTGATCCGTCTAAATTTAGCTTATTTGACGCCCAATGATTACTCTGTTTACCACAGTTGCTGGCATAGAGTTATCCGATGCTTATTCACCATATACCACATTGCTTCTTCTCCATGAAAGTGTCCACAACCCATATACCTTCTACCTCCATGCAGCTTACAATTGCAGCCACAGGAAGACACACACACACATTGTGAGACTGTGAGTGTGTCAGTTTAAGGCTATTTGCGTAGTAAAGGACAAGTTACTGTATAAATAGTAAGAGTCAGTTACTGTTCATGAATAGTAGAGGTCATTCATGAATACTAAAGGTCATGTAAATTTGTTTATAAATTAGATTAAAGGAGAAAGGGACGATCATCTCTCATCTCCCACTCTTAATATTTTCTCTCAACTTCCGCACCCCTATATTGTTACTTTCATCATTTGTATATATTCCTTTATAGTAATATTCTCTAAATGCACATGTATATTCATCTATGTAACTCATTTTACATATTGCTAATTTATTCATTAAATTTTTGTTTATTATTTTATCTTTCTGTTGTTCTTCTATTTCTGTTGTCATATTACCAAATTCATTTCTAATTGATATTTCATATTTATTTAATATGCCTATTGCTGATGTTGCTACTTCTTTTGTTGTAACTGAGTCTTGTACCTTTTTGGTTATCCACCATTTTACCTGTGTATTATCTGTTCTAACAATAAATTTGTTATATACAATATATGGCTCAAAAGCTAATAAACATTTATATGTTCTTTAATTTGATATTTCTGATATAAATGTTTATTAGCTTTTGAGTCATATATTGTATATAACAAATTTATTGTTAGAACAGATAATACACAGGTAAAATGGTGGATAACCAAAAAGGTACAAGACTCAGTTACAACAAAAGAAGTAGCAACATCAGCAATAGGCATATTAACTAAATATGAAATATCAATTAGAAATGAATTTGGTAGTATGACAACAGAAATAGAAGAACAACAGAAAGATAAAATAATAAACATAAATTTAATGAATAAATTAGCAATATGTAAAATGAGTTACATAGATGAATATACATGTGCATTTAGAGAATATTACTATAAAGGAATATATACAAATGATGAAAGTAACAATATAGGGGTGCGGAAGTTGAGAGAAAATATTAGGAGTGGGAGATGAGGGATGATCGTCCCTTTCTCCTTTAATCTAATTTATAAACAAATTTACATGACCTTTACTATTCATGAATGACCTCTACTATTCATGAACAGTAACTGACTCTTACTATTTATACAGTAACTTGTCCTTTACTATTTACATAATTGACATTTTACTATTTATGAATAGTTTTTCTTGTCCTTTACTATTCATTAATAGTATCCTGTCTGATGACTCCAAATAAAAACAAATGAACAAACAAACAAACAACTTTTTCTTTACAAAAGAAAAAAGACGATTCCTACTTTTGACTAATGTACATAGGTGTCTTCTTCATATCTTCTTTGTTGTCGGCGGTCTTTATCAGGCTGCCGGATATTTTGTATATCGATTATTCCAGCTGTACGGTTGGAACGTTATTATCTTCTCCTTGGCATTTTGAACATATATGCTCTGAATATTTACTACTGATAGTTGTACAATATCTGGTTAATAGTGCTGGTGAAATAAAGTTTTTTCTGATAGCTCTTGTTTTTGGTATATTTTCTAGTTTAAGGAGACTTAATATCCATTGTCTTATTTCTTCCATATCTCCTTCTCTAGTTTCCCTACAATTAGAGTATATCATAGTATTATCTCTACTATAATAACTCCATATTGTATTGTTGTTTAAATAATTGTTTGCTAGTTCCGTTAGTATTGTAGCTATTCCAATAACTCTTTTATTGGCATAAAAATCTGGAATATCTACAATAGATATCTCGTTTTGTTTTTTTATTTTTTCTGGTATTAGCATATCTCTAGTCAATCTTATCTTTATAACTTGTATGACAAGTTTTATCTCGTCATATAATATCTCTGCAGTAGCTGTATAGAATTTAATAAAAAATAGTGTTCCTTTGGTAATT
Source organism: Solanum bulbocastanum (assembly GCA_037074985.1). Classification (NCBI taxonomy): domain Eukaryota; kingdom Viridiplantae; phylum Streptophyta; class Magnoliopsida; order Solanales; family Solanaceae; genus Solanum; species Solanum bulbocastanum. Next base: position 41,960,956 of record CM073605.1, read on the forward strand.
CTTTTATAGGTTAGGAAAGCTTTATATAGTTCTGGTATCTTTGAGATTTCATCTCCTGTGGCTGTGTATACGGTACTAAGTAATCCGTAGTTATAACAAATGGTAATCAAGTTTGTATTTGTGCCTGGCAAGGCAATTAGTTTATTGTATCCCTGTAGGTGTTGGGTAATATAATCGGTATTTGGTTCTTTTATATTTGTGGCTCTGGGGTTTTTATTCAAGTATGTTTGGATTTTGTAGATATTTTCTGTGTAGGTACGGGTAATGTGGTTATATGTATTCTTTTGTTGGGCTAGGCTGTTTCTGTAGGTAGTGGTTTGTGGAGTAGGTATGAATTTTTGTATTTTAGGTGCTGTATACGGTTTATCAAATAGCTTGTTCATATTTGTATTTACATAGCTTTTTTCTTTTCCTGATGTACCTGCAGCTGTATTTACACAAACGTTATGGGTTTTATGGAGTTTCCCAACGTCTCCTTCTAGGTCTGGAATTTTAACGTCTTCCAATCAACGTAGCTCCGCATGTTTAGCGTCATGCTGCTGACTGCTAGCTTGCTCTTTTAGCTTCTGTATCTCACCATCCATACTATCCACTTTTTTACAAAGTGTAGTTAGGAGGTTGAGTATTTGATCCATTGTATTTGTTTTTTCAATATCCTTTCCTTGAGAGGTGATCTGCAATCACATTCTTGTCAGTTTTTATAATTTCAATTGTAAATGAAAAGTTTAATATATTTACTACCAGTCTTCTTATTTCTTTTGTTGTAACTGAGTCTTGTACCTTTTTGGTTATCCACCATTTTACCTGTGTATTATCTGTTCTAACAATAAATTTGTTATATACAATATATGGCTCAAAAGCTAATAAACATTTATATAAGGCAAATAATTCTTTTCTATTTATTTTCCATTTTATTTGTGGGTCTGTTTATGATCCGGAATAATATCTACAGTGATGTTCTGTTTTTTCATTTATATATTTATATTTTAGCACTCCTCTGTAACTATGATCACTAGAGTCTGTTTCTACTATATAAGTAAATTGCTTATGTTCATCTGGAAAGTATAATTTTGGTAATTCTTTACACAAAATTTTTATTTTTCTGATATATTTTTTATCTTGTTCATCGAAGTGATATTCTATGTTTTTCTTTAATTTTTTCTGTAATGGTTTTAAATTTTCTGCTAATTTTGGTATATATTCTCTTACTTGATTAACTAATCCTAAAAATGATTGTAATTTTTTCTTAGTATCTAATAATTCTTCAGAATTAAATATTTTTTGTATAATATGTGTTTGCATTTTTACTCCATTTTTATCTATTTGTATTCCTAAGAATTCTATTTGATTTTTCATAATTTCAGCTTTCTTTTTAGATAAGCTAATTCCTGATATTTCTATGATATGTATAAATTTTTCTAATAATTTTATATGTTCTTCTTTTGTTCTTGAATATAATAATATGTCGTCTATATATACTATACAATTTTCTAGTTGGTTAAAATATGTATCCATAAAATGTTGATATCTACCTGGTGCGTTTTTATATCCAAATGGTAAAACATTCCATTCGTAAAATCCTTGTGGTACAGTAAATGCTGTTAAATATTTAGATTCTTCTTCTAGTTTTAGGTGGTAAAATCCTGATTTATAGTCAAATTTGCTAAAGTAATTATATCCTTGTATTTGTCGCACTTTTAATATTTTATTAGGTATAGGGTAATTATATGTTTTAGTTTTTGCGTTTAGATTCCTATAATCAATAACCATTCTGCTTTTTCCTCTTTTCTGTTCACTATGTTTATTTACTATAAATGCTGGACTGTTATGTTTACTATTGCTTTCTTGTATATACTTATTTTCTAATAATTCGTTTATATGCATTTTAAATTCTGATTGGTCTTCAAAATTATATCTTAATGGTTTCTGTGTTATTATACTATTTTCATTTAGTAGTTCAATTTTTACTTTTGTTTTGTGTTTATCCCATCCTTGTAAGGGGTTTTCGTTATATAATGAGTTTAATTTATCGTTTATTGCTTGTATTTTATCTACTGTGAATATTATAATTTCTATTTTATGATCATTATTTGTTATATTTTCTAATTTTTGGGTAATTTTTTTCACTTCCTTTTATCCATGGTGTATTTTGTCTAATTTTATTATGAACTCTTTTTGCTCCTATCATGTGATTACATATGGTAGTGAACCACCAATGTGTTTTTGTTATAGTATGTGGATATAGTTTTTCTAAAAAAGGCATTCCTAATAATATATCTTTATTTGTAAATTCATAACTATAGATTTCATCTATTAATAATATTTTATCCCATATTTGTATTTTTATATTTTTAGCTTTATGTGTTATCATGCTTCCTTCATTATTAAATCCTGTTACTATTAATGGTGTTTTTAATGTTTCCCATTTACTATCTGGTAGACAATTATGTTTATACATATTTGCTTCTGCTCCTGTGTCTATCATAGGTATGTAATATCTGTTATAGTATCCTTCTATAATTATTTTTGCTAAAATGTATATTTTTGTCATTATATTAAGATGTTAAGATGTTAGTTTATCATATAATTGTTCTTTTAATGAGTACTTTCTTGTTTTCATAATTTATTATTAGTTGTTTATCATCTATATTATATGGTTTTACTGTTTCTAGCCATTTTATTCCTAAAGTAATATTATTATTTCCTTGATGTATTTTAAATTTAATTTTTATTGGTATTCCTCCAATAATTAGTTCTTGTTCAGTAGTTTCTTCTATATTTACCAAAGCTCTAGGTAATTCTGTGTTTATATTTTCTCCTGTAATTATTTCATGTTCTTTTACTAGTTCCCTTATAATCTGATTTTCTACTTGTCCTGTATTTATAGTTATTAAATATTTTCTTTGGTCTAATATTCCTGTGATATAATATTGATATGGTTGTATTTCATCTTTCTTTTGCTCTAATAACTTAGGTACTAAGTCGCAATCTAATCTTCTAGATGTACTAGTTCTTGATGATGAAGGTGTATCGTAGCTTAATCTTTTAGATGTACTTAATCTTTCTTTTACTATCTCTAAATCTTCTTCAATATCTATTTCTTTATAACTGTAATCATTATTATCTATTACTGTAATTATTTTATTAAATGGATTTTCTATTTTGATTTTTTGAATCTTATTTCTTGCTGTTATTTTATACTTTGTAGTTAATACATATAAATTTTTACATCTTGCTGTAAATATCTTACTTGCTGGTGCTAGTTTTATGCCTGTCATTTTCCAGTATAGTACTAGTGATTTATCTATGTTTTTGTCTTCTGTTGCTACTGAATAGTTTGCACTTATAATAAATTTAAATTTTTGATATATTAAATTTCCTCTAACTGCACTTATTATACTTTTTTCTATAGGTTGAATTATTCTATCATCTGCTAAATATAGTTCTATCGGTGTATCTATTCCTTCTCTAAAACATGCTTTTATCAATATTTCTGTTGCTCCTAAATGTACATATTTTATTGGATTTTTTTATTTCAAATCGTGGATTTCTTTATTAATTATTTTTTTTATTTATGATAGGTATTTTAGCTTTACCTTTAATATATTTACAATCTATTACATGTTCTTTTTGGCTTACTACATAATATTCATCTTGTTGTAATTTGAATAAGTTTTTTAATCTAGGTACTTCTAATATCTTATCTATGCTTAAGTCTAATTCTTTTCCTTTTATTTGTTCAAACATATTATTGTCAAATATTATTTTTTGTTTTGTATATTCATTATCTTGATATTCTTCTTTACTTATTATTTTTATATCGTTTTCAGTCATAATCAGAAGATGACTCTATTCCTTCTTCTAATTCAATATCTGTTATTTCGTATATGCTATCTTCATTTTCTAATTTATAATCTAAATAATCTATATGTATCTTTTTCTATTATTACCTCTGTTATTTGTTTTTTCTTTAAATCTTTTGGTAATTTACAGTCTCTGGCTAAATGTCCTAGGTTTCCACAATTATAACATTTACATTCTGTTATATTTTTCTTAACTCTATGTGGTCTTTTTTGTTTATAGTTTTTTATATAATATCTTTTTCTTGGGATTTTGTTCTTATATTTTGTTTTGAAGTATTTATACTTTTTTATCCTTTTCTTTTTATATGGATTTTTACATCCAAATTGAGGTGCTAACTTGCTTGTACAATATGCTAGGTTTTTTACTAATATTTTTTCTAGTTTTAATTCTTCTTTATGTTTTTCACATAGTTTCATAAACCATTGTTGTAAGAATTTTATTCTAGCTCCTAGTGTATCTACTGTATTTGATTCTTCCCAATCTTTTATTATTTTTGAACTAAATGGTTCTGGTAATTTTATGTAATATAATTTTCTAATTTCTTTACTTTCATCATTTGTATATATTCCTTTATAGTAATATTCTCTAAATGCACATGTATATTCATCTATGTAACTCATTTTACATATTGCTAATTTATTCATTAAATTTCTGTTTATTATTTTATCTTTCTGTTGTTCTTCTATTTCTGTTGTCATACTACCAAATTCATTTCTAATTGATATTTCATATTTATTTAATATGTCTATTGCTGATGTTTCTACTTCATTATTAGATTTCGTATTATTTCTTAGGGTTGCTAAGCTTGCTGGTGTTAAATTTTGTAACCATATTTTTGTTGTTCCTATAAGCATTCTTTCTATATACCCTGGGGCATCTATTATTGATATTTTGTTGTCTATTAATTGTTTTGATATATAGCCTATCCATAATTGAATTGTTTTATTTGTATCTGCTACACAGTCTAAATCTAAGAAATTATTTTGGTCTGTAGTTTGTCTAGGTGTCCAAGTTTTATTCAATCTTTTATCCCATAAAATTTTATCTCTTCTTTCTTTTTCGTAAGTATAATATGTTGGGGTTATATCCATTCGTGTTTTAGGAGTTGAAGTACTAGGTTTCTCATCTAAATTTCCTACATTTATTTCTATATTTTTATCTTTTTCTATATGGTCAGTATATGTTTCTGAATATGATTCAGAATTATTTTCTGAAATATTATCATTTTCTTCTTCATTTATTTCATCTATTCTTAACTCGTCTATTTTAGATTCAGGTAATTCTTCTGTTTCTTCTAACATTGTTTTCAATTTTTTTATTTCTTGATTTAATTTTAATTCTTCAGTTCTTTTCTTGTGCTCTTCTTTTGCTTTTAATTTTTCTTCATATAATTGTTTAAGTCGTTCTAATTCTTTTTGTAATTCTTGAATTCTAGTATCTTTTACTTCCTCTATTTGTTTAATTTCTTTTTTAGCTTGTTCTCTAATTTTTTCAATTTCCTTTTTTCTATCTATTTCTTCATTTTCTTTGTTTAATCGTACCATTGTTGTTAGACTATCTTCTAATTTTGCTGATTCTTTATCTGGCATTAGATATAGTTGGTTTCCTATTTTTTTATATCTTCGTTCTAAGTTTGAATGCATTATTTTTATTTCTAGTCCATCTTGACTTTTATATATTTTTTCTTCTACAGCATATTCTTCTTTATTCATTATAAATTATGTTGATATTTATATTCTAAGTGTTGTAATTGTAGATCTAATAAGAATATCGTTTTCCTTTGTGCTTTTATAGATTTTTGGCATACTCCTGCCCATATATTGTCTTCTAGTCTGTTTTGTCTAAATTGTAATTCTTGTTTTATTTTATTAATTTTTTCTAATAATTGTTCTCTATAAGTTTCATCCATTATAATTTTTTTGGTGAAAATATCTTTTTATAATATTTTTGTTTCTTTATCATAAGATTTTGTATTTCTTTTGTATTTTCTGAAATATATTCTAAGTATTCCATATCTTGGGTTCTTCGGTATGTTATAATATTACTTATTAAAAGTTTATTGAGTAAATCTAAATTTTTCATAGTTTGTAGCCAATATGTTAGATATTCGTAGTTTATCATTAATCTGAATATGAGTCATATAGTTCATATATACTTTGAATAGTTAGTTCCTGCCAATTTTGTTCTATTAGTTCCATTATCTTGTTTAGTTCTGTCATTTCTTCAATAATTAAAAGGTCATAAATTTTTCTTTTTATGTCAATATTAAGTGTTCTAAGAATATATAAAATAAGTATTTTATAATTATAATCTTCATCTAGTAAGTATGTATTCATCATTTTCATGATTTCTAAACAATTTATTCCTTCCAACCTCTTTGTTTATTATTATCAATTATCAAATTATCTTAAAGTTATTCTGAACAAATTATTTTGGTCACTACTATGACTTTTTGGCCTCAATCAGTTACCCTAACAGCGCCTTCAACAAGTTCGTACTTCCCCTCAAACGGCTTCTCTTTTCCCTAACTGGGTTTCCATTTTAGGATGGCATAGTCTGGGCTTACCTATTCTCAGCCTACCTTCGTTCATAGCAAACTACTTTGAATTTATTCAGTATAATAATACTATAACATGATAATTATCAAATAATAATCAAGAGATTATCAGGAATATGAAAGTTTAGTTATTCATATTGAAATATGAAAATACCTCTGTTTATAGATTTTCGAGAGTTGATTCCTTCATAGGTTCGTGGTTGTTGTTAGATTTCTCCATTTGGATCCTTTCTTATTTAGCTCTGATACCAATATAGGGGTGCGGAAGTTGAGAGAAAATATTAGGAGTGGGAGATGAGGGATGATTGTCCCTTTCTCCTTTAATCTAATTTATAAACAAATTTACATGACCTTTACTATTCATGAATGACCTTTACAATTCATGAACAGTAACTGATTCTTACTATTTATATAGTAACTTGTCCTTTACTATTTACATAATTAACATTTTACTATTTATGAATAGTTTTTCTTGTCTTTTACTATTCATTAATAGTATCCTGTCTGATGACTCCAAATAAAAACAAATGAACAAACAAACAAACAACTTTTTCTAAATAGTAAAGAGCATGGCAAAAGTTGCACTGAACAACTTGCAGCACTTAGATTTCAAGTAATCAACTTAAAACCACTTGAGCAAATAGGTTATATTTTCTGATAAGACATCCGGCTCTGTTGTATAGTACTCTGTAAAGTTTTTTTTTCTTACCCCACGATTTCTCAACACCGTACTCCATCACTCACATATCCGTCTTATTTGTTTTGTCATAGTTACAACAAGCAACTAAATACCCTCTCGAAACATTTAATGTCCAATAAACAATACCTCCATCTTAATAACTAGATAATGCTATTTTCCATGTGTTTTTGCAACCAAATCTGAAGTAACAATCTCCCAAGAACCACGACGATAGCTTCCTTTCCAATGAAGAGCGCCATTTACAAACAATCCCACCTCTCCTTTTATAAAACCACTAGTAAAATCTCGTATTTTTTTCCAAGAACAAGCCTTTAAGCTGTAAATCCTCACAACATTCTCATATCTGCCTTCAATTTGACTAAAACTCAATATCTTAACAACCATATAATCTTTGTTAGATGCATCATAACCAAATTCATATCTGATAAAACAATCCCAATCAAGTATTGCATCACGAAACACATGAAAATTTCTGGTACATGGATTCAATATCATAAGGGTAAAAAAGTCCTTGTGTAAGTAGATTAACCCATTGCAACAACCCAAAATACGAATAGGGAGTTCCAAAGATTTACAAAAAAACAAATCTTGTTTAGGCATAGTAATAGATGAATTTAGATTTTTGTTCCTCGTATTAAATAATATGATAACATGACTTTCTAAGTATGTGGTTTTTGTGCAAAATATAAACATTGTAATAACAACATATCCAGTGTAATTTCATAAATAGATTCCAATGCACACAAACCTTACCCCTTACCATTTAAGGGGTAGAGAGAGTGCAGTAGAAAGGAAAATACAGACCACAAAATAGCAATATAACTAAAAATTGGAGTAAAATAGCAATCTTAGGAAGATGAGCATTGTATAGCCCTTATCAAGAACAAATCTGTCTAAAATCATCATCATTTACTATAAGTAGCAGATGGCATATCATCTTTTAGTACAGATCAATATACATACAACGGACATTCAAGGGAAGGAGAAGCTTGAAACTACCAACAATGTGAGATGCAATAAGCAGATATAGGTACGTCTCCCTCTATACATTGCACGCAGTAAGAACATTAGTACATCACAAATGAACTGTAAAAAAAGGTAAAGCCCACGTTTCTTCATTGCGCTCCACACAGTTACAGGTGGTCGATTATTTGTTCCACACATCTTTTTCACTTCCTGAAATTTCAAAATACAGAAAAGTTAACCAAAAACCTCTCATATGACCCCAAAAAAAAAAGCAGGGTAGGTCTAGAAAGCAACACATGAAGAGCTAGGCTCTGGCACATTTTACATTTACCATGTACCAAACACAAGCTGCTTATTTGAGCAAAAACGACTAGCTCCATTTCCCAAAATTTGAGAAATGTCAGAGGTGTTTCAGTTCACATTCTAAACAGTGAAGATGAACAAATATAAGGTAGTTAAATAATCTCAAGTCTAAACTGCATGAAAGCAGTGCACAAATGGTACATGTAGTCTGTAAATACCAAAAGAAAATAAAAACTAACAAAAGGGTCACAAGATATACTCATGATATGGGTGCAACACATTGACCTTTCCAAAAATGGATGATTTGATTCAGAGTTGCAGCACTTCACAAAAGGCATAGCCCTTGGGTGTTTTAACCTTTTTCCTTCGTATTATTTCCACTAAGATATCCAATTAAAGTTACCTTCACTACGTCTCATTTCTCCCCTCTTACCTCTGTTTAGAGTCTAACATAGGATGCAAATCAAGAAATAGAACCACAATAATAACTAAATCAATGTTTCAAATTCTTAAAACTGTTTAACTACAAGGACTAGATATTTTTCCTTGTTTCTACATGCTTGGCAACCTTAACTTTTGTCAGATTTCAAAGTCACAACTAATAGTTGATACCGTAATGAAATAAGAGTTTCCCTTGAAATGATGCATCGAAAAAGGCTATTCATCACTCACTTAGTGACACGTAACCATAGCACCTAAGAATTCTAAAAAGGTCCAGTTGCATTTACATCTACCCCTCTACTTAGGAACAAAGATAAAAGAGCTCTCTCTATACAGCAGGGGAACTTCATTTTCAAAATAATGAAAGATGAATTTTTTTTTTGTACTTAGTAACTTAGAAGACAGAACCATCTTAAACAAAGCTTTATTTCCCAATTTATTTTTCTACTTTCTCCTGTTCATTGTCACCTCCAAATCTACTCTAGTGATCATAACAGCTAAATGTGTTTCCTCAACTGCTTTCTCCTTCCTACTCACTTTTGTTCAAATCAATGTTATTTACCAAACGGAAAGCAGATTCAGCCAGATTGACCAAATATGTAATAGAATGAGAAGACAAAGAAAAATAACATCAAGCTATACGCATCACCGAGGATCATCAAAACTGGATAGTATGTCTTACTTTCCTATTCCATAATTTCCTTACTTTTTTTTTCTTCCAGTTATTAAGTTTCACTAAGAAGACTAGTAAAAGTAGTCCCCGGATCAAAAAATTACCCCAGTCAAGGGTTACACAGATCCTCTGCCATGATATCCATGTCTGTGATGGTCTTTATGCTTAGTTTGTCTTGTCTAGATGCAAAAGAAGCCGTTACAGAACTTCTCAAGAAGTGAAAATAAACCTCATGTTCAATTTATTTAGTGGTAGAGACAAAAAACTATAGCTAAATAATTGTTCTTGCGACAAGTGATATCATGGAACTATGCTGAAAGATAAAACATGATATCATAGAATAATTAGTGTAAAGATGTTGCATACGCAATATCTTATTCTATATTTCACGCCCCGAGGCTACCCCTGGACGTAACACGGGACCTAGGATCACAAGTGAACCCAAGCTAACCCTGAGTCTGGCATATCACAAGCATACTGAAAATATAACTAAGTAATCTAAAGCATAACTATAAAATAAGTCAAAACTAAAAGGACTCCAAATGAAAATAGAACTATATATCTAGGTGAAACAACCCTAAAACAACTGAACACTGACTCTATATCTGAAAGCCTCTACTATTGATGAGCTGTTGAGACAAGTCCCCAGCTAATTAAAAAAAATACTGAAAGACTGAGGTAAGCTAACTAAACCAAACATAAAGAAACGCCCTCAAACTATGAGGACTCACCACTAAAGTTGTTGAGTATGGGCTGGAAATCGTACTAAGCGTGATCTGGATGCTGAGTTCCGGAACCTGCATCATAAAGTGATATAGCTCAAAGTATATATCAGTACTTTGGATGTATGGAGCATGCATGATATAGATACTAATTTGAACGATATAAACAAAACAATATAATACTAAAAATATAGACCGAGCATGGCAATAGATTGTACTAAAGAATTAATGAAAACATAGCTAGATGTATTGACCAAGTACTGATCATGAAGATAACATGTTGAAATGAATATTGAAGTAAATGCTGATAACATAGTCAATGCAATAAGTATATTGTTATGGGATCTACTATTAACAGATATAAACCACATGAGCTAAATGTGGAGTCTGATGTATACGCCCCATCAAGAGGACCCAATATATCTTGCCAGGGATATAAAGGCATGACTGTGGCGTGATCAGTGCTCTGTTAAGCCAGCTAACGAGGGGAGAATTACCCCATCTAATTAGTTACACTGCATCTCAAAGTACTGCTATTATTTATTAGTGTTAGAATAATTATACTTCATACACTACCAAGAAACACATAATACAAAAACAATGCACTTTTTGTGTCAAGGGTTGAAGATTTGATTTGTCCCAATCATCTTATTGCTCCCGCTTAGGTTACAAGCTCATTGTAACACCTCAGAGTTGGGAATGGCTAGAAACGGGTCAAGCTGATAAGTCACAAGCCCAAAAGTGGACCATGGAACTCTCCACAGAGCCCTAGACGGGCTGTGAAGGAGATCAGAGTCTGTTAATGGGCTCATGGTAGGTTTCAAAAAACCTACCCATGCAGGCTTCACCTTAATGGATGCCTAGATGCTGAATGGTGAGGTTGACGAGTTATCAAAGGGGTCTTCAAGTGGTTCAATTAGAAGGGGTTCTTCTCTAGTCACTGGCAAGGATAACAAGCTTCTAAACGGACCGTGAAGTCGTCCGTGAATGGGGTTTATCAGACTTAGAGTTTACGGTCAACTTCAAACAATCATATCGTTTAGCACAAAATGAATTAGGTGATCCATGACCTATCTAATTAAAGATCTTTGAGTCCTCTTTCCAATGCCACCCAGCAATAGTGAAGTCTTGTCTGACAGAGTTTCTTCGTGACCTGTTAGACGGGCCGTGGTACTCAAAATGGCCCATTTTGGCTTTCTAGTGAGCAAAATTTGACAGTTTTAAGTCAAGGATTATTGGGTCTTTTCCCAATGATTTTAAATCAATACTACATCGTTTTGCCTTCTACCAAAAGCCCTATATAATGATTTTAAACCCCCAAATCACCCAAACTCAATTAGTTCTCTTCAAATCCCGAAAGTTGATCAAGCTCCTCTTCTCAAATATTTCTCTCTCTAAAGGAAGAAGAAGAAGTCAAGTTATGGTTGTAAGATCAACCCTCCAATTCACCAAATTGCTTAAGGGCTTGGAACTCCAATGTATGATAGTGTCACCTATGGAGCTTTTTCCTTGAAATGGTTCCTAAATTCTCCAATTTAAAAGTTAGAAATCTCCAATTAAAGTTAGGTTTTTATTCCATGTCATGGGTTCCTTTCAAGTTGATCGAATTAATTGTTTTATGACTTTCTATGCATGAATTGAAGTAATTACATGTTTTCAAGATGAATCCCTATGAGCCCATGCATAACCCATGCTTTCTAAGCCTTGATGATATAATGTGGGTTTTAAATCATGAAAGATGAATTTATGAAGATATCCATGTCCTTTTAATGAGATTGATGTAACTGAAGTTGAGGATGCATTGACTTTGAAACCATGATGAAGCTTTTGAATTATGGAAAATAATGTATGTTTATGCCTCAAGTAAGCTTGTAGATGAAGATATCTATATGCTTTATGAAGCTTGGCCACATGACATGAATGACATCTTGACTTGCCCTCAATACTTTTTGGGCTATTTTCCTAAATTACGTCTTGATTAGTATAGTATTCGAATATGCCATCAATGATTATAGATCACGATTTCAAAACTATTTCCATTAGTAGTAGGCCATTTCTACCATGAAGTGAATGAGTAGGGCCTTAAAAGTTATTATAAAAAGATCATGGATGGTGAAAGGTTTTATCACACATGGTCTAAGGATTTATCCTATGATAGGACAAGTGGTGAATACCCATTTCTCTTAATGATAAGACAAGTTAAGATTAATAACTATTATGTGGGATTTATACTTAGAACTGAAAGGATATTGAGATGGAAGCTCTCCTGCAGCTAGAGGTTAGGTTTCTAGTAGTTGTCATGACGCAAGCCAACACCCTGGACGTGGCTGGCACTAAAGAACTATTGTTGGTCCCCAAGCGAACCCTCATCCTGGTTGACTACAAGCGGAAGACTAACTCAACTATATATAAGCTTAGAACTACATTAAATTGAATAAACTCAAATACTCAACTTTAAAATAGTTTGAACAATAATCAATAGATAAACTCAAAGTTTGTAAAAACAACTAGAAGAAGGTACATACTGGAACTACCCAACTTTGTCTATCTATAAAGCCTCTACTATTACAGAAGGATATCGGTACAAGACCCACGACATCTCAAAACTACTAAACTGTAAGGTAAAGGTGATGTCCTCCAGAATATAAGAAGGTTCACCAAAGCTGACTGGAATATCACATGACCTCAACGAAACATCTGTTGATGATCGTGAATACCTGTAACTGCATCATTTCATGATGCAAGCCAAATGGCGTCAGTACATGGAATGTACGAGCATGTAAGGGGAATTCTAAAGCATAAACATAAGCTTGAGCTGATAGAAAAAAAACATACTTACCTCTTGTCAACTTACTCAACTCAATGAAATAGGGCTCAACTCAACAATAAGGTACTCAACTATAGTTCAACTCTACTCGGAGAACTCAACTCAGAGAAATAAGGCTCAACTCGATAGTAAGATAATCAACTCAATGAAATAGGGTTCAATTCAACAATAAGGTACTCAACTCATTGAAACATAGTTCAACTCAACTCAAGATACTCAAGGATAAAGCAACAATAAAAGATGCATTATATGGAAAGCTTTAAAACAATAGATAGCAACTCAATTGTATGTAAAATACAATAATAACTCATTTGTATATAAAACTATAATAATAACTCTTATTTGGGAGATTCTCTAACCGACAACCATCATTATGAGCTATGTGATACAGCGTCTCACCCATACTGCTATAACTGTCTTATACCTTGCCGGGGTATAGAACTCCTCAACTAAGTGGATCTACTAAGCTATGCTTAAAAAGCAATAATGAATCATCTAAAAAGTAAGATCCTTTCTACCCACTTTGACTGCATGGCATATGAGGGCTGTGAGTTGTCTGAACTCTCCCACATATCGATGCTCAATACTACTCCCAATAATATAAATCATGTTGATATGTTTTAAAAAAATATTTCTTCATCCTCAAACTTTGAGATTATTATTCAAAAGGTTTCTCTTAGAAGAGATTATACTAAAAAACTCCTGATGCACTCACTTGGAAATCGAAGTTTCCTCTCTTCTTAAATGTAAAAACATTTATTCTTGGGAATACTTAGTTCCCATATATTCATTTTAAAAAATGAAACTCAACTCTCCTCATCATCATACTCAAGTACTCAAGTCTTAAAATAAATAAATAATTGTAAAAGACTTCTCAAAATAGGGTTCATGCCGAATTATGGATGTGAACGACTCAATTCAAGGTTTTCAATAACCATATATAGAACTCAATACTCGAAACTCAACAACTCCAGAATTCAAGAACTCAATCATACTACTCATCTCGAGAATGCTCGATTCATATGATTCATGCGGAATTATGGGCTTGACCGACTCAACTCAAGGACCTCCATGTATAGCATATGGAAATCCATAATTATGATATATAGTTTAAAAAATGGGTTGGAATTCAATACTCAAGAACTTAGAACTTGAAGATACTACTCCTCTAAAAAATACTCAAATTGTGGAGTTCATGCGGAATTTATGGGCATGAACAACTTGACTCAAGGGTCTCAATGATAATGTATACTCATGAATACATTCTCCTCATTCTCATACTCACTTACTCGAGTCTTGAAACAATTTATAAGTAATTATGGACGACTCCTTGAAAAGACTCAAAGGGACTTTCTCAAACTTTACTATTAACTCCATCTTGAATTCGAATCATGAATTCAAGAGTTATAACTTGGACAATCATGATCTCTCAAGGATTAATGAAGATTTTAATTATGAATATCAAGTAGAAAACATAGGTACGATTCGAGGGGACTCACGCGGAAAGAAGGACGGAAAGGTAGGGGACCCAGCGACCCTAGTGCACTGAGTGGCACAGGGTGCTAGACCCTAACCTACAGATGACTAGTTGGGCGTGCACTAAGTAGTGTGGTACCCCAAGCCTCTGTACAGAAAACTGACGAATTTTCTTGTTCAAACTCATGCCCTAACTCATTTAGAGTCGAATGATTTCCCTCAAACTCTTTTGGATCCTTAAACCCAACATAATTACAACGAAATCTACATAAAAACCCACCAAGAACAGCACTCATTTACAACTCTCTCCTCAAGAACTCAACAAAAACTTCATTATAAAAAAAAATGCACAAAACCTCAAGAACTCAACAAAATTCTCAATATACTCAATCTCATAGATGAAATTGGTAAAAGAAACTCATGATTGGTGTGTGGGTGAACAAACCCAACACTATGAAAACTTACATACTTCTTAGGATCGAATCCCTGGTGAAAACCCCTTGAAGATTGCAAGAATCTTGATCATTCTTCCTTTTCTCTTCTTTTCCTTTTCTTGAACTCCTCTCAAAACTCTAAGCGTAATTTAGGAATAACTAAAACTGATTCCAATCAGTGTAGACTCCTAAAAGGTTAACAAAAGTGAGATAGGCTAGTTGGGTAAGGAAAATACCAAAATACCCTCATTAATTCGGGTAACTTTCCTTAACTAGACAGGCTGAACTCAAATGGGTATATCTCCCTCATCTGAGCTCGAAATTTTGCAAACTTTGCTGCGTTGGAAAGATGACTCAGAGATCTTTCATTTTATATCTTATGGGTCTCCTAACTCATCTTGTACCGAAAGTTATGGTTGTTTGAAGTTGACCCAAAACTTAGAAGAACTTACAAATGACTTCAATGGATTCTCTTTAGTTCTTTTTGGAACTCAAGGTGCTACATCTAGTGATCTTAACACTTAAGAAAATTTTAATTACCTCGGTAAAATCTTACTCACAACAAAGAATGGTTTGAGTCTTAGCCCAAAATTTTCCGAGGTGTTACAGTAGCAATCTTCTTATCCCATACCTATGTGCCCCCATAGAATGATTGTCTTAAGACAGACAATGATTGTCTAAGATAGACATTAGATAGTGGATCCACGTAAGCTAGAAGTTCATGGTTCTACCTTGGCAAGTATCACACTCTCTTTTTGGTGTGGGAGAATTACACCGGATTCCATGCTATAGCTCACATGGTCTCTATGTCGATTAAGGCTACTTCCCACAATAATAATGAACTAAGGTTACTTCAAGAAGTATTTTACATGTGTTCAAAGATGATTTTACATACATTTGCCATGATTACGATTTATGTTTTCTAACCATGTTATCTTATGTTTTGACTTGGTCTTTGCATATCATGAAAAGTCCTTTTAACATGATTTCATAACTTTTATGTACTGCTATCATACTTGGTACATTTTTGTACTAACACATACTCTTGCACATTGTTTCACTAATGTACGGTCTACCGTTCCTATTCCGCATCTTTGTGGCTAGGGATCACTTAGTAGATATTGAAGATTGGTGAGTCCTCATGTTCCGAGGACCAAACCTTTATTGCTTATTGTATTTATATTTTTATAGATTGTATGTGATGTATGGATTACGTCCCGATCACTTTTGATGTACTAGATGGCTTTTGAAACTATGTAGACTTCAACTTCATTTTTTACAAACTCTTTTATGATACAAACTCTCTTTTAAACTTGTTAGATTCTATTATCTTGTTTATATATACTAAGTGTCTTGTGTAGGGCCTCTCAGGGTTTTATACACCATGTCACGTCTAGGTTCTACTTTGGGTCATGACACTCACATTACTAAGCTCAGCGATATGGAGTGTCTTGTTGAGTTCTTATAAGGGAAAATGCATAAGTACCCCCCAACCTATCCGAAATTCTAGAGACACACTTATACTATAGTAAGGTCCTATTACTCCCCCAAACTTATTTTATAAATAATTTTCTACCCCTTTTTGCCCTACGTGGCACTATCAACCAGATAGCTTGAAAAAATTGTCAACACGCGCTAGGCCTAGAAGATAGTGCCACATAGGCCGAAAAGGAGTAGAAAATTATTTATAAAATAAGTTTGGGGGTAATAGGACCTTAGTACAGTATAAGTGTGTCTCTGAGATTTTGGGCATAGGTTTGGGGGGGGGGGGTTCTTATGCATGTTCCCTTCTTATAAACTTGATGTACTCGTCTTCTGCCATCGATGTGGGACAAGAAATTTAGTGCCAAATTAAAATCTTGTTAAATACCATGTGGGATGAGTGTTGATTTTATGTGTCAATCATTTAATTGGACGCCACATGTCCAATCTGGTATATTTTTCGTCGTATTTTAAAATCGGTGATTTGAGCTGTTAGTGAAGTGTGGCACGAATGTGCACTTTTTGTATTTATATACCACTATACATCAATACACAATCTTTTTTATACTCCTGAACCTTCTACTCAACTACAAGTTCATTGTGCATCTGAAGATGACGATCTTGGATATCTTTATCCTAAAGTTGGAAAGCATTTTGTTGGCAATTTAAATTGAAGTGTGGGGTAACACTTTATTCGTTTGTCACTTTTGGTGAGGTGATAAAGAAAGTGTTCTTTATTTAACAACTCAGTCTACTTTGTTGATGAAGCAACTGATTTTATTCCAGAATATACCGCCCAATGCAAATGAAAGCGGAGCCTGCTGGTATCTATTTTGAACAACGAATCAGGATTACACCAAAATAATAATGACTTTTAACATATAAGCATGAGGAGCTTGCTTAAGACCATAAAACGCTTTGTGAAAGTTTACATACCAATGGTCATCCTTCTGAATCTGTTGCTCACAGCCAAGAGGTTGGAATGGTTTCAGAAGTCTAATTTTGCTTATACAAAATAAAATAACCGAAAATTGATATTGGTACAAATATTATAAAATAACCAGTTTAACCGAAAAAGGGACAAAAAAAAGATTATGGTCCAAATCAATAACAGTTTGACATCTCTAGTGGTGACTTGGGAGTGTGCACGAACTTGGGAATGTGAGAGCGCTGCTCTGTTAAGCCAGCCAATGAGGGGAGAGTCATCAGTTACCCCCTCTACTCCCACTGCTATGTTGGGTAGACAATAGACAACATGCTGATCTAGTACTATACCAGGAACGAAGAACTGCTTATTATTATAAACCCAAACCAATGCACTATTTGTGTCAACGGCTGAAGATTTGATTTTTCCCAATCATCTTATTGCTCCCACTTGGGTCACAAGCTCGCGCTACTAAGCTCAGCTATATGTAGTGTCTGTTGAGTTCTTATTAATTGTTTGTATTCATCTTCTGCCACCGGTGTGGGACAAGAAACTAAATTCTACATTGAATGTTATAGCATATGCGATGCCAAGCAATCAAAATCACATATGCTAAAACATTCAATGTTTATTTGAGAAAACAAAGCATCTAATATTGTTTACTTTCAATATACAGGTTTATGTGATCTGGATGTGATGAGGAAAAAATCAACTGAAACAAAGGGAAAAAGGAGCTAAAATGGAAGAAGTTGAAAACCGGCAGAAAATGGTCTTTGTGGTAATGGTAATTCTCAAACTTGGAAATTATTACTTAGAGCTAGAGATGATGCAGAACACAACATTTTGTGGAAGATAAATTGTGGCAATTGTAACATGTGGTGGGATAATTGGTGTGAGAAAGGCCCTCTTGCTAAAATATATCTTGATTGTACGTACAATGTTATGCATTCTCTCAAGGAGTACATTTCTAATGGTAATTGGAATATGGATATGCTTAAAAAGGTGCTCCCATATAATATAGTTAATCGCATTGGTAACATCTCAATTGGGGATGAGAATCACTCAGATTATGCTATATGGAACATCTCTGCTTGGCAACGCATAAGAGAGTTTAGACAGAAAAACCTCTTCGTACGGCATAAAAATCTCCCTTTAATCTTAAAAAAATTACCTTTCGATGAAGTCCTTCACAAGTTTGGAAAACGTTTAGTTTCCAATTGTATGTGTTGTACAACTCCAGTTGTATGTGAATCCTTGCAGCATGTTTTCAGTTATAGTGATATGGCCAAATACATATGGAATACTTTTGAAAACTCCATTGGAATTAATCACCGAAGGGGAGATGTTCAATGAATTTTCAGTACTTGCTGGAATTTAAGCACCAACAACCATGTACAGAGTATGATGCAACAAATTACCCTTATTTGCATTTCTTGGGAAATATGGAAAAGCTGGACAGCTTGTAAATATGGAGATCATAAAAAAAATTGTGACTTCAAGTATGGAGGTGCATATCCTGTGGAATATCAAGGCAGCCATTTCCACTGCCTTTCCAAACTGTGACACTATAGGTACATGGCTGAACTTTGTGCAATAATTGAAGGGTACAAACCTATTGTGAGATGGAGAAAAGTCAGGTGGATGAAACCTGAGATAGGTAAAATCAAAGCCAACACAGGTGGGAGATTCATCAATGAAAACTCTAAAGCTGGCATATAGGAGGAATCATTGAGGTCAATGCTAGACAAACAATCAAGCTAAAGCTATGCAGCATTATATATTACCAGATGGTGCAAGAAAGCTGGATATAACGAAATGACTTGGAATTTGATTTTATGTTAGTGGCCAGCACGATAAAAGACAAGGATACCAAAAACTTGAAGCTGAAAGGAATCATTCGAAACATTGGCCAGACCATGAATGGGACAGAAGTAAACATTTCCCACTGCTATAGAGAAGCCAACCAAATAGCTTACTTCTTTGCTAAATAAGCCTCCTCAAGTGGAAGTGGTACCTTCTATTATTCTTTTCATAAATTTCCTCAAGAGGTGAAGGGACTATTTCTACTATATAAGTGGCAACTTCCTAGCATAAGGAGAAGATACGACAAATGTAATTTTGTTTTAGTTCAACCAGTGTATTTTGCTATTAGTATGAACGTCTATGTCATCTTAGTCTTTCTGTAGATTGCTTAGGTTATCCTCGTTGTTCTCTATCAAACGTTAGGTCCATGTCCCCCTCTGCGTTTGTAACTTTTTGGATGTTATAGACATGATAGGGGTCAAGCCTAACCCCCACACCGTTAAGTTGATGGCTTAAATTTTTTTTTTTTTGAAAGTCAACCAGATAAACTCTTCTGCACAACCGCGAAGCCTCTGTCGTGATCGTGGGTCACACAGAGTCAACACATCGCGATCGCAAAGCCTTTAGGACAAACAACTCGTATACTAGTTGCCTTATATAAAGGAATTTTGACAACTTAGAGAAAAATTCTCAAACAAAGGCACCAGAAATTTACCAACAAGTATACTACTGACTGATCATTTTTCAAGTTTCTTTCCTTTTAAGCTCAAAACTCATTACAAGCTGAACAAATCAAACTCTAACATTGTCATATATATATATATAGGGAAAATGCATAAGTACCCCCAACCTATGCCCGAAATCCCAGAGACACACTTATACTATACTAAGGTCCTATTACCCCAAACTTATTTTATAAATAATTTTCTACCCCTTTTCGGCCTACGTGACACTATCAACCAAATAGCTTGAAAAAATTGTCAGCACGCGCTGGGCCCAGAAGATAGTGCCACGTAGGCCAAAAAGGGGTAAAAAATTATTTATAAAATAAGTTCGGTGGGGTAATAGGACCAAAAAGGGGTAGAAAATTGATTTTTTTTTTTAGCAAACTTTTTTTTGGAGATGCTGCAATGTGATTCTTTACATTTGTTGATTAAGTCAAGAAAGAAATTGTTGCTAGGTAAAATCATGAGTAATGATGAGCTAAGATGGGATAATGTTAGTGAAATAGAGAAATTGCAATTTCGTTACGGTCTATTTTCCAGAACTAGTTGGTTCCTCTTTTTATTTGAATTTATTTTTAGTTATCACATTACGATTCATGTTTTGACAGATTGTGATAGGTAATTTAATATTAGGTGCATTGTATTATATGAATACCATTAGATTTATGTTATTTGGAGAAAATGAGACTTGACCCTAGATTTGAATTTAAGAAATATGAGAGTTGGGATATGAAGCATCAAGATTAGGAACTTGTTTATAGATCTGTTCTCTATGATTTATGGGTAAATTAAGTATATACTATTTTATACAATTTTACAAAAATTTCAAATTGTCCTTGTGGGCTTCGATTAAACTTTTTCAGTGAGTTTTGGGGTCATGGTTATAAGTATAGCAAAATGGGTGTGTACAAACTCGTTTACTTACAAATAATGTATATTTTATAGTTTAGGAATCTTTTGAAACTTTGAAAAAAGGAAGGCAAAATCTTGAGGATTCGTGACACATGTTCGACATTCGAGGTTTGTTAAGAATTCATAGACTTCATCGATGGATGTTTTTTTAATTAAAGATTAAAAGTGGAATATGTAATAGGTTAGAGCGACAAATGGAGTCTCGTATCAATGGTGTGACGAGCATTGGTAAGAGTATTAGTGTTATAGAAGGAAAAGTTTGTTACTATGAATGACATATTGTAATTAGAGAATGCTAAAGCATATGGACATTAGCTAATGTATTATTGACTCTTTTTCTTTGTGTGGTTGTGTTTCTTTGCTGAACCCATAAATTTATGATAGTTGAGGTGATTAAGATGTTAAATCGAAATTGATTGATTGAGATGCATCATCATTCCCCTATTTTGTTGATATTATATTGTGCACATGCATTGACATGGGATTGAGTATGAATAAAGGCCTGACACATGGAGATCGTCCATGTTGAGTTTAATTTATTTTTATAAGTTGGGCATGTGGAGATTGTCTGTGTTAGGGATGGTTTGATTTTATGATAGTGCATTGAGATCGTCAACACATACACGTGGAGATCATCCGTGTCGGTATATGGACCTCGTGAGTCCCCCATGAGTCATGAATCTCGATGTTTTTCTGAGAATTATTGTGTATATACGATTGAGAGAGTACTTCACATAATTTCATGGTGCTGCATTGCATCTCATTATATAATTCATTCTTGTTTGATTATATGCTTCATTGGTGTTTGGATATAATGTGTCATTTGTTTCTCCTGATAAGTATAATGTAGACTTGAAAAATTAAAGGATGATTTGCTTATATACTCATGTCGATACTTCTTCTTTGTCGGTCTAAGAGACATACTAGGTACACGTGATTTCATACTCATACTATACTTATTGTATTCTTTTGCGGTGCAGATTAAATTTGAATATGAGCGTATCTTGCGGAGCTACCGAGTTTAAGCTTGAGTTATCTTGGAGTTGTATTGAGTTGCTTGGCAGATCCATGGTCCACAGCTCCCTCTAACTTTTTATTTATCCTGTTGGTCTAATATTAAGACATGATATTTCTTACGTCTAGACATATCATTTTATATAGTTTGAGAAGGACATCATGTTTTATAAATTCATATACTTATGACACTAAATCTGGGGTGGTATTTCAGCGTATAACATTTTATATTTGTGAAAGACTTAGTGTACATGATATTTTACTTGTCAAATATTTAAGTTGAATTGGTAAATTTATTGAGTTGGCTTACACTGGGACCATATGTTCCATCACGACTTATATTCTTGAGTCATGACCAATCGACTTCTAAAGCTTCAAATTGCTGATGAAGGAACCATGATATTCCAATTAAACCCCTCTTTGGCTTCACCGTAGTTTTAAGTACGGATTAACTAGGATATAAGAATGTCATGATCATGTTCTCAATTTCATTTCTAATAATACCTCTTACTCCAACCTTTTTTTTTTATTTCACATGTATCTCCCATCTGTATTAAGTGAGATATCAGAATGTCATAACCATGTTCCTAATTCAGTTTTCTAACAATGCCTCCCACTAAGACCCATTTTACAAGAATATTACACAATTGAAGTTCAATATGATCAACAACTGGCCATTCAAACGACTTTCTAAGTAACTTAATTTAAGGTTAAAGACTTTACACATATCTATATGATTCGAGGAGTACATGTAGAGATCTAATTTTTTTTTCCACAGCTCCTAGAAAATAAATGTAGGTATGATTTTTGAACGAAGGGGCGATATTGATTAATATGTTGGTTTCATTATCAGGTGTTTACATAGGAGTTATCTGAAATTTGGTCAGTATTAGACCAAATGAATTTGGAAATATAAGACCATACTCTTTGTATTGAATAGCATTTGAAGAAGAGATTTTGATTGAGAATACTTGGATCTGAAGATTATAGTTCGAACAAATATAATGAATAAACATTAGGCAAGACTTTGTAGGGCATATGATTACACAACTAGAAACATCGAAGAATTTCCTAAAATGTCTTTCCTACTTTTTTTCTTTTTAAATCTCCCCTCACAATCATGGCGAATATTATGTAAATCATATATTACTAAAAGTGAGAAGCTTCAAACTCTAAAGTTGGATTACCATTTTACCCCTATTCTATATTAAAATTAAAATATAATTAAAAAATCTAACTAAATATTAAACAATAATGTTTTAATTACCTTTCAAAAAATAATAAATCATAATAAACGTGTATATGCAATTTATAACATTTAATTTTAAAAAAAGTCTCTTAATTGCAATTTGCAACAATCAAGATTTAAATAAGCAATTTTTATAACAATAAATCATTATTCTAACAAAAATATAATAATAAATCACTATTAATTTTAGTAAAGAATCTTAATTGCTAGAATACAAAACACTGATAATTTGAAGGGCTATTGATTGAATCAAAAGGTTTTTCAGAAGAAGAAAAGTCAATTAGGACTTTAAGATTTATATAAGACACTTTATTTTGTTGTCTATTCAATAATACATCTATGCTAATAGCTTGAGTTGTCTCTTAGATTTCTATTCCCTTTTCAAATAAGTTTTTTAATCAAGTTATATATTATTCATTTTTATTTTTTCTTGTCATTGATTTATCATTCTGATTGTTAAATTTTCATGCAGCATAGCCCCAAACATAATTTCATCAGAGTTGAGGAGGTATGACTTTTTCAATAATAAATTATCAAATCAATTATTGTCATGTTTATATTGTTTATATTTCTATTCCCTTTTCAAGTTATATATTATTCATTTTTAATGTTTTTTTTTTCAAGTTATATATTATTCATTTTTATGTTTTTTTTTTCAAGTTATATATTATTCATTTTTATGTTTTCTCTTGCCATTGATTTATCGTTCTGATTGTTAAATTTTCATGCAACATAGTCCAAACATAATTTCATCAGAGTTGAGGAGGTATGACTTTTTAAATAATAAATCATCAAATCAATTATTGTCATGTTTATATTGTATATATGTACATACATGATCGTGAACTTGTAGATTTCACTTTTATTTCGCATACATAATCCTTCCTCAAATAGCAAAAGTTGATGAAAGTAATCGTGTATATCAACAAAAGAAAGAAAGAAAGGGAGGTCACTTTATTGATCAACATAAAGGAGCACTTATAGAGCTGTACACCAACTGAAATAGCTAAAAATAGGGTAACAAATATCACATTTACAGCCCACTAAAAGCTGCAACTTCTAGCTAAAGACTAGGATACTAATTGACTTTATTTAAACTACTTTTATTTGACTAAATCAAACAAATACTTTGAACAAATATCTAACAATCACTCCCTTAAACTGAATGCTTTCAGTTTAATTGAAATAATTACAAACACCAAGCAACTTCCTAAGTTTCTGGAATGTGCATAATTTCAAAGGCTTTGTCATTATATCAGCAATTTGATCCTCACTCTTACAATAGAGGACTTCAATGACTTCATCTTTTGTGATATCCCTTTAGAAATGAAACCTGACATCTATGTGTTTGCTCCTGCCATGAAACACGGGATTTTTGGAGGGTTTGATCGTTGATGTGTTGTCACAATAAATTGCAGTTGGTCCTCTTTGCTTGAACTGCAGGTCCTTAAGTATCCTTCTGAACCATATAGCTTGACAGGCACAAGCTGTAGCAGCTACAAATTATGCCTCAGTGGTTGATAAAGTGACAACAGATTGTTTTTTAGAAGACCAAGCAACAGCTCCTGAACCCAACATGAACACATAGCCTGAAGTACTTTTTCTGTCATCTTTATCTCGGGCATAATCACTATCAGTAAAACCACAAAAATCTAATTTGTCTCCTCTCTTGTAAAACACTCCGCAATCAATTGTTCCCTGCACGTAATGGAGAATTCGTTTGGCAGCTGCAAGATGAATCTCCTTTGGACATTCCATATACCTACTAACAAGGCTGACAGAATACATTATGTCAGGTCTAGTAGTAGTCAAATACATCAGACTTCCCACGATTTGTTTGAACACTCTGTTGTCCACTTTCCGCCCTTCTTCTGGATATTTCACAAGTTGAAGACCAACTTCAATTGGAGTTTCGGCAGGATTACAGTTCTTCATTCTGAACCTGTCAAGAATTTCTCAAGCATACTTTCTTTGAGTAATAAAAATACCAACAACAGATTGTACCACTTCAATGCCAAGAAAATAATGCATCATTCCAAGATCAAACATCTCAAATTCAAGCATCATGGATTGCTTAAATTTTTCAAACATAGCAGCATCATTTCCAGTATAAATTAAGTCATCTACATATAAAGACACAACAAGCATATTTCCTCCTTCAACTTTAACAAAGAGAGTATGCTTATATGGGCATTTAGAAAAACCTTCCTTCAAAAAATAGGCTTCAATGCGACTATACCAAGCTCGTGGGGCTTGTTTAAGTCAGTATAAAGCCTTTTTCAACTGATACACTTTGAAT
Source organism: Solanum bulbocastanum (assembly GCA_037074985.1). Taxonomy (NCBI): domain Eukaryota; kingdom Viridiplantae; phylum Streptophyta; class Magnoliopsida; order Solanales; family Solanaceae; genus Solanum; species Solanum bulbocastanum. Next base: position 41,986,328 of record CM073605.1, read on the forward strand.
TCATCTATAATTTTAACATAACCAGGAGGTTGTTTGACAAATACCTGTTCTTTCAAGTCTCCGTGCAAGAAAGCTGACTTGACATCCAACTGGAAAATGGGCCACAAATTTTGTGCTGCCAATGCAATCAATAATCTGATTGTATCATGTCTTGCTACTGGAGCGAACACTTCTTCATAATCTACACCAAATTCCTGCTCGTAACCTTTTGCCACCAAGCGAGCTTTATACTTGTCCACCTCACCATTTTCTTTCAACTTGGTCTTGAAAATCCATTTCACATCGATTGTTTTTTGCCCTTTCGGAAGCTCAGTCAACTTCTATGTGTTATTTCTTTCAATAGCTGCAAGCTCTTCATCTATAGCTTTTCTCCATTTTGTTTGCTTCACTGCTTCTTCAAAGGTTACAGGATCACTATCAGAAAAAAAGCAAGATGAACAACTGGATCCTCAGATTGACCAATTCCCGCTACTTCATAATCATCCATCCATATGGGTCTTTTTCTGCTTCTTGGTTCTCTTGCAACTACCGGTGAGATTTGAGTCACCATTTGTTCATCTTGAGTAGTGATTGGTTGCTGCAGCACCACTGTATTATGTTGATTTTCAGCTCCATCTTGCCCATCAAAGTCTGCTGGAATTTGTCGTTGAGAACCAGATTCACTCCATGTCCAAAAATTTTCTTCGTCAAATATTACGTCTAGATTAATGACAATTTTCTTGGTGATAGGATTATATAGTTTGTAAGCTTTGGAACAGTCGCTAACACCAAGGAAAATGCATTTCTCACCTTTGTCATCAAGCTTCGTTCTTGTTTGATCTGGAATATGGGCATAACAAATGCACCCGAAAATTCTGAAATGATCAACATTAGGCTTTCGACCGCTCCAAGCTTCCTCCGGTGTCATATTTTGAACAGAGAATGTAGGACTTCGATTCAAAATATGAATGCTCCAGTTAATAGCTTCAGGCCAGAAAGTTTTTGGAACACTGCTTTTTGTCAAGAGACTGCGCACCATATTCATTATAGTGCGATTTTTGCGCTCATAGACACTGTTTTGTTGGGGCGTATAGGCTGCTGTCAGTTGCCTTTTAATGCCATTGCTTTCACAAAAATTTGCAAATTCTTGTGAATTGTATTCCCCGCCTCGATCTGTGCGAAGTACTTTGATTTGGCTTCCTGCTTCTTTCTCAACCATAATTTTAAAGCTTTTGAAAGCTTCAAAAGCATCAGATTTGGCCTGCAAAAAATAGACCCATGTCTTCCGACTAAAATCATCAATGAAGGTAATTATGTATCTTTTACCTCCATTTGAAGATGGATTAATTGGGCCGCAAATATCAAAATGCACCAGCTCCAACACATTTTTGGCTCTCCATGATTTTCCCTTAGGAAATTGATTACGTTGCTGCTTGCCAACTGCACATTCCTCACATACTTGAGAAGGAGTTTCAATTTGCAGGAGACCACTGGCCATATTCTTCCGTTGCAAAGTGCTTAAGCCACCAAAACTCAAGTGGCCATAACGAAAATGCCATAACCACAATGTGTCTGTTACGTTGGCCGAGAAGCAGGAAGAACTTGAACTCTGCAATTGAAGTGGAAACATACAATTTGCTGTCATACTAACTTGAGCAATCAAACCCAGCCTTGAATCTTCAATTCGACATAATCCATTTTTAATAGATACCTCATAACCCTTTTCCTGTAGCTGACCAATACTGAGTAAATTGGTCTTTAAATCTGGAACATAAAACACATTAGAAATTGTGTGAAAAGAGTTATCTTTGGCATGTAAAGTGACATTGCCTTTTCCCATGACAGATACAACAGAGTTATCACCAAACTTGACGGTATTGCGGAAGCTTTCATCCAATTCAGAGAATGCTTTTTTGTCTCTGCACATGTGGTTGCTACACCCGGTGTCCAAATACCACAAATTTTGTCGAGTTTCTTCACTTGCATAACACACCATCAAGAGAGAAACTTCTTCTTCCTTCTCTGCAAAGTTAGATACTTCTGCACTCTGTCTATTTAAATTTGTTCGACATTTTGATTGGTAATGACCATGCCTATGGCAGCGATAGCACTCAACATTTGATTTGTCTACTAACTTTGGTCTCTGAGTTGTTGAGTCATGTCCTCCATGTCCCCTTCCTCTTCCTCTTCCTTGAAACTGATTATCATTCTACTGATGGTACTGTTGATTACCTCGACTATAGCTTCCTCCCCCCTACTCCGACCTCGGCCTCTGCCTCGACCTCTACTTGTTTTAGAAGGATTATCTGTGGTTGCTTGCAGTGCGTGCTCTTCTTTATCCTGCTGGATGATTTTTTTTTTTCATGAACTAACAAAGAACTTTGCAATTCATCAATGGAGAGTTCATTAATATCCTTTGATTCTTCGATAGAGCATACAACAAAATTAGATTTCAGTGTCATTGATCGAAGAATTTTCTCAACAATGGTGACATCTTGCATTTTCTCTCCATGGATCCTCATCTTGTTTGCAATTGTCATAGTTCTTGAAAAGAAATCTGTAACTGCTTCTCCTGACTTCATACGCAAATTCTCAAATTCAGTTCGGAGTCCTTGGAGTTGTACCCTTTTTGCCTTCACATTGCCTTGATACTTCTTCTTCATGGACTCCCAAATTTGCTTGGAGGTTTCTTTGCAAAGAATAGTCTCCAAAATGGAACAATCGATTGCTTGAAACAGATAATTTTTAGCCTTAAGATCTTTCAATTTTAAGGCTTCAAATTCTGTTTTCTGAGCTTCCGTAGCTCCTGTTGCTGGTTCTGCTACTCCAGATTCAACAACATTCCAATACTCCTTGGACCTCAAGAAGTTTTCCATGAGCATGCTCCAATGATCATAGTGACCATCGAAGCGCGGAATAGCTGGTTGTATGTAGTTGTCTGAGGAAGCCATTGAACGTTAGCTGCTGCTATTGTATGTAACTCAAGCTCTGATACCACTGATGAAAGTAATCGTGTATATCAACAAAAGAAAGAAAGAAAGGGAGGTCACTTTATTGATCAACATAAAGGAGCTCTTATAGAGCTGTACACCAATTGAAATAGCTAAAAATAGGGTAACAAATATCACATTTACAGCCCACTAAAAGCTGCAACTTCTAGCTAAAGACTAGGATACTAATTGACTTTATTTAAACTACTTTTATTTGACTAAATCAAACAAATACTTTGAACAAATATCTAACAATAGTTACTTAATTGAATATTGCTTAATTTAAGAAATTAAAATATTAGTTTTGCTAATGTTTGATGGTAAACGTGGTTTCAATGTTTATGGTGCTTCAATTTTCTACAGTTTCGGTATGTGTGTAACATCTCACTAATTGAAAGAACTAGAAAGAAATTAAAAATTGGAAATAGTCATTTTTGGAAAAAAATATAAAAATATGGAAATTTGTTAAAGTATGTTAAATTGAGTTTTTGGTCAACTTCAAGCGACAATAACTCGTAACTTAGGATGCATTAGGTGTGTTTCCAGATAGTGTAGGAAAGATCATGGAATAATCTTTCCAACGCTGCCGAGCTTGCTCGATTCTGAGTTCGAATGAGTGAGATATGCCCATTTGAAGTTGGGTTGTTCAATTAAGGAAAGCCTAAACTAGATTTTGAAAGGGTATTTTAGTCTTTTCCTTACCCAATTATTTTGATTCATTTTTAGGAGTTTAATTGGAGTCAATTCAGAATTTGGTCAGTTTAGAAAATTGGAAATTTATGCTAGGTCTTGGAGAAAGGAGAAAAGAGGAGAAAGAAGGAGAAAAGGCAAGATTCGTCAATATTGTACAATTTGGTTGTGGATTTCGCCAAGAATTTAATCCTACTAGGTATGTGAGTTCACATAGCGTTGGGTTTGTTCATCCACACGCCAAATATGTTTAATTCAATGTAATTTTCTTCCTAAAAGATTGAGGATTTGATGTTCTTTAGTTGTGTTCTTGAATTGCTTTCATTCTTGAACTTATATGGGATTGATGAGTTTTCTTGAGATGTCTTATCGATTTTAAGAGTTGTTTCGAGTTGGATTCCAGTGTATATGTTTTGGGTATCTGAATCTAATAAGATATTGAGAAAAGTAATTGCGTTTAATCGAATTAAGGTCAGAAAACGAGAAGAAAATTAGTCAGGAATTCACCTGGGGAGGGCCTGGCGCTAGGGGCGGATCTAAGGGTACGGGTGGGGGTGCCACCACACTCAGTGATTTTGGAAAAATCTTTGTATATATATGTATATATGTATAAGAAATTAATATATATTAACTTTGCCACACACTGAACAAAATGATGAATGGTTCAAGTGGCGAAGGACATGATATGCCGTACGTGCAGTGAAGCCTTTTTTTTTCTTTTCTTTTTTTTGTCTTTTTTTTTTTAATTAATGTGTGAATGTCTTTAGTTTTTTTTCTTCCATTCATTCTTATTTATTTACTATACTTTATTAATTCAAATTGACTCCTTTTCACCGTAGTTAATTCTTAATTTTTTTTAACTTTCACTAATTATTGATAAATATTATTAAGAATGTATTTAAATAGAAGTTTTTAAAAAATATAAGTTTTAAAAATGATGAATATTATTACTAGAGTTCTTTCAATTTAAAGGTTCTTTCGATCTTCACCGACATTCTTGCTAAGTAAGATGACTAGGTTGAAATTACAATTTTATTCTCTCTACTATATATTTGCAACAACAGATAAAGTCAATGAAATATGAATATATTCAGTTAACACTATAAGATGGTTTGTACAAGCTCAAATTTTAATGTGAAAAAAATTCTTTTTTCCTCAAAGTTTAAGTGAATAAGGCCTTTAATTCCTAAAAAAAAAAAATTTGAATTGTTTAGTTATCTCTAATCACATAATATCTAAAAGAAAATATTACTAACATGCATGTTTGATCGACTTGTTTATAAAAATCAAAAAGGATAATAACCCGAATTGTAACCCAAAATTAAAATAACTGACCCGTTTATCTAACTTGAACTATATGGCACCCAAGACCTCTGCCTGGCGCGGCGCGCCAGCAATGCTCCCAAAATGAGTCTCTAAACTTTGGGGGCTGGCGTAGCGCCAGCAGTGTGCCAGGCTGTTCGCCCCAACCCGTTTTTCATTGTTTAGCCCGTTTAAGTCCTTCTAAAGTGTACTAACACTTCCTAATCAATCTAATTAAGAAGCAATGTTAGGTACCTCCATATATATGATTGGAATCCTTCTTCCTTGTTTTAACTCAGGAAATTTACAACTTATTATAATCAATCCCTACCACTCAGAATTTTATCTCCTTCCATCAATATTTATTTTATGGGGATTTATTACAATTTATAATGGTCGATAGCCATCCAATTTTCTAATTGAATTAAAAATTAGCTAAAATGTTAATATTCTAGATCTGTACACTATTAAAAGCATTTTCATGTATAATTATAGGAATAGAACTATAGACATGACATGAAAAATCATGACATTTCTAGAAACTAACATGTTTTCACAAAATATAACATAATCATTCCAAACGGAAGGAGCTAATGTCAAATATATAATAACTTTAACAAACCATAATGAAAGTTGATAACTGCTTCACAACATTCTACGCATCGGAGAGAGTAAGAGTCTCATCATTAATCACACAAAAATTGTAATAAAATACAATACAAACACAAATTAATATCTAATTTTCTAGCTCCACTGAATTTTCAAGGAAGCTAAACTTTCCACAAACTTCTAGTCCTATAGAATTCTCAAGGAAGCTAAACATCCTGTGAACAAAAT